>JAOTQQ010000012.1:79482846-79498948 GCA_026546715.1 Gallinago undulata | reverse complement strand
TTTTTTTGTGGTTGGACTTGATGATCTCTGAGGTCCCTTCCAACCACCGTGATTCTGTGATTCTGTGATTCTGTAAGTACTGCTGCTTTTTCTTAAATATGATGTGATGCTTGCAATTTCCTTGTGTTACAATACAAAATTGTGCCTCTCTGTAGGCCACCAATTCTTTGAAAGTAATTGTATAGATACTTCAGTACACAGGAAGAAATTGCTGATGGTTATGCAATGGGATTTACCTGCACTTCAAAAAAGCTGTGTAAGTGCAAGATACTGCAAAGTGCTGATCATATTATACTGTCTACTATGTGTTTATTTGTTTTTACTAGCATATATGTTTTAATGGGGCAAAATAAAGATTGCATTGAGCTAGTGTCTTTATATGACATAACTAGCCGAATACTAGTATACTGCAAACTTTTTCTGATTTTCCTATCATAAAACTGTTATCTTCCCAACAGTAGCGAAACTCAGCCAGCCAGCATAAGTCAGCCTCCTATTGGCAAGTTCAAGAAATATTATGGACTTTAAATATGAAAGACCACTATATGTTTTTTTAATAAACAGGAGTATCTTAAATGGACTATCTGAACATTTTGATTAAAAATAATTGTATTTACACAATGTTTATCAGTGTATGTAATGAGTGTCCTGGAAGCTAACTCATAGGCTAGCCTGCCCTATTTTCCATACCACAGGTATGTATTTGTGGCCACAGAAAGTGTTCTTTTAAGCATTCAAGGTACTTAGTACCCCAGCATGCTTAGTGTGTAAGTACATTACAGGAATTCATGCTGGCAACTGATAGAAATGTCCTTTAGATAGCAGTATACTCATAAGCCATACAGCATATAGACTACCTCATGCACGGAGCAACCCCAGAAACTGCTTTTCCATCACCGCATATATATATGTGCAAACAGAAGGCTGGAAATGAGCCATACATTGTAAGAACTTCAAAGATACTAGGGTGCAATAAAGTTCAGCCTCTACAGTACAGTGACCCACACGCACAGAAGTCAGGCTATGCACACTCCCAGTCAGCTACTGCCTTGTGTCAAGAAAAACCTCCTCCAGCTCATGTTTGTTCCCATCTCTTAATGGGACAATTGAGTACCAGCTCGTTACTTGGAACGACTTGGCACATGGTATCCCTAGGGCTGCCAAGGATGACTGAAAATACTGGAAGTGTACAATGGGAGGGACTCATCACCTTCCTTACTCCTCAGACTTGACACAAGCAGGGCTGAGGCATGCAAAAGAACAGCATTTTGAACAGACGGTCAGCTTCTGCCAGTTTGAGATTTGATGCATAAAGTTCTTTGCTTGTGCAAAATGCATACACAGCAGATACTATGCTGCTGTGAACCTTCCCTATTTCACAATTCTTACGCCTCATTCTTAACTAGGACCTGAACTTTTGTGCCATATGAAGTCTTAGCTCTCTTTGCTGAGATTACAAATACAAGTATCAATTAGACCAGCTGTGAAATTCCATGTAGCAAGAAGACCTGTGAGAACTAAATCTGCAGACTGATACTCATATAAGTTTGGAAATATTCAGCAAGAATTACTTTAAACATTGCCATTTACGAAGTAGACACTTAGTTTTAAAAGCTATATTGGATGTTATTTCACATGATTGTATTACTGTATTGTGATTCATTTTTAAGAGATTAGCAGGCCTGTGGGAATGGTATGGTACTATAGACTCCATAGACTGAAACCAAGCATATGATCCTACTGTCCACCAGCCGATTGGAATGAAGCTATCAGGTTTCAGCCCAGCTCCACATGTAACTGGTTCCTAAACACCACTCCCTCAGACACTCTTGTTTACAAACTCATGAGGAAATTTGGGAGCTGAAGGGCTGGAAATCTGGTATTCTCTTCAGGACAGGGTGGGGAGGTGTAAGAAGGTACGGTACAGTAGGAGAGCTCTCCAGGGCTGTCAGATCCAGCACTTTCTGTATAAATTCTTCTGAAAATCAAATTCACATCCCCTTTTCACCACCACATGTATTTCAATCAAAATTATAATTATAATCAAAAGATATTTCCATGGTAAAAGTAGAAAAAAGGGAAAAACCCATAGCTCCAAGTATCTGAAATTTTAAACTCTAGGTGAATTTCCAGTTCATATAAATGTTTTGGTCTAAAGTCTCTCAGCCCCCAAATTTGTGTAACCATATGAAAGATGACAAATCTAGAAAAAACCCAAGCCTTACCTTCTTGTAGAGACTTCTCAGGTCTCTGTACTGCCACATACTATTGAGGACCTGAGATGCTGCTTTCACCACTTTTGGCGAATGCCTGTTACACACATATATTAAAAAGGGAGAGAGAGAGAAAGAAAGAGTGAGAAAGAGACTGTTAATTACCGGACTCCATTCATTCCAATTTTCAAATGCACTGCCATGGATTTAAACCCACAATTAAAGTTGTGTTTTAAATGTACCACTTTGGTTGGCATCTTGGAGACCAATGTGTTTTTAAGCAAGGGCAATACATGCTATTTCTGTAGTACTAATTATTAAATGAGGAGCAAAATGTGTGTTCCTCAGCACACTGAGAACAAGGATTCATGCTGAGAGCATAAGAGGAGGAATGGGAGAGGCAGCAACTGGCAAAATTGTTGAGGACCCAGCCGGATTATGTACATCGAAGATGTCCTGGCTGCAACTTTTTGGCATAAAGGACAGGAAGTTAGAGCCAGAGATTCTTTCTCCATAAGCCGCCAAACTTCAACTCATGACAGAGTGGCTCAACGCATTAAGAGCCTCTTAGCAGTGGCCAAAAAAACCCACTGTAGATGGATGATGAGCACAGTTTTTGAAGTGTAGAGCCAAGATGCAGAAATAAGACTGTTTATAAAAAGTCAGGACAAATTTCATTAGGAATCCAAATTAGGACTTGTGTCTTACTCACACCATTACCCTTTAATGATGGCAATGTAATGTTATGTTGAAAACCAACTTCACATGGACATTTTCTTCAGAAAGGTTTTGAAAGACGTTCTAACCTATTGTAACAATCAGTTGGGAGTCATGTATTCCTCTTGGGATAGGCAACATTAAAAAATAATCTGGAAAAAAATTAATCAGTGTGTATTCAGCTCAGTGAAGAAGGGTCAAATAGAAAAGGACCGGGAACATAATCCAGACCATTGAGGATGCATACACTGTGCTGTACCAATAACATATGTAAAGCAGCAGAGTGCTAGAAAACCTTGCAAAGGCCAAAGTTTGGAGTGAGGACTGATGGAGTTTGGGGCAGTCACTGAGGTGATTTGTGTTTTATTCAGAAAAGGCATATGGATTGCAAAACCAAAGAGAAACCAGAAAACCAGCAGCATATGTTACTGGTTTGGGCAGGAAATCTTCTCAGGGTCATGGTCTGGTGCATCCTGTCACCTCTGAGAAGGACTACTGGTAAGCTGACACTCAAGCTGGTGAAGCAATGTTCATGACACAACTCATTCAAATAACTTATACAGTATTTTCCTAGTAATTTATTTAGTGCTTTTTTTTTTCTCCTTTTCTTCCTTTTCTCACCCAGAGTACAGCAATAGGTGAGTAATTGGTGAATAAATTGGAATTTGATAAACCTTTTTCAAGCATAATTGTTTTTATTATACTCCCAGCTGTACTGGCTAGTTGGGTGCTGGTAGCATTGAGCAACCAGGAAAGTAGCTGTGCCATCCTTGCTGTGAGTACTGAGGAATAACAGGAACTATGGAAAGCCAACATGGGCTTGGCCAATATGACCTTCTGAACACCAGTTCTCTCGTGCTGTCACAGAGGAAAAGTGCTCAAGCCCTGGGCATGTTCCAAAGGCTGGCGGGGCCAGCCCCGCACTCCTGGCACTGATACACAGCAGGATGCATGGCCAAGCTGGTATCCTGCTCTTGTAGAAGCAGACTCTTCACACTGGACAAGATAAATTCATGCTGAAGTGTTTTACTACATTAAAGTGAGCACGTCAGAATTTGCTATCAGTCTAACAAACAGCAATTCTGATTTTTAAGCAGTGGATTATCTATGAGAAACCAAACCAAAGTAATGGTGCACAATACTAACACTTCTGGGAGCTGAAAAAATTGAACTTCCACTTAAGATGGATATTTATAGCACTATGAGTTGACAGGTTTTCTCATTCTAGAACTGTGTAACCTGGAACAGGAATAACATAGGACTGCAACTCAAAGTACTTGAGAGAAGTGGTACATATCATGATTTGCGAGGGGATTTTGGAATTACTGAACACTGCCTGGACTAAATACTTTCATTCAACATAGATATGTCTTTCACAGTTATGAGGAATACTTAGGGAATTATACCCTTGGATCCTCCTAAAACTGCCTGCGATACTTGGAAAATTCCAGACTCAACAGGTATTAATAACCTCTACTAGATAATGAACAGGTAGACAAACACATTATTCTGAGGAAAGAAGCATTCAACTTAAGAGAAATGGATATGAAACTGCTTGCAATATCAGTATATTTGATATAGATTTAATAAAAATGTAAATGCAAATAAATCGGCAGAGCATGGGAAGCTTCCACAACTGGAATCACATATTTTGTTACGCTACTACTTTTTAGCCTTTACAATTAGAATGTGCGAATGTTTCAATAATGAATTTGGTATGAAAAGAAAAGGGTGACAACAGAGGAAAAGAAATGTGATTATATTGGCAATGCTCCGATCACATAGGCGAGCATAAGTTCTCCTACCAAATGTAGGGTGCATAAATCTTTCCTTCAGGTTGTGGCCTGGCTTTGTGGGGCTCTTTTAGAGCTCTGATGCTGCAGTAGGCTGTGTGATGACTGCTTCGAGTAGGTGGACTGACGGGTTTTGTACACTACAGTGAAGGCTTTTTGTTTTCAAACTGCCAAAGTCCCATTGCACTATACTTTTGCAGGTTGACAAATAAGAGAACCACGCTATCTGTTTCAGGCAAAAGAAGGATAAAGAGTGAACTCTTCATGAAGAGTGTGTACATAAGAAAACAGACAAGATGAAACCATAGCTACTTGGGAAATGTCACAATTTGTGTAAGATTTTTGCATGTTCTGGTGCCTCTCAAAGTAGCCTGCAGGTATCCTAATGCTCCCTCAGAAGCATGGTGTTGGGAAAATCCATGGATCCATTTTTCTACTATGTCCCACCCTACCACCAAGCCGGTGGCAGGGAAAAGGGTGCTGTGAAGAGGGACAGTGACTTTACATTCTTCACTCCCAGACCAAGAGGAGCAGCAACAGAGCTACAGTGAGTCCCTTCCTCTCACAGGATCCCTCCACCTGCACATCTCCCCTTCTGCAGGGTGCAATCCAACAGCTCTGGTCCCTAATGTTTATCAGGATCTTCTGGAAGTGCTTAGAGGTAGTGGTTACTGTAGGTAATCACTCTTCCTTAAACTGCACACGCGGTGCACTCCATGCACTGCTGATGGTACATCAAAAATAAACCACAGCAGAAACTTTTGCTATTTGTATTCTCTGTTTCTTGTCACCTTTCACACTGGGCATATGATTTCTGATGAAACTAAAGAATTAAACTCACGATTACACAGAAGAGGGAAACACATTCAGGACTAGTAATAGCTACTGGAGAAGTTAAAAAAAGGTGCAAGGTGATTTGCAAAACATACTTGTCTCCTTTACTCTTAGATATGCCAACCAGTTTCTCAATGCCGCCTGCGTCTCGTAAGGCCTTGGCATTCTCCATGTTTTTAGTGATGACTTCATGCAGAGTGCAGCAAATGGCAGTAACGGTGTCATCAGACATGGCCTTGCTCGCTGAGCTGTTGCTGTTGTTAGCGCCTGGCAGTCGGTGGACCAGATCCCTCATGGCATACTTGCCTTTGTTGAAAGAAAATGAAGGGAGAATTCAGAAGATACAGTAATAAAGGGTGATGGTGAAGGGAAAACAGGGAGAACACGCAAGACTATTAGCACCATTTGCATCATTGCATGTGATCTAATTGGCTACTGATACTACTTTGGAGCAAGCCACGTTTACACAATTGCATGTTCAAGCATTTCACACATTGGGGACTTTTAATATTTCCATATTACATCAGTTGGAGACTTCAGATATGGGCTACCTCATGCCCTTATGAGAATGAAACGACGACAGTACAGGTCAAGTATATGTAAAAAGGTAACCTGAATACCACAATTTACAGAGCTTATCAAGTCCTCCTCTCCCACCACACATCTCATAACTCAAGTTACTACAAATAAACTGAGTACCAGTTGTTAAAAACACTACAGTGAATGCAAACCCAATGACATTGTTATTATTTGTGAAAAAGTATTCTCTGAAGGACCAGTTTCATTGAGCAAGGATAATTCTATACTACATGCAGTAATTTAACTGGGTTTATTTGTGTTTCTATGACTATTGCTAATTTAGTGCTAAGAGATGGCATTGTACTCTTCTACACATCCTTAGTTGTATGCAGGGTCCTGACCAGAAAGGAAGCCCTTCTGACATCTATTCCTGTCTGATAGTTACAGATTACTAACTTCTAGAACTAAAAATCTCCTAAAATGAAAGTTGCTATGAATTTTTAAAGTAGTTCTATTGAACTGAAGACATGAAAAATAAGTTCTGTTGATTGTTATAAATTTTTTCATGTTTAAGTGAATAAAGATTTTTTTTCTTGGCAAAATTGTGCCTGAAAGTCATGTGGTGCTTGTGAAAATAACATAAGAGCAGCTTCTGAGAATTTATATATTTATACACACTACAAATATATATAAATGTGGGATTAGCACAGGCACAGACATATGAGAAGCCTTGCACCAGTTCAAGAGGGTCACTATTATGGTAAAATGGCAGCGCAATACTTCAGCATGATGAAGACAAGATCAGAGAGGGTGAGGACTTGATGGAGTTGTTGCTGAGGTCAGTGAAACAACTCCAAATCACCTCCAATGCAGCTGTGCTAGGAATTTGCTTACAGCAATCACCATGAGAGTGTATCACGCAGGATGAAAAGGACACAAAAATTGGGAAAAATAAATGTAATTAGTAATCTAATCTACATCACATTTTATGAATGAAATAATCAGGTATGATTATTTTATATAATATGATAATTTAATCAGATATTTTTGATAAGTTAAAAAGTTCTGATCAATTACTCTTCATAAGTACTTATTAAAAATCTTATTTCTGAATTCATAGGTTCAGTTGTGTGTGTCCATATTTGAAAGCAGAGGTAAGAGGAAAATCACAGAGCGAAGGATGTGTGCAAGAATGACATTAAAAATAAGTAGCATTGTTAATTTTCGTTAGGGTTCATACAGAACTGCTTTTATCTACAAATAAACTGTGTTTTTTTTTTATTTGAGCAACATTACAAATTGCACGACCAAAAACTGAATTGATGCTTTTAAAAAGGATTTACATAATATGATTAAACATAGCCACCAGTTTGACAAGAAAAAAGTAGTATTTATTTGTTCCATTTCATTCATAAAGAAAGGAAGGCAGACATTAAATAGTCATAAACTGGGGGCAATGTCATAGGAAAAGGATTGTCCTGTGGGTGTTTGGGAAAGCATTTTTCTGATGCTACACATTTTGAAGTTACTTTTCTAAGATGAGACTTTTATCACTGTTTTATATCGAGAGTAGGATTCACCTATCACCATACACTAAGTCTTTGACTGTATGATGATAAGGTTTGCTTATTAAACATTTCAACAATGCAGACTTACCGTCTTTTCCTTTGCATGGTAAAGTCTCCTTAGCACCTTACTACATGGCTTTGTTACTCAATTCAGGAAACTTTTTCCTTCATAGGATCAAACCAATAGATGTCCTAAGAAAGATTTTGCCTTCAGAGCAAACTGTAGAGTAAACTATTCTTCTGGTAGATTAAACAGGAGCAAAATTATCACAGATAAGGTTCCACTTCCAGAAATATTTCCCTACTATTGCCTTGAGACAAATTCACTGCTGGTGTAACCCCATTGACTTCATTTCCATTTTCACTCATCTCTGAAAAATGACTTTGACATAATGGCACATTTATTAAATAGTTGTGGCACGGTTCCTAGTTTGAGAGAACATGACTAGGAAAATTAACCTACTGAAACCACAAGAAACCTCAAACAGATATTAATTCAAACTCAGAACCCTGTCCTAGAGGTAGAGCTTGTTCTAATAAAAGTAATACAACACCATTTTTCCCCCTCAAAGACACCCATTAATTCACATCTTGTAGCTAGACAATATCAAAATAGCAAAATGCCACCTAATTTTGTTGCAATGCTATAGATACCCTATCCCAGGTCTATCAGTGTATGACACATATGAATTTTCCTCTCTTGGTTTGAACATGTGTGCTCTACTTAAATTTGCAGACATACATGGTTTTGTGCATTTTCATCATCCTTTAGAACCATTCAACTTAAGTATTTCACAGCCTTTTCTTTGAAAAGAATATTACTGTGAGTGCTTTTATTATTACTTTCAATCATTATTTAATAAATGTGCCAAAACTGTCTACTCAATTTGGATGGAACAAATTTTAATCATGAGACAGTATATTCAACTAACAGCGTAATAAATTAGAGTGTATTCATCACATGCTAGCAGTGGCAGAAACACCACTACTGCATGGAATAAAGAGTTCATTTGTGCACCATGCTTTCTCTTGTCAGATACTGTTGTTTTAAGGTGTAATTGATAATCATTATTGGCACTAGTGTAGCACATGAAAGTGCCCTTCAGAATCCAGGTGTCATTGCCCTAGAGGAACACTGTCTCTTCTCCGAACACTGGAAATATTCAGTACATACTGAGGTGCAAGAGTGGAGTGTAAGAGCCCACAAAAAAATTATTATGCTTAGTACAATATGTAGCAAACTCTGTACTCGGACTGTCTAGGCAGTAAAAGGTATTTGGAAGGCATCAGAGCTGCTGTGAATTCTACGTAATTTAAGAGGGTAAAGGTTTGTTAGTTTTCATAGGGAGATTCTCTTCTGTCACTGAAACACTTGAGGAGGAAAAACTACCTCAAATTTTAAAGGCAAAATAGGTTAAGAGGTAAGAAATGCTGTCAGACTGGGTCTTAGAGCCAAATGTGTAGTTTTTTGTGAGAAGAAGATGAAGCAGGGTAATGCCAGAGCTGTTGAGCCAGGAGCAAAGGTAGTGGATGGAAGGAGAAGTTATATTTTTGAAAACAAGAAAGGCTGCATTATTGAGGTTGAGATACACTTATCCCTGTGAGTAGATGATTATTCCTCAGACTTTCAGAGGCACTACAAAAGGTGCAGGTGACACAAGAACAAGAAATGATGTACCATGGCAAAGTTGGTTTATAAAGGAGGACCCTAGTTTCAGAAGACCCTGAAATAAGGGTGATTAGCCACCCCAAAGTTTGATGTCCTCTTGCTCAGCACTGCATGACATAACTACCTCCAGGCAGGCTTTCCACTGCAACCACTGAGCCAATGACTTTTCTATCCACCCTTCCCCATAATACGGTCTCTAGCATTGCTGACTGCAGTGTAAGTCACTACAGTTTGTCTACAGCTACTGTCCCTTTGTCTGGTGCCTTCTGGTTTGACATGACTTAAGCTGGTGACAGGGCAGATTTATGGAACCCAAAAGCAGTGGCTACTGTCAACCCCACATGGCCTGACCAGTGCTAGCTAATGATCTGTGATGTTGCTCATCACAACAGATCAGTTTCAAGTTTCTAAGACCACCGTGCATGAAGTAGTATTGGATGAGAAAAGCGGGAAAAAACACTGAGCAGTAGGAGTGAAAAGCATGCACCCAAAAAGCATGGGCTCCACTACTTTGAGCACCTCTGTCACAGAACAGAGGATTTTGGATCAGTATGGGATTTAGGAAAGTCAAAACCATTTTTTAGGTATGTAGGGGGCAATTCGTGTATCCAAACATAGGGGGCTAACACAGTTTCAAATGCCCTTAGATACCTGAGATGTCTGCACAGAGTTAGTAGACCTATGGAAGAGACACAGCCTCCTGGAAAAGCAGGTGAAGACAAGCCAGGATGTCCTACAGTCTTTAATGTTTAATGCTTATATTAGGCACCTGAATCTTGCTCCCAATGTTTGGCCAAAAATGTTTTTAAGTACCCAAGCCCTTTTACTTCTTACATTAGGGATGTGCACAAACATTTGTGATCCCTGGCACTTCAGAGTAAACAGATATAATGACATTTCACTACATAATGTTAACTGACTACAGTACTGTAATTATCACTATCCAAAAAATTATCAACTCAGTTCAATCATTTGAAAGGGAATGAGTAATGAATTAAATTAGACTGGTTTGAGTAAGCACCTCAAAACTCGTGGGCTGGAGCCACTGCTTTAGCTGCTTCACATTAAGTCTAGCCTGCCAATTAAGTTGGGATAATGAATGCTTTGAGCTAGAGAACAATGCCAGTTTTCACCTCCTTGCTGGTTTACTTGAACTTAAATGTTAAGACTGTGTGGAGATAAATTATTTTAGGAGAAGACAGAAAGAATAAAAAATGTTACACACGTGCCCTCCTGTGCCCCTAAGCACCCAGGTGCACTTTGCTGACGGCTGCTGAGACAGAACAAAAGATCAAGTGGAGGTCTCAGATTCCCTCTTCCCCTCAGAAAAGTGATATGTACTTTTCACTTTTCCACCACCTCTGATGACAGGCAGCAAGATTTCAAGATACAAGATTGGTATTCAGTATGGACCATGACAAAGAGGAACAATATCTTCCCTGATGCATTGTATGTGACTTGCCATTCATTGGTTTTCTTTTTTTTAAAATCTTTTTTATCAAGAATAGATTCAGCCATAGGTAGCATAGCATATAAAGCCCTATAGGGAGCAGGAATAGTCATCTTTTACATTTTCAGGGAAGAAACCCTCAAACTTCCATAAAGCGATGAAAGTACCTGAACCACCAATATCTGTGTTGGCAATGTCAATTGAGATTCGCTGTAAAAGAATTAAATATTGAACAGAGTAACTGATATAGAAGCTTTTATCTTTTAAAAAAGATTAAAGATGCTGGTTCTACGATTCTATATTTTGCAAGAGAAAGGTATGGCATGAGAACTAGGAATGACAAAGGGTATGGTCAGAACAGGATTGGAAGAGTAGTACGTATATAAGCCAGTAGTATTGAACAGAGACAAAAGAGAAGCATTTTGGTATTTTCACCCTGAACGTGCCCTGGGAAATCACAACTGGGTGCAATGCAATCACTGCTTTTCAGGAAATTGCTTTCTCAAATCCATGATCCTTCATAGATTTTCTTTCCTGTAGCAGCATTTTAACCCGGCCACCTTACTCCTTTAGCTTCTCCAATTCCAGAAATGCAACTTTTCAATTTCATGTATTTTCTGCCTCCCTTTGGTTGATCGTTATTTTATTCCTTTCAACTCACCTTCTCAGGGCTTCACCCTCTCCCCTCTCTTACATGACTGATATTTTTTCTTCCTTGAGCTGTACCACCTTAGCCTTTTGGGTCTTAACCATGAAGCTTTCATGTTCCTTCACCATGTCTTGCCTGTCTGATATTTAGGTGTGTATCTCTGCATCTGCCCTGTCTGCCAAGCTTTTTCATTTTCTCCTCATATTGGTTTGAATACCTTCAGTTTGATGCTCAGCTAGATGCTGTTTCTGTCACACCCCTGCATGCCCATGACCCCTGCCAGCCTCCTGCTGTTTAATATTGTGAACTAAAGGAAATTTTACCTAGCTTACAAGCATAGATTTTAGACTTGAAAATACTGTATTTAAAAGCTATTGCTCTCACACTACTCTTGTTGTCTCTTTTGTGTATCTCCAGTTTCACAGACCGCTGTCTATTTAATCTACTGTTGGTCCTAAAGCTGATTTTGCTCCTCTCTCTTCAGTCTGCATTTCTCTCATCCAGCAAGCTGCAGGCATTCAGGCTTTACATTAGCAGTTGTCTTAAGACCTAGAGATTAAAGAACTTTCAGGGCTCTTTAGCTGGCCCTAAACTGCTAATTCATACAGCATATCTGTCCCAACACATGCTTTAAAGGCTCGATCTATATCTACTCTTTGCATGCAGAAGTACTTCAGCTGGCTTCATCGGATCTAGTGTCAAAACTAGAGCAGTATATTGAGACCCTGCTGCATGTCTCTGCCTCCTTCATCTGATCTAGTTACCAAAATTGCTGTCTTTTTGGCAATTGTCATGGGATGTGTGCTGCCACAGAAAACTGGATTTCTGAAGAAACTAGCTCTCCTTTGGGGGAGTACATGCTTGCAGCAGAACAGCCAGAAAATTAGTACAGAAATGGATTTATGGGTACTATGGCCAAATGGAGTTTCTGTTTCTTAACAGCACCTCTCACCCACCACAGTGGGTGGCTTCTATTTTGAATGTTAATCCATACATCAGTTGAGCAATCTCTGTCCCTTCTCATGCTGGAGAGGAAAACCAACCCAAACACAGGCAGCCCAACTCAGGGTGCATGCTGTGACTTACACTTCTTTGGGAAGAGGAGGAAAAGCTAACTGGTTGACTGTCTCACCCACACTATGAAAATGGGTCAGTTCAAATCCAGTTTGACCAGCCTAACTGTCTGTTGACCTGATATGCCAAAGAATTACTGAGTCCACAGAAGGAGAAAGATCTCAACCAATAAGCTTCTATTTGTCACCCTCAGCTGCAAAGGAAGCAACATTTTTTTAAAGTAAAGTAAGCTGTCACAGACCCACAGATATTACTGCTCTTCCATTTTTCCCCCTCCTCTGGCCAGAAAAAAGGATTTGGGTGGTGGCTTTGGCTGTCTCCCTGCAGTCTTAGCTTTGCTAGGTTGGCTAGGAACAAAAATGACAGACCCAGGCTTTACTGTTTGTGAACCCAAAGAATTTGATCTTGCATGCTTGGGTTTTATACCCAGAATGGACAGAGTCCACTCAATGGACGGGCACTCACTCAAATAATTTCCTTTTAAATTCATTTTGTTTACATTTCCTGCCTAGTATACAAACTGGAAGAGGCATGGAAAGGAGTTGTTCCCAGGTAGTGCAAATAATTCTAATTAATCAACTCCTTTACACACCAACACATCTATTTCTCGCTGGATTGCACTGTCATCTTTTCTTTCATCTTTCCACTAACCCAAAGTAAAAAAGATTCTGCAAAGGGAAGTGATTCCTCAGTTTAATTGCTGCAGGCTAAGTTTTCTGATTACTGGAGCTGGTTTTAGTCCCTTGCTATCCTCTTCCCTGCTCCCTGCAGAGAATAGAGCTTTTGGAAGACTGAATTTTAAAAAATATAGTCATTTAATTAATGTTATGATTAATCAGTGTTTCTAAAGTGCTTTGAAGAGGGAAATCTGTATGTGAGCGTTGAGTGAAATTCTGGTTTTATCTGTATTATTTTCTGAGATAGGACAATATTTTGTTAATAGTCTGATTCAAGGGACTTTAAATTAGGACATAATGAAGAAATAAGAATGTAATCTATTTTTGGAAAAATAAGTTTAGGCTTCAAGATCTATGCCCTGATCCAACACCCATTGAAATTAATGAGCCTGTCTGCCAATGTTAGAAGGTATTAAATTGGTTTCATAAAGAAGTAGCTTTTCTTTTCAACTTTGGTTTTTACTTTGTGTCCAAACCAGAACAAAATTCTAACAGGAGACTGATAGAGCCAGAGTGAATTGCAACTAGACATTATCCTGCTTTAACTGCCTATGAAGCAATTGCTATTTATTTGTTACTATTTTTTTCTTCTTCCTCACTTATGCTATAATATTGCCCAAAACTCTCCATCAACAGATGTGTTGCTGTTGCACGGTCTGAAAGACTGATTATTTTTGCATGCTCTTATATGCAGTTATGACAATATCATGGTGAAACATACAAAAATTCTTATGTTTAGAGATTTATATTAAAATAGTAAGAGAAATAAAACCAAAATCGATCCTCATGATATATTAATTTATTAATGATTAAATAAAATGCATACATGTAAATGTGTTAGCACAATAAATATAAAACTGAAGTGATAGTGTCTTTTGAAAACAACTTTTCCAACAAGTATGCTGACCTCCTAGCCACAGGAGACTCACAGGACAATATTCCCAAAGATGAACTACTTCTTGATAGAATGCCCCACTGCAAATGTTAAATTAAACTTGCAGAATATCATGTTCTCTTTGTGAAAGCAGCTGTTGTTGTCAGTGTCACCTTGAAAAATTTTGCACACGAATATATGACTTTGCTTATACTCATGCTAATAGTATGCATTTTCCTCTAATTAAAATTAGCACTCTGATTATTTGCTAGAAAATCCTGAGTTATGAAATCCAAATAATGTATAAAACATATCACTTTAAGAGCACCCTGAGTAGCACACAATCTAAGAGATCCTGTAACTTTTCTCCTGAGAGGAGTAAGTAATGAGGCAATTTATTTTCCTCATGTTGCATATTAGATATAGCAAACAGCAAGTGAATTCTGAACATCACCACTGAACACTCTTTCGGGACACTAAGTTACTGCTTTATGTTGTAAAATCTGTAAACTTGGACTAGGAGGTTTTTCCTCCTCAGGATTGCAGAGGACTTCTCAGGATTTTGAGAAGAAAAGGAAATTGAAAGACTGTATCTTGAATAAAATGCAAAAACAGCCATAAACTAATAGGGTCATTCACTGATTAATTAAAAGACTATATTGGACAGGCTAACCCACCTCTGCTCCTGTTTCTGAAAGGCCTCAGTGTATAAAACTGAGGTGCAACCATGCATGAATGAGGTGCACAACTTAGTCATGCTTGACCATGGTCCTTGATGCTTCTGGTAGCAAAAATAAAACAAAAAAAAATATGCAAATAATTTCCTTCTAAATCACAGAACACTTGAGGTTGTCAGGATCCTCTAGAGAATTAGCCCAACCCCTCCACTCCAAGTAGGGTCAGTTTGGTGTTTTCTTATATTTGGATGGAATTTCCAATATTTCAGTTTGTGCCCATTCACCAAGCATCCCCAAGAAGCATCTGGCTCTGTCATCTTTACACCCTCCTATCAGGCATTTAGACAAATGGATAAGATCCCCCTAAGCCTCCTCTTCTCCAGACTGAACAGTTCCAACTCTCTCAGCTTCTCCTCACAGGAGAGATGCTCTATAGCCCCATAATCATACTTGAGGCCCTTCACTGGACTCTCTCCAGTATGTTGTCCATGCCTCTTGAATTGGGGAGCCCAGAACTGGACCCAGTACTTCAGGTGTGGCATCACCAGTGCTGAATAGAGGGGAAGGATCACCTGCCTCAACATGCTGGTAATGCTCCTCCTAACACAGCCCAGAAAGCTGTTGGCCTTTCTTGCTGCTGGGGCACACCCCTGACTCTTTTTTTTTTTTTTCTTATTTTTCTTGGCAATTAAAGTGATGGGAATGTAGTCAGTACAGTGATTGTGAGGACACATTTGTTAGGACCTTACCCTAATTCTGGCCACTAACCCAAAGTCCACCTCTAACCCTTACCTCAGCATCCTTCTCTAATCCCTAACACCAAGCCTTACGACAAAGCCAAAGTCCAAGTCCCTAACCCTTTACTTTATCCCCATCCAAAACACTTGCCCTGGTCTCTAGCCTTAAATTGTTGTCCCTAACCCAAACCCTAGCCCTCACTGCTACTCCTGACTCATCCCCCCAGCCAACACCCTAACCATGTACCACGATCTCTTAGCACAACCCCCATCCCGCACCCCCAAAGGGTGCCTAGGAGGTGGGCAGGGGACAAAGAGGTGAGCTGGGCCACTGAGGCAGAGATGGGGGTGATGGGGATCTTGGGGGTCCTCATGCATTAGCACTTGAGTAGGCAGGAGCTGCAGGCTGGCACATGAGGACAGGGAGAGTGTGAGAGAGCTGGGCCAACAAAGAAGGGTGATTTTGTGGCTGTAGGGGCGATTCAGGTGATGCAACATCAACTGCAAGACCACAATTGCTAAGCTGTTACCCTAACTCTGACCACTAACCCTAAGCCTGTTTCCTAACTCCTACCTCTACCCCCACCCCCTACCCCAATCCAAAACTCTTACCTAAGCCCAACATCACAAACACAAAGTCTGAGCCCCCCC
>JAOTQQ010000012.1:79394688-79479392 GCA_026546715.1 Gallinago undulata | reverse complement strand
GGTGGAGTCACCATCCCTGGAGGTATTTAAGAAACGTGTAGACGTGGCTCTTCAGGGCATGCTGTAGTGGCCAAGATCATTGGTTTGTGCTGGGGTGTTGTGTGTGGGGTTTAGTTGGTGGGTGGTGGTTTTTTTTTTGTTTGTTTGTTTTTGTGGGGTTTTTTTTGGTTGTTGTTTGTTGTTTTTGTGGTTTGTTTTTGTTTTGTTGTTGTGTTTGTTTGTTTGTCGTTTTTTTTTTAATGTGGTTGGACTCGATGATCTCAAAGGTCCCTTCCAACCACTAAAATTCTGTGATTCTGTAAAAAAAAAAAAAGTAAAAAAAAACCAAACCAAACCAAACCAAACCAAAAACAAAAAAAAACCCACAACCTGTTTGAATGCTGAACTTAAGGAAAGATATGGACCAACTAGGATGAGTCCAAATGAAAAGTTACAAGAATAGGCAAGAAGACAGACCAAACTGAATGTTATCTCAGCCTCAATAATACATTCAACTACTCTAACAATACCTCTTCAATCTGCAAACAAGGTATAACGTTGTCTTCTTTGTGGTAATATACTGCAGTGGCATCATTCTTAATTATCGTCTTTGTGACTGAATAGTATATAGCAGAAAAGGCTTCTATTGGAAGTTGCAGATCATCAAGACAAGACAGGAAAAGCAGGGTCCCTGAACATATGGCCCCACTGCATGTTCAGGATGAGGCCTTCATATGACTTACTTAAAGAAATGGGAAATAGAAAATGGCGAGTCAAGCTTCCGAAATCAGAAAATTTTAAAGGAATGATTCATTTTTCAATGATTTCTGAATTTACACTCACAAGCTTCTTTTTCTGGCCTTGAAATAGAGTGGTTCAGTTTGTATGTAAGGTCCATCTCAGTTTCACATTATTTACTCAGTCAGCTAACTTAATATTTGTAAGCAGTCCATTAGGACTGAGACACAAGTTGCTCCAACAAGATAGTCTGGATCCCCAGAAAGAGACATTTTTTTCCAGGTTTTGTGGTCACAATATGGCAGATGCAGCTCCAACAGCATCAGAAATTTTAGTCCATGAGGACCACACATTACTAAGGGGCTAAGACATGTTTCACCTTTCTCTTTGTCCAAAGGTGGAAATGTACTGCTGTCTTTGCAGACTGAAATATGTTTCTCACTCTATTCCCTCTGGAATGGCTCCTTGTGGTATAACAATACTAACTCCAGTCCCTATGGAGCTCAACAGACTGCCATTGCTGCTAAATACACCTCTTGCTGTAGCTGCAACTCTGTGTCCATTGTCTTACTTCTCACCCTCAAGTGCTGAAGGGCTTAGAGGAATGGCTTTAGGCACAGCATTAACATTATTTGGTTGATATTTAGGCTTATCAGACCTCTACAGTGGAGATAGCTATTCCAATGTCAAATTCAGGAGTCTGCAACGAGCTGTGTGCTTTCAAAATTGGTTGAGGAGAATTTGGAGATTTTGATGGCAACTTCGCTTGTCAAGAGATTATGGTTGAGTTTAGGACTTTCAAACTTGTGCTCAAAGGGCCCTGCAGCACTAGTATAAGGTTTTATTATAAAGCACTTGTGAGAAGGAGTGACTGGTTTCTGAATCTGCCCTTTTAACAGGGCCCTTTGTCAGGGAAGCTGTTCTCAGGACAAAAAGTGGACTGCACAGTGTCCCCTCTAGAGCACCCAAAAATTGCTGGCTTATTTTAAGGTGGACAAGAGTCAGACACCAAGTTAACTTCAGAAAGTGCAGACTTTGTGATGCGCTGGGAAAGACAGGACAGGACTATTAATTGACTGAGGTTGTGCATACCAGGAAGAGGAGTTGTAACTTGAGGGACTGGCTCATTGTGCTTTCCACCAACATTGCCCTTAGAATTATTGCTGAAATTCAGCTCGTTCTGCAAATGTGTCAGTTGTATTGGCTCAGAATGATGGCTGGCAGGAACCTCTGCAGATGGCTTATTTCCAAAATTCCTGCGATCAAAGTATGACAGCTGCTTTCAATAATACTTTTCATCTTCTTCAGCATCATAATGACTTCAGACCTTCACTTAAGGTCTCTGTGGATCCAAGGCCCTGTAAATAAACTTCTTAGATGAAGTACCCTCTTAACTTGTGAATGAGGGCAATACACTGGTTGGAAGATGACGTAAGATGATCTTGCATAAGGAATGAACTGCTTAACTTACTGGTATTTGGAAGGAAGGGGAAAAAAGAGGTCCAAGAAAAGAAGCAATTGAGATGAGAGAAATGACAGATTCGGGAACCTGAGTTACCAGATCCAAGTCTTTCAATCTCTTATTTCCTCAGATTTTCAAAAAACATGATTCCCCAAGTTCATTTGATCACCATCCTTCTTTTATCACTCTCCCTGTTATCTGCTCCCTTCCTCTCAGGATCAGGAGAAGCAAAAAGCAGAGACATCGTATCTCTTTCAACTCCTTTTCATGATCCGGGGGATATTCTTTCTCTTTGTTCACCCCAACTCAGGTGACTTGGCAATCATGGCTTCCAGGTCCACTGCTGCCATTGCTAGATCGAGTAAGTGCCTCTTCTGACTCACCTATTTTGCAAGAGTTATGCACACACTGAAGGGCCAATACTCCAGATCACTGCCCTTTGCAGCAAGATTAGTGTGTGAACAGCTCACCTTGGATGCTTTCTCCTGCTGCAATCTAATCTAGGCTGTGCCCCAGGACTAGTAATAAAGAAAGCTCATCCCATCCTAGCTTTCAGATTAGTACCACTGCTTCCGAAAGTAGTTCCATCAATTTTGTAATAATTATTTGCTTCTTATAATACCTTTTGTAGTTGATGATTTCTAGGCATTTTCTGCATTGACAATGACAAAGACACATGTGATTATTTATTTGCAATTAAGGAAGCCAAGGCAGGACAGGCCACCTATCAACTCAAGAAGCCATTTAAGACTTAACAGTTTTCCCTATTAGGAATAACTGAACAAACCTAGAGAATAAATTAATTCTTACAACTTCCAGGTGTGATTTTGTTGTGTTTGTCTTCTAAACTATTTAATTCTCTCTGTTTGCTTCAGTGGCAACTCTACGACAAATCTTAGCCACAGGGCTCCTAGTTGCAGTGACTTACTAATACTGCCAGGCTAATAGTTACTGATTTCTTAAGTTTTAAGTAGATTTTAGAATAAAAAGTGTAACAAAAGAGGCAACAGCTGATTTCCGTAAGAATATGGAAATGGTTACGACCAGCTAATCTTGTGAATCTTAATCAAATTTTGTCTTGTTTGAAGCTTGAACTAAAGGTGCAGTTTCTTTTTTCTTTCAATAACTTTGCTTCAGCTTTGAAGTTTCTGTAAGCTGAGGATAGTTTATCAGAAAAGTCCCAGAGAATGAAAGATGCTTAAATAGGGCTACAAGTGAATGAGATTAATTTCAGTCTTCCTAGGAAGAGGCTGAGCTCTTCAGTATAAGGCATATACATATTCAATGCCAAAGCAAAAGAATGGATTTAACTACAACTACAGTGGATAACGCACAAAAATCCACCTTCAGAACCCACATCTCAAAGGCTTTGCTTGTACTGTACTTGGTACCTCAGATTTTTAGTGACTCACAAGAGAGAAGGAGACATGCTCTTTTCCTTGGTGCTTGATTTAGACATTGCAGTCCAGTATTGTACAACAGAGGATAACACCTTTAGCTGCTGAAGATTGAACACCTATATAGAGAAATCATACACGCTGGCTTGCCAGGCTACCTGATATCATCATGTTCCAAAGGAGCCTGCTTTTGTCTGGCCGAGGAATGCCACTTATCTGTTTTGTTATTCTAATTTTCTAGTAAAGACATGAAGGAATTACCAAAATTTTTTTTTTTTTTTTTTTTTTTTTGGGGGGGGGGGGTGGGGTTGGTAGGAGAGGGCAGGGAGGGTTAGTAGTAACGTAACAGTTTAAAGTGGCGCAGTAGTACTATGGTAGGACTCACGGTGGCTGGATTCTAACAAAATAAAACAACTTTCAAGGTGAGGGCTGACATCCAGCATGCAAGTGTGGAAGTTTATAAGCTAATGATCACATTTTGAGCCTCACAAGCACTACTGGGCCAAGTCAGAGTTTACCACCCCTCATGTTGGCTGCTTACATGCCTTATTTGAGTTCATTCTGTTTAACAGAAGTTTGTCTGTAATGGGGAAGAGTGATATTTTGCTCACCCAGCTCATTTTGACTGATAAGTCAGGCAGTGCTGACTCACAGAAGTGGTTTTACTGTAGATGTGATGTGTTAATGAGAGGCTGGAGGCAGCCTAGGAGCAGGAATATCTTCTGCCACTGATGGCCTCGAGGGGAGTTACCAAGTCTAAGGTAAGGGAAGTGTCGTTTCCTAAACATGCTAAATCAAACAACAGAGAATATATAGTTTTAGAGCAAAAATAGAAATTCCACTATTAAAAAAGGAACTGTTTTATATAATATAATAGTTTAGAATCAATTTATTTCTATAAAATACATTTAGTGGGGAAAGTGGAACATTTTAAAAGGACTGAAGTGAATGATCTGGCACCCAGCTCTATTTTTCAAAATAGACTTATTAGTCCCTATAAAACAGTTGCTTAGAGCCTATGTCATGACTAAAAATAGAAATTCAGTTCTTATCTCACTGTCAAATAGGTACATACCTACAAATTTTACCCAGATGTTATTAACATGGTAAAGAACAGTTGTACTTTCACATTCCCTGCTTTCATACTTAACTCATTGATTTAAAGTAGACCTCACCATTGTTTGACATTGTTATGATAATTAGCACTTATGCAGCTTACTCACTCTATCTTAACAATGCTGCTTTGTTACTCCTGCTTCTCAGGAATTTGAGGGAAGAATTCATTTTAGCATCCATGAGAATAAGATTAAGCTGACAGCTACAGGATTTTATTCTGGTTGTTGTCTCCCACAATCTGGGTTTTTTAAATGAATTTGGTACTTTTCTATATCCATGTGTATTTACTCCCCAGCAAAATTCCTCTTTGATGCAGGTAAAAGGTAGGATTAAGACTTACATACATAAGTACAAACACACACATATATATTTTGTGTCTATATATTCATATATAAAGATGAAATTAAAGACAGTCTATGTCAATTTCATATAGGGATAACTTTGCGGATGATATACAGAGGTGAAGTTGAAGAAAGTTACAATAAAGGACAGAATGAAAATATGTTTGGACATAAAAGTGTTTGTGATTTCATTTCTTACTACAACCAATTTTTTCCATGTATCTGCAATAATTTAAAATTCATGTTATTACTATATAATTGAATTATAAATCAGATCAGATCAGAATCTATTAGTCTACATCTGATTACTAAGATTAATTTAATAATAGCCATCACTACTGAACACTAGGGAAACTACATTTATTTCCACTGATTTTAAATTAACCAACCCCAATCACAAAGCTAAAGACATTCCACAATATTTCCCTTTTAAAAACTGCAAGTGCAATGCCTTAGTGAAAACACAACACTTTGAGCTATAAGCATAAATTCCTCTGTGGTAAGTAAAGCTAACTTCTGTGCCTAGGTGAATTTAGTGGTGATTATACTATTATGGCCTTAATTCTACAATAAGATGATTTGACCCTGGTCCTTATAGAGTGTGACACTGATATTGCAGTGAAACTTGTCCTGAAGGTAACTTAAGTACATGCAACAAAGTCACTGTTAAACACATTTAAATTGTGTTTATTCACTTCTAATTTAGGAATTACAGAGTTTACTCTGCCTGGCTTGAAATGAGAAACATGTCAGCTTACACACTTCTTACTCACTATAGTATCCTTACTGAGATTTTATCCAGCCAAGTGGATGTTATGGTGGGTGGAAAACTGGCTGGTCTGCTGGGATCAAAAGGTGGTGGGTGATTGCTAGTTCAAAATCCAACTGGCAGATGGTTACTAGTAGTGTCCCATAGGTGGTGATACTGGAAGCAATACTGTTCAACATCTTCATTAACAACCTGAATGATAGGATAGAAAGCAGTCTCAGAAGGACTGTAGACAATACGATATTGGGAGGAGTAGTCATTATACTGGAGGGCAGGACTGGTATTCAGATGGACAGCTGGACAGGAACCTCAAGTTCAATCAATGCAAATGTAAAGTCCTGCACCCAAGATGAATTAACCCCCTGCATCAGCACAGGCTGAGGGTCAACCAGTTAGAAATCAGGTTTTCAAAAAAACTCCAAAACCTAGGGGTGCTGGTGGACAAGTTGAGCATGAATCTACAATGTGGCCAACCACAGCCCAGGCTGTATTAGAGCCAACCAATCACTGAAGCGATTCTTAAATGATTGCCTCTAGACTGCATCTAGAATATCGCATCCAGTTTAGGTCTCCCCAGTAAAAGAAAAACATGGCAATGTTGGAACAAGACAGTGAGGGGGCTGGAACACCTGGCAGAAAGGAACTGCATTTTCTGGGCTTTAAGAGAAGTTTAAGGAGAGATCTTACTGTTGTCACAGCTGCTTAGTGGGATGGTGTAGAGAACACGGAGTCAGGTTTATCTGGGAGTTCCACAGACTAAGAAAAAGAGGCTAAAGACACGAGCTGGAAAACGGGAAATTCCAACTGATAAAAGGAAGAAAATTTTTACTATCACCCTGAACAGCCTGCTCTTACTGAACCTCCCTTGAGCAGGAGGCTTGACTAGATGACCTCTAGAGGTCTGTTCAAATCCAAAGGATTCAGTATGACCAAATTCTGTCTTTTGCTGCACTAGCAGACTGCTGCCTTCCCTACAAAATGAGAAAATGAGTTTATTTTTTAAATGCAATTTCCTAGGCTACCTAGTGAACTTAATTTTCTAGGCTTACATGGACTAAAAGGAGGCAAACTGGCACAAGATGATCTAGTATCCACCAACAGTATATGTATCCCAGACTGTTAGCAATTACTTAACAGTTAAATCTGCCTACAAAAACAAGTAACTTTTGAATTTTATTGGTGATTCCTCCCCTGCACATTCATTGGGCTTTATCAAGCACCACCAACAAGGTAGATTTTATTTCCATTTCCTTCTGTAGGACAAGGCTCCGCAATCTACTGAAAACTCTCAAAATTATCTCTTTGGAGGTGGTTCTTTGATAAGTCTGCTCAAAGTCTTCATTCTGGAGTATAGGAGGGATCATATTAAACTATCCAATTTCCTTGAAAAAAAAGAAATGCCTTCAATTATACATTTTTAGAAAGTACCGTGTTCTTTTGTCTTAAGCCGATCTTTCAATTTGCACTTAGTACATTCCTATGCAGAAACCATGGATTTAAGCAGTAATGCATATAAATGCTTTCTTAGATCAATTCCTGAAGTCTGATCTATCATTATAATGTATCATACATTATACATATATAAAATTGCCAGTTCTAGGGGGTAGTCGTATCTTTTTCATGTTCGCACAATCCCTTGCATAACATAGCCACAAGAGGAAGCAAAAGGAAAATGAAAAACAGAATGATAGTAAAGATTGTATCAGTAATACTAGAATTCAAATAATTTCATAGAGATGCTATGCAGAGATCAATGGGGCTTTGAAGCTGATTCTAAGGGTGTTTTCTAGTCTTTCCTTGGAAGGAAAACTAAATTTCTTTATTTGTGTTTAATTGAGCCCATCGAGATATTAAGTGCCAGAATCACAGTCTTACCTTATGGAATTATGATAATAAGGCCCCTCAGCAAATTGATTATATCCTCACTTATCTCAGATGATGAGAATTTGTTACCCTTTTAATATTTTGTAACTGCATATTACAAAACTGCTGCTATTCAATCCCAGTGGTTATAAGCATTTTTAAAAATTGCTTGTTAAGTAGGGGTGCCGGCTGATTTAGTCTGAGACCTTTCAAGTAGTATCCAAAAGGAGAACCCCAGAAATGAGCAGAAAGCTAATATATAGTGACAGTACTTCCAGTCAGTTCTGGACAGTGCATTTTTAGAGATGCTACATACACCTAAAGGTACAATACTCATGAGGAAGCATAAGAATTCATTTGTAAAGGCTGCAGCAAAAGACCATTACTCTGCTTTCCATAATCAAAAGGATATTTGAAGTTTTAGTAATGTTATCTGAAACAACAGCCTTTTAGACTAAAACCTGTAATTAATGACGGAAACAACTAGTATATGACTTAGTTCTTATAAACGAGCAAATCCTACATCAAAGTACTTATGAAGAACAATTATTTTGTAAGAAAACAGCTACATCTGAAGGTGCCATGCAGAAACCAACAAGTATGGGATTGAGTTCCCTTTTCATAACTGTTAAAGACTAAATAGCACAAGGATCACTTGTATTTTGGCAGAAAATACATAAAACCCAATAGAGAAATGCAATCACCTACTGCTCATACTAGGGCAAGTGCTAACAACCAGCAATGTTGTGATATCACCTAATGGTCAGGAATGGAAAAAATTATTTTCTCAATTTAACTGCATTGAGATTTAGTTAGAATGCTAGTTGTGAGAATCCAGACATCTGTACTGTCTCCTAATCTTCCCATTCTTTGAACATCAACTCTCTGATATCTTTTACCTTTGTCCTATTTTTATTGTGAGAAAATGAGACATTTTAAGGTGTAAGTATTTATCTAATGGATATGCAACACAGGTGGCAAACACCTGTGTTGCATATCCACAGGTATTTTACTTCTGTGTTAGCCTACATTATGCTCAGCATAGTCTTCCTGTGCAGGGGAACAGAAATATTTTAGCTCCCTGCAATATGAGTTTTCTACCAGTGTCACATTTGAGAAAGGTGTTTGGGTTTTGTCCTTATAATTTTTCCTTTTTAAACATCCACCACTCTGAAACATGCAGAAGACATGTTTGGGGACACTGAAACAGAAGTCTGAGTATGTCTCAAAAGCCAGGTGTGGGGAGAGGGACATTGCGTACTACCAATTCACCCATCAGTATCTAACTAAATTGTACGAGATTTTGCAGGAACAATTGTACTAATTTAGGGAGTGGAAGGATGTAGATGCACAGATAAAATTATTATTAGTATCACTGGAAGCAATCTATAGATAGCTTAAATTTAATTGACACACATTCTTTTTTTTTTTTTTTAAATTGTTTCCTTTTCTCAGCTTCACCTCCACCATCCTTTGCAAGTACAGTGCCCCAGCCCTGGTCCTAGGGTCTTCACATGTGAGAACAAAAGGATGTTACTTTCCTCTATCAAATGCTAATTCACCTGCCATGTTCTACTTTCTTTCACTGACACGTGTCATGAACAGGATAGGTGTTCTAGTTTCTTCAAACAACAGTACTTTTGGTAAAAAATGCCACATATGTAATTTCTATCACTTGAAAATCACTTCAGTTGATAAGGATTTCAGGAGAAAAGGTTATTTTGCATGTTACCTAGAATAAAACAAGCTTACTATTCCATGAATTGAAGTTAATGCAAAACAGCCTGGAAACATCTGGTTTGATACACTTATCTGTTAATGTAAGGCTGTCACAAAACTTGGATTTTCAGAACCGCTTTGCAGATTTAGGATAATTCCTTGTGGATTTAAAAGTACTTTTAAAATTACTATGGCAGTTTCTGACATTTGCATTTCTACCTTGGTATGTTTTATGGAATATGCAACTGAATTATATGCACTTTTTAGATCAGAACTCCAAATTTTCAAAAGATAAGTAGCACTTCTCAGAATGAACATACTGAGAAACAGAGATGAAAATTAATACTGAATTGTTTGAAATGTCAATCTTCTGAGTGAGAAAAGTGGATACAGTTACAGTATAATTGCTTTCTACCTTGTGCAGAAGAACTGAACCAAACAGAAATTGTTTATCTCAAACAAAATGTAAGGTGCAGGTCGGGGCACTTTCTTACATGTGAAATAAAGATCAATGAAGTGAAAAGGCCCCATTGGCTGCTTGTTGTTTTTTGGTGGTGGTGGTTTTGGCAGTCACACTGAATGTAGGCTTTCCTGAGTCACCTCCACAAGACTTTGCAACTTTTATGACATGCACTCAGAATTTAATTTTAAGTAATAGCGAGTGTGAATATAGACTTGTAAATCCTCTAACAAAGGCTCTAAGGTTTATAAACCTTAAAACTTTATATGACATCATTTAAAACTACTGCTGTCATCTAGATAAGCTGTCATGGTGCAATATGGAAAATTATTTTCTTGAGACTCTGGAATTTGAAATAGAAGCCTAGGCATTTTCCAGGCATTTCCACACAAGTTATTCTATACGAGGAATAACTGACCTGGGGCTGGCTTGTGCTTAGTATTGTAAGGCATCTTGATCTTATTTTATGGAGATTAAATGCTGTGTGATTTTTTGACTTAGCATTACAACGAAAAACATATTTGTGAAAGTGGCATTCTTTGTTATCCTGGATCTAAGCCTGTATGCAGTTATTTCTGTTGTTTTGAGTGACAATGAAAAATGTAGTGCTTTTTCACTAGTTGCCTTTGCAAAGTCTACCAAGTTAACTGAAGGGGAGCAGGACAGTACCTATTCTGCATTATCAGAACAACTTCTGATGGGATAATACTTGTTTATCTTCAGCCACCCAAAAGTCTATGGATACTTCTCTAGGTTCTCACACTGGACCCATTCCACTATAATATCCAAGACTTTAGGTGACAGAAGTGAGTGGGATGGACACCTAGAGATGCTGTTTTCTCCCTACTGTCCACAGCAGAAGATTACCCGAATAACTGAAACACCAGTTTGTTTAGATGGCTCACAGTACAGAAAAATCCCTCCAAATCCAGACATCCATACTTAGGCAACAGGGAAGTTCAGATGTAAAAAAACTTAATCTAGTCTTGAAAATGCTTGATCTTGACTTCAATAGTAAAAATGAGAATTGAGTTTTACCAGCCCTGCTTTTCTCCCTAAATCTCTTTTCTCGATAGTGTTATTTAATACAAAATGGCTGAGGAAGAATACCCTTCCTAACCTCTATAACTACCAGGTCTGCCTGTCAGAAATATATTTGAGATAAACTGGAGCAAAAGGCAATGCACAAATGGCTGAAGGCATGTGAAAAGTCAAAATCTCCTTGACACAAGGCTTTTACATTGTAATGGAAAAAATATTTAATATTTAAACTTTTTTTCAGTTTGAATTCTCAGCTAACTTATTTATACAACACTAGCAACCAGGGAATCTGGACTTTGCAGTATAGGTGGTATAAAACATCAAAGCTTGATTATGCACCTTAACTAACATCTTTCTTTTCATTGATATAGAGTAAGGAGCATCAGTTATTAATGCATGACCATATCTTCCATTTCCTAAATCAACTTCTTAGTGATAGGCTCTTTTTACTCAGGTATCTGCTTCTTGTAATACAGGTTTTGCACAGCTCAACTATTAAACACAACAAATGAAGTGCAATAAAAACTGACACAAATTAAACAAATTGCGGCATATATTCTGTTTTCACCTTCTTCCAAACAAATGTCTACAATCTCTGGTTAATGCTTTCTGGCATCTCATGCATTGTGAATTTATGTCAATTTAACATTTCAGTGACTAAGCTACTTTATAAGTCAATTAAAAATTCAATAAAAAAATTCAGCTTCTCAGATCCTTGCAAATGTATGTATGAGAAATTCAGAAGTGCTCACATTTAAAAAGAAGAGAAAACTGCATGTAGACACTCTAAGCTGCATATTTGATTTAATCATTTCCCAACCCATCCCCGTATTCTCTATCAATGTACATTACTATGACATAGAATTTCCTACAGCTGCTGTTCTTGTAACTACAAAAGTGGACATTTTTAAAATGTAGCCACATTCTACCACAGGAGAACCCCATGTAGTTAGTTATGCTCCAAATAAATAAGTTCTGCTGTGAGAATGCAGATGTGAATCAATATAACACTTTGAAATAACATACCTGACCCTGCTTTGAGTGCAAGGCTGGGCAAGATGACTTCCTGAGGTTCCTTCCAACCTGAATTATTCTTTGCGTCTAACAATTCATTAGAGTTGTGAACTCCTGATACGTATTTCAATCAAACTTTCTCAAGTTTAGCAAAAAAAAATTGAAATAAACATCAGCTATTTCAGGCAACCAAATAGATCCACATTGCTTGTGAGATGGGAAGGCATACACTCAGTATGCCTACACACACATTCCCTATAATTTTTCCCTATAATTTTTCGCCTAACACATTCCCTATAATTTTTCATTGCTTAACAATGGTAAGACAGTAAAATAGGGTAAGGTGCAATTTTATTGCATGTTTGATAAATTAAATTACTTTCTGGGAGTCTCTCTCTCAGTCAACTATAAGGGAGGGTAATACAGCTATCTTCTATTGATAATGAACTTTGAGACACCTTTCAAGATTAAACAGGTTCCAACACACATTAAGTAACAATCTAATTGATATGCTTACCTTGAATTTTGTGCATATCTTAAATTGAATTACCAACAGATGAGTAATGATTTGAGAATAATTCAATCCTGACACCTTGTAGCCCACAACTCAGGAAAAATTATTAAAAAATGACCCCTGCTACAGGCCCTGTTTCAGGCCTTGGTTCAAAACCTTGTGAAAGCAGCAGAAATTCTACCACTAATTCACTTATCTGAATCATGCTTTTCTAGCGATAGCCACAAAAAAGACATCATAAGTACTGCAACACTTCAATTCATACCATCAAACTTCCTAGAATCTAGAGCCCTGAATAGACACATAGATTCTTTACACATTTTAAAGGAAGAGATTCATAAGGACTTATCTTGTACACAGGACAAAAAGTCAACAAAAACCTTTAGGTAGAATTGACCTCTTTTTTTATTTAAGGCTGAGTGATCAAAATGCTTCCTGTCTCTAAAAACATCTTTTACTCAACCACAAAAATACAGGCCAAGAGGCCAAGAGAAAGAATGGTGCTCTTGAATTACTAGTACAATACTTCTCCCAATCAACATTGACCCAGAATATCATTAGAAACCACTGGAATAAGGCAAAACTGATAGAAAGACCTGAAGCACAGCACAGTGCACTGAAATTTTACCTCCAGCTCTGCATTCACTCCAAAGCCCTGAACCTTGAGGACTTATCACTAAATATTATGAAACACAATACCAATGCAAGTTCCAAATTGTACTTCAAGAGGGCAAATCCAATATTGTACATATTCTGCTGTACATGAATAGTGACAAATTTCTCTTCTGTGGCAGCTTGAAAAATCAGTTTAACTCTTCTGAAAGACCACCTACTGCACTTTAAAATGCCACAATAATTGTCATTTAAATCAAAGGTAAATGCCATGCATATACAAGAACAATGCAAATGCAAATTTTGGGGACTAAGATTCATCCTTTAAAAATTTCGCTGACAGGGATAGTCTATACCTGTGTGTGTAGGCAGAATAATAAGTCACAGTTTTCAATTAACTGTATGCTTCATAGTCTCTTTTGTTAAAGAGGTCGTGGATGGCGGCAGAAAGGAAAACTCCTGGCTGTGTTTAGATAAAAGAAAGATGAGGTTGGCTCCCCCCCCCCAGGATTGAATGGGGAATCTTGGTTCAGAAAGTGTTCTCATATCCAGAGTGAGGAGATGGAATAGCAAGGAGGGAGGCTGCTGCACCGGTGCTGGCTGGGAAACTCTAGGGAGGAAAAGAGAATTCGCCTAAAGTAGGACACAGGTCTACAGTGCAGGCTCAGATGATCCAGGGAAAGTCTCCTAGAAGCCCAGAGGACAGTGTGGAAGGTGTTTGAATCAGAAAGCCACTTAAAGTTGCTGGAGCAGACTGAAAGGAAACAATTTGTACTGCAAAGATGCTGTTTGCAGGAGATAGATTTATTTTTAAGCCTTTCTGCCCTGCCCAGCTGTTTCAAGTTTCCTCTATTTAAAGCAAAACCCCCTTATTCTAAGTTTGCAATTTTTTGACATCACTGCAACAAAGTGTGGCTTTAGAGACTGTGGGTGTGCTCTCTGCAGGGAAGATGGTGGGACAGCTCTGGCGCAAGGCACTGGCCTGACTGCCATCCTGCTGCGGCACTGCCAGAAGCTGCTGGTCTGCGGGTAATCCTCATGTTCAAAACTATTTGTAAGTGAGGTTACTGGAGGAGGGACAATAATGCCATATCCTCAAATTAATGCACCTATATATAGTGCTGAAGGACACAGAAGGGTGGGTTAGTTATTCTACTTTTTCCCCTTTTCTGTTTTGAGGGAGAGAGGAAAAGAGAAAGGAAGAAGAAAGGAATATGAGGATGACATAACTGCAAAGCCCTTGGAGGAACTGTGGGACAAAAGTAAATCTCTTCTATCAAAGTGAATGATCAAAGGGAAAAAAATTGTGATTTTTGGTCAACTCAAAGGCCTGCATGGGGGTTGGATGGACTCCCATGGAGGGAGCTAAGCAGAGACAGAACCTGCTTCGAGGAAGGAAAAAAGGCACACTTGGTCAAAAGGGAGGGACCCAAAATGCTTATGGAGCCGTGAAAAGAAATAGGAAGACAGTGGGGTACCAGAGGGACACAGAGGCATTGTGCAGCCTGGAGTGCTGAAACCCAAGAACAGCAAAACAGGCAACATCAGCGACAGGCCTTTTCAAGACCCACTTCCTTCAGCTGGGGCATAGCTAGGACAGAGAAAAGGCTGATAAACCTTCCCATGGGGTGCATGCTTGGAAGAGTGGGCACTGTTCCATGCAGCCAAGGGTCCTGGAAGGCAAGCAGACAATGAACGTAGTCTGAATATGACCAGGAATGCAACCAGGCAGTATGTCCAAGGAGGGAGAACCAGGTGCTGGATTACCTAGTTCCAGGACTAAGTAGGCCAAGTTCACTATGTCTTTGAGTGCGATTTAATTTTGGGAAGGAGGAAGATTAATATGCCCGCTGCCTCAGCCTAGAGACATATGGCACAATGCAAAAGTCATGGAGAAGAAGAAATAAGAAGGTTATATTAAGGATATGGAGCATGCCTGAAATGAAACCCAGGAAGAAGACCTCACCGTAAATAAAGAAAATGCTGGTATGGGGATGGCTCAGATAAATTGTAAGAGAAGCCTGGCACCAATCTTTAGCAATATAACACCACATATGACAGGTCTGTGTGAAAACCAAACCAGATTAGTACAATTCAATTAAGTCTAGGAAGAAACTTCTGGTCATTTAAAGACAGAGTCTTTTCATTTGTTTTGTAGTTCAGTACAGGTAAGTCTGGATTTTAGCAAGCACTCTGATGTATTTGCCAGATGCCTTAACACCAATTTATGGATTGCTTGGCAGCAGCAGAAATAAATATTTCATTCTCTGGCACATTTCAGTAAAAATCTGTCAGCTGGGAATGAAAACACAGCACCACTGAAAAGAAAGCTTTACAGATGCATTTGATAAAATCAGTCAATTCTACTTATATAATTTTATTACATATGAAGTACAACAATTCACCTTTAAAAAAGGTTATCTTAAGGGGGGAAATTCTAGTTTGTGAGGTAGAGCTTGTCACCACAAGAATATGATGCACAAACAGAAACTGCAAAGAGGAAAAGATTAAAATGATGTTGATTCTGCTTAGGCAGAAAGATGCTTGTGTGACTAACCTCAAGAAGCCTCTTTTGAGTCCTCCTTTCCATAACAACAGCTAAGGTATCTTAGAACATATGGAACATTCACAAAAATGGACTGCCTACAACATGAGTTGAAATCCTTGATAACTCCATGTGTTTAGCGTTTCTGAAAATCAGATCTATGATACACCCTTATTTGCTAAAAAACATTGAGCAACAAGAAAAATGCTGAGCAACAATCAGGACCATTATTACCATTTCTTTGAAGTTCAATGATGAAAGCCAAAGAAAGAACATATAAAGGTCACAGCTGAAATGGTTCAGCAATTATAGTCACAACCTCCCTGTCCTACTGGCATGTTTGGACTTTTTTTAAAAACTGCAGCAAAGTAAAATTCCCCAGAATTACCCCATGAATAAATTAAACCTGAGCAGCACTATACAGCCTTTCTAGGTTGGCTATATAAATAAATTTATTAGGTAATTATTATCAACAGATTTTTCCCACCTTTTAAAAATTCATTTGTATTTGTATCACATATTCTCCAAAAATTCCACAACATATTAGAATGTGGATGTTATGCAAGCTTATTACCCATAATTTACAGAACATTTTGAATGGCATATCACATTAAGCTCTGTTTTCACATGTTTAGCCTTACTTTCCTAAATGAAATCTGCAAATTTGGGAAGGAAATAAAATTTTCAATTCAAAATAATAAATAGAGCACAAAAAGGGCAACCATATATAGTCTAATTCATGGCATTACAAACCATGTTTATACTCAGTAAATTAAAATGTAAAGTGTTTTCTTTGATGTAAGTGGGGATAAGAGAAAGCAGAAAAATCAGCATGAATGTGGTTTGTGAACCCTGTAGAGGAAGTCCCACAAATGAAATAAAATGTTAGATGCTATGACATTGTGAACTGAATGTGGAGGTGGATCATAAGAGAAGAAAAAAAAAAAGGTCTGTTATTAATTCCGATTAAATAGCCTGAAATACTTGCTTCAGCAGTAATTTCTACTTTAAAATTCCTAGAAAACGAGGAAAAAAACCACTAGGAACACAAATGCAGCATCCTGCTTCCTGAAAGCTGAACACAATATATCGATCAAATCTAACTTCATGCCAATTTTTTCAACTATAACGAGCAAAAGCTGAACGGGAAGGCTGGTCCTGCAGGCAAAACATCAGTCTTGAGTTCAATCCCTGGGCAACGGCAGCAGGTTTACATTACTCACCAACCTCTACCTCTATTTGCTTTACAACATTTTGTCATGAAGTCTCTCTAGTTCATACAATACGTGAGAGGAGTGATTGCCTTGTTTTAACAACTTGCAGAGCACTGCTGTAATGAAGCACTAATGGTGAGACAGCCCTGGACACAAGTTATAAAACACTATGGTCAAAGTATCTATTTGTGTACTCGTATAACTAAAAGCAGAGGAGATGCTGGAATGATAACAAATTAACAAGTTAGCAAAAATTAATAAAAAATATGGTCTTAATGTACAGGAAGAAGTAGAAGTAATTTTGTTGTGACTATTAAAATAGTTCAAAACCAAGGAAGTGATTATTTTTCAAAGATTTCAAAATAAAAGTTCAACGATCCACAATGTTTGGATGAATTTCACCTAAAATCCCCATCAAAAAACTAAACAAAAAAAAACCACCAAACCCCAAGATGTTTGCTTACCATACCATCAGAATTCAGAGGCAACAATGATTTATGTAAATTATTGTCCTTTCCTACCTCCCAGTTCTCTTGCTGGAGCCACTAATATGCCCAGTAAATTCCCGGAACCATCTTAAAATCTGTATGATTTGTCACTTCATGAGCCCAAAATTTACTTGTAATTGATAATCTGAGGATCAGGAGTGGCTGCTCTGCTTAGATCCTCAATCTGGAAGATGCAAGTGCTACTGCCAGCCTAGGAATGAAGTGCTAAATCAGAACAAAGCCATTGCTTTTCTCCTGGAGATTACAGTATGACAAATCATGAAACACTGCATGATGTTTAATTAATTTAACAATTCCTTGCAATATAACACTAAGCTGTCACATAAAACGTGAATATGACACATAAGAGAAAGAATTAAAGAAATTATGCTAGAAATGTGAGAATAATTGTTCTCATCGTGCTCATTTTGTTGCAAACTGGAAAAAAAAAACAAACACCCAAGCCCACAGAATATATAGATTGTTTGGAAAGAACATACCTATTAACTCCTTATTTCTGACATCTAGGGCCATGTTTCGTAAAGCTGTAGCAACTGCACATACCACCCGGTCATTGTCTATTCGAAGCAGTTCCACCAGGATTGGCAATCCTTTTTCTTTGCGGACAGCAGCGCGGATATACACCGACCACTGTAAAAACACATGGGAGACCACGAAGGAGTAAGAAATCCACCATAGAAAGCAAGGCATATGAGGTTATAACAGATACAGAGTAAGGAAGCATGTGGATACAAACTCAAACAAGGGGAAATAGTTGCATTTATGATGCTAGGCAACCACTTGATTTGGAAATTTGCACTGATTTTTTATGGTGGCAGAGAAATTAAATGATGAATTGACTTTACTCTTCGCACACCTGGTTACATTTTTACAGCCCAAGTCTGCAGACAACTTGCTTTCCTAATTATACTAGTTCTCTGCTAAAACAACAGAATTTATATTACAAAATATATACTACAAAACATGCTCAAGAAATCTGAGTATTGATTTGTTATCACCATAAGAACTATTCAGTTTAAAAACATGAAAATGTTGTTATAATTTCTCTTGTTGTTGTCAACCTGTTCAGAAAGAAAATGAGGACAATTCTATGCCTGGTTTTGGCACTTGTAGTGTCCTTAGCAGAAGCCTGTTGTACATTGAGGAGTTAGGAATTCACATAAGAGTTGGCCTGAGGGAGGTGCAGGTCAGTTCTGTGCTGTGCTGCATGTACTGCATGGCTGCAGGACAAACCCAGTGGCTGATCTTATTGGAGAAGTCTGGAGGCATCTCCCACTTGGCAGTGGGTCATGACACCACTGGCATGCTCTTCCCTTTATCTCAAAATGAAGTAGCATATTCTCCTGTGAACAGCCTTTCTGATTGACAGCAGAAATGAAGAATAGTGTTGTTTACTTGTAAGAAAATCCTATAAGAGCCCTAAAGACTATCATGCCAGTGAAACCTCTCCATGAATGGGACCTGTGCAGTGTCCTGTGACTAGGAGGTGCATCTAATGCTGCACAACTTGGGGTTCCAAGCCCCTGAAGGGATGAAAGATTAACTATACTACCCTCTTTTTCATTCCACTGTTAGCTCCAGAAGTTGGAAAAAAAGTAAACAAGACCAAGCATGTGACCTTGTGGTTTTAAAATCTACGGGTATTGCCAAATTTGAGGCGTTTGGACACCTGCAGGTTGCGCAGGTCTCAGCACAGCTCACTTCAAGCCAACTACTAGGCATATATATTCCTTCCCACATCCTGAACTCTTCTCAGGAATTTTCATAAAGTTCACATTCACACTCCTTCTATTGATAGCTGAAAGGAATTTACCAAAGAAGAGCTTTTCCCTCCTTTCAGTACTATGGCATGGACACTTATCCTGTACCTGGAAGGTGAAGACACAGTGCTGGAAGCCCTTAGCCTTTGAAATATTTCAAGTATGTCAGAAACTAGAATGGTAAGTCTTAAGATTTTCAGATCATGATGACCCTTCTCTTTTGACAAACTTTCCTTAAAGAACAATTAGGTCACACCTTAAAGAGCAGTTACATCACAATAGTGCTCCTCCATAAACAGATAGAGTAAAAACAAATTCTAAGAAACAAAGCATTAGAAAAAGGTAAGCACACTCACTGTCAGCACACCATGCTTAAGCCCTGAATACAGCCTCCACTTACCACATGAGGTGCTTACTTTAAAAGCTACCATCTGTTTATACTATAGAGAGGTGCCCTGAATAGCAAAAGCCAGAATGTATTTTATGATAAGAACAGTAAATACAGAGACAGGCAAAGGCTGGAATATCTGGAGTGCAAATTAATTCCAGCTGATGTCATTCAGGGGAAACTGGGAAAAAGGAAAAGGAACCAGCATTTAAAGAATGTTACCGCATTATTTCTCCTCTATAATAACTATGCATATCAAAAGCCAGCTGGCTGGATTTTGTTGTAGATGAAAGTGATAATGGTTACGATAAGCTTTCAAGCCAGGTAAATGGGACACAGGATTCTCAGCATCACTAAGCACAGTAATGTAATATGTCTAACATGTAAATGTGCCATCATTTTCTGCAGCAAAGCAAATAGCTCTTAGGTGAGAGAAGAAATGATAGCAAGATTCCTGATTGATCTTATTCTGTGCTCTCTCCTCCAGTCTTGTCTCTAGAAACAGTGTAGAGGATGATCACCACATAAAAAACTGAAACATATCTTAAGCATCAGTGAGTTTAACTGAAAGTATCTGCTAAAAAATAATTTATTTCCTATACCTTTATTTTAATGGGATACTAAATATAAAGGATGATATGAAATCACCAAATTAATCTTCCTGTTTTAATAAGCATGCATTCACCTGCCAGTTAAACACTCTCTCACCTGCAGCTGGGAGTACCCAAGACAATAGCTCTTTGCACTTAAAAAACCCACACTGCTGTATTTCCTACCCCTCTCCCAGGGGAGGCTGTGTTTGCTGTATCACCTTGTAATCACAGCTGTGTTTGCTGTGATTACAAGGTGACTGCTGGAGTGAGAGTTCATGGTGGCAGTGAGACTATTTTGTGAAAGGAGTGAGCCTGTCTGGTTGAGGTGAGAGTTCAGGCTGGCAGACAGGACACAGAAAGGTGCTGTCATTCATTACAAAAGTACAGCCAATACGGATTACTCGGGGAATCAGTGGGGGCGACTGTTTTCTAGAAAAATCTTACTTGTGTTTATTCAATACCAGAGAGAATCTAAAATGATCTTACAGATTGTTCCCTATTTTATAAAAAACTCCATATTAAAACCTCAGTAAACAGTTTTTCCTTTTTTTTTTTTTTTTTATTTAGTTAGCTACCAAGGGAAAACACAAGCACTTGTTTTATGAAACCCAGGTTTACAGCAGACTTCTTGGGTTGTAGTATTTTCATCATCCATTCCAAAACAAAGGTCTAAAAGAAATAAATTATAAAATGGTATCTTTTAACCCTAAGGAGAGCAGAAGATGTTGTAGGAGAAAAACTGAAATAACTCAGTATGAAAAAAAAGAGAAAATACAACCCCCCTTACTGAATAAATGACATGCAAGCCTTCAGCACCCGTAATGAACCAATTAATTTGATCCCAATAGTAAAGAATACAGCTCCGAAGTTTTCCTAGGGGAAAAATCCAGATATAATGTTTTACAGATGCACATATGCACACACATACATAAAACAACAGGGGAAAGAGAGAAAAGCATGTACGAAACCTCTCCTCTCCCCTGCGCGTTCCTCTCCCCCCCAGCTCTCTCTTTTTCCAGAGAACACCATTCGCTTTGGGAAAAGTTCACAGACTTCTCAATGTGTGATTTTCTACCATTTCATCTGCGTTTTCAAGTCATGCACCTTAGGCAGAAAGACAGAAATGTCTATTAATTGTTTCAACAGTCTCCAGAGAACTTTCGAAGTGGAAAGCAATAAGAACTGTCTGTGTTTTTTCCTTAAGCTGCCAATTAGGACAAGACTCTGCAAGCAATTATGCTGCGCTGTGTAGATCTCAGGAATGCTCAAATTGAGATGCCTCAAAATGGCTATTTTATTCTTACACAGAATGGAAAAATTGATTCGCTCTTGCGTATACTGATGATCCTTTTGTTTGCCTAAAGCCATCGTGAAATGCCTGCGTTTCCACATTGCAGGTCAATTGCTAATATGAGCTCAGTGAATTAAAAAAGAGATGAAAAATCATAAAAAATAAAAGAGACAAAGGATTTGTTGCCTATCAGCAGGTAAATGAGGCACTCTGCCAATACACTTAATCATCCTGTTACTCTACAAATCAGTGGCAGGGTCAACGATCAAACAACTGTTCACTTTGTAAAGAGAAAGGGCTCCTATGGGAACAGCAAACACTTCGGAGGAAACAAGGAGCCAAAAAATAAAATAAAATCATTATTGTTGCATCAGATTGCAGATAAATTATCAGAGACAAGCACAGAAGCCACAATCTGTTCATGAATACACTTTACAGATAATTGAATTCGGGGGGCATAACTACTATACATCACTTTGAAGGTACCTAGTCCATCTCTATGTCCACTTTCATTAGTAGTTCCCTTTTTATTTTTGTCATGGTAATTAAGTAGAAAAATACAGTAAACTGGAAAATTATTTTTTAGTTTGTCACGGTTATTGTTATAAGGGACCCTTTCTGGAGCTAAATGCTTCTGGGGATTAAGATTACATTAGGCTGAAACTCAACAAAAGAGTAATTAATCTAGATAAAACTTACTTTTTTTTTTCAGAAAAAATTAAATGCATTTAGGCAGTTAACTCCTTTTAATGTTTCATATGGCTTTCTTTATTCTCCTATGAAGCACCACCACAGACGACTAAATTAAAAGAATAAAGAAATTTCCAGCACAAAATGAAAAAGAAAAAAACTCACCACAGTAAATCCACAAAAATACCCCAAGGAATACAAACAATTGCATACACTTGATATTTTGCATGGATTCACTTTCCTGCCATTGACATCAATGTTACTGGAGTACCTCCAGACAATTTCATCACCCCATACTTCAGTTTTGACTAGAATTTGCATTGTATTGGTACAGTTCAACACTGTGACTCAAGGACTATTGAGATACTGAATATTAAAGGGAATTTATGAGACACAAACTACAAAATGAAAGTAAAATCAGGGCAGCAACCATGACAAAGCAAACTAAATTACCAAAAGAACCAGGAAGATTAGAGAAACTCAGAATTTGCTTAGTCAGAGGCTTAGAAAGGGGCTGTCTGCTAACAGTAGTGGAACAATAGACCATGGAAGTGAATTGCATGTTGAATAATCAAAGATCAACGAGTAATCAAAGATCAATATTCCAGTTGGCTTGATCATACATGCATCAGGGAAAAAAGAGATTATTTTTACATTCCACATAGAAAATTACAGATCTACTTTACTCCAATAACTCTACTGGGATCCCTGTGGAGTCATACCACCTGACAGAGAGGAAGGCTCTGAAAACTTGGTTAGCTTTTTGCAGTCTCTGAATAGTGGAAGCACTTTCCAGAGACTTTCTGCTCACTGACTGCAGTGTTTTGTTCTCAGAAATGTTCTTGGAATCTGGCAGGCCACCAATAAGTTCTGTACATCTCTGTTTTAGAACAAAAGAAAAGTATTAACTAGTTACTTTTCTATTCTTCCTTAACCTTACCCAAGCTCAAAGAGAAAGGAAAAAATCTGGTGGGTAAAGATATACAGTTACATAGATAACTTATAGAAAACTAAAATGGTGTTAACAGAATATATGTTTGAGGAAGATAAAGCTCAGAAGGAACTGCCCTTGCACCTTGTCATTCTTGGTTCTGCAGTACAAGTATGTACTGTGGATTCAAAATGATCTGAGAGACATTACAATGACTTTTCCAAACATTTTATCTAATATAATTTGAAAAAGAAAGGCTTTGAGAAAAAAGTGACAGATCTCATGGGAAGCAAAGTGACTGAGTATAGCAAGGAAGCACTTTGAGCATGAATTTACCATGAGCTACTGTGATCCCATTCCACTAACTGATGTCTATGCTGATCTCCTCATGACGTCTGTGATACAGGTGTTTGCAGCAGCAGATCTTGCTTCTTGTATATTGTCCTGTTCCTTGAATCTGGTCTTGCTTCCTGTAGAGCCAATATATTTTTCTGTACTAATTGATGCTGCCTCATCTATTTTGGGGATTCTATCCAGATAAGAATTCCTGACAGAATAATGCACTGGATATTTAAAAAGTTTGTCTTTCTTGATTAGGTGATGTGTTACAAGTGGTCTTCTCTACCCCATCACCTAAGGATTCACAATATTGATATTTTGGAGAAACCGATTGTAAGCTTTTTATTGTAATCCAAAAACTTCCTTTTGGAACAGCCCAATGAAACTCCATTGGGTTAATATGTAAATAACTAAAGTAATCGGAAAAGTCTGGCAAGGAACTCACAATATGTCCTTGCCTGATAAGAGGAAGATTGATAACCTGCTGCTTTAGACAATAATTACTCATTATCTGCAAGTGTCTTGATGGTAAGTAAGGAGCTTGAAACTCTTTTCATACTACTCTTTGAAGTAGTTGAACTGACCTTGTGACTGAATCAGTCCCTCTTATGTTTTCAGTTTCCTTATCTAATAATTTACTTAATGGAGCTCTTGCTCTGATGAGACTCAGATTTGTCTAGGATAGAATTAAGAAAATAAATGTAGTTACTTACCTAAGGAACAAAAAACAGAGATCACATCTAGCTATCTCCAGAGATCAGGCCAATGACCCATAAACCCCATTCACAGGGGCATTGTACCTCTTGGGGATCAAAGGCAGGGACTTTGAGTTGTCTAACCAAAGAGCCTTATCATTCTCTGCTGAGTATGATAAAACATGGAAGTGAAAGGAAAGGAGGTAGAAAGAACTAGTCAAGGAATGCTATGGCCTCAGGCAACTGCAAGACAAACAGAGCAGTGCTTGTTCCTCATGTTGAGGAGCCCAAGGAACTGGCACTCAGGAAAATGCAGCTGGTCAACCTGTCATTAAAGCAGATGAGGAAAGTCTGTAAAGCCTGAAAAGCAACCGGGACAGAAGACTGGGCACTCAGAAGGGACTGACCAAGGCCCAGAGCAGGTGTGCTACCTGTTCTAAGGTAAGCCATTATGTTGCCAACAGAAACACAGTAGGCTTTCCTTCCTGGTTTTAAAAGCTATGTATTACCTATATAAGTTATGATAGTATTTACAAACAAAAACGGGATCGTATGAATGAAGAAATTATTTTTAAGGTTTTGACAAAACTAAGGAAATCCTACTTGTGGTGACAACACTGTGTTTTAACTGCGTGTAAAAGAAAAGATAATATTGTAAGACTAAAGGCAACGGGAACAAACCAAAACAGGAAGCTTGGAAAAGTATCAAGAAATGCTTTTTCACTGTGAGGGTGACCAAGCACTAGCACAGGTTGCCCAGAGAGGTTGTGGATTCTCTGTCTTTGGAGACATTCAAAAATCCCAGTCATAGTCCTGGGCAACTGGCTCTAGGTGACCCTGCCTGAGCAGGGCATTTGCCTAGATGACCTCCAGAGGTCTTTTCCAACCTCACCACATCTGTGATTCTCTAGGTTCACAGCAACAGGTACTGCAGAAATCTCTCTGACAGATAAACTGACATAAGCCTAAATTTAGCTGTCAGATATACATATATATATATATATAGATAGACACAGTAATATACAGATATCCCAATATCTACTCTCTTCCTGAGAAGGAAATTTTGTTCAGAAGGGACATAACATTGGATTTTTGATGTCGTTAACTCTAGGACATTTTGCATATAGTTTTTTACATGCTCAGTAGATTTAATGTATTAATAGCCTATTAACCAAGGTGAAAACTGAAAAGAATTTGCTACTTTTATTCCCACCATCTAAGGAAAAATACTGATGCCAGATTATAGATAAAAAGATCTATGGAGACTTCCTTTTACAGGATGTCTTGTAATTTTATATATTGTAATTTTTTAAGCCAAGGTATTAAAAGAAATAATGGTAAGAGGCTGCAGAAAGGACTTCAGATTTGAAGTGTTGTAACGAGAAATTTCTTAAGAAGCAGGCAAGTGTTTCCAGAATACAGATGAGTGAGTCAGCAAATATCCTGTTTAATTTTGTGCATTTGTGCACAAACTTAGCAAAATCCAAATTAAATGACAAAGAAAACTAACAGAACTCCCAATGAAAGTAGATACCTAATGGGAAGTAAAAAATCTCCATTGCTTCCAAAAGCCTGTCCCAAGCCTTAGTTGCTCAGGGAAAACTCCAGCTAAGCTCGATGAGGAATGTATTTGCGAAGACTTTTATCTCATATTACTAAGCAGCTTTAAAATGCAAGTTCATATTAAGTATAATTAGAAAAAGTCTACTTTTGAAAAAAACAAAAACAAACCAGATCTGTTTTGGAGCAGCAATTAAAGAAAGCAAAACCAATGGCCATCATTTTTATGCGGTGCTCCTTCTGCCTTAGGAAGTTTAGGACACTGAGATTACCCTGGTTATGATTTGTTGGGAAAAAATATCTTGGGAAGCACTGAGTTCCCTCAAACAGAAACCCACCCAGCCCCAGGGAGCAGCAGAGTTCTGCAGAAGGGGAGAAGGGGGTAGATGTGTGCACGTACAGTGCTGGCACCCTCACCGCCAGGCTGTCAGGCTCTGTGTGTACTCAGTGTTCACACTGTTGGTGGCCATCAGCCCCCTGAACAGTGGGACATGCAGTGACCAGCTGCCAGTGTCATAGGCCCCTGTGCAAAGCAGTAGTCAGATCTTAAGCAAAGTGATATCTTGGCAGTGACGTGGAACACTTTAATTTGTCAATTTCCCCCCAAAGCGTACATATTTAGATGTCTCCCTATATGTTACTCCAAAATGGGCCATTCATTTTATGAATAGATGCATCAAGTAAGTACATGAACAAAAAAGAGAGATCTGTGAGGATATGCATGTGTTCTTCCACGAAAGGAATGGGTGTGCTTCCTTCAGATTCCGATACCAGCATCGTCCCTGTGTAGCAATGTCTTGGTGCAGAAGAGCGAGATGAACAAAATTCCACATTGATCTGAAACAGCCTCTTCCAAAATGAGTTCTGCTTCATATATAAGCTGTCAATCTCTTTTTCAGAAGCAGAAGATGCATCAAAGTCAAGATACTCAGAGGTGATCTATCCCAGGCTAAATTTTTGCATTGAAAATATCTTTCTTGATACCTCAGATCAGTAACCTGTTTTATTGGTAAACATTCATTTGGACTTTTTAATGTATTTGTCACCAATATGCTCCTTTTTCGATTTGTTACAGATTGCCTTGGTTATGGTAATAATTGCACAGTCAAAAAAGACAAGTTTACCTTGCAGATGGGTAATATATGGCAAGACACATATATGCAAATATATGTGTATCACACTTTTTTCTTTTTTGGTTAGTATTTGCTTTTAGAGGGAATTTCTGCAACTGAAACAGTGCTAAAAATATCGTACAGATTAAGATTTATTACATGCAAGTGTTGATTTTATGTGTAAGTATCAATGAGAAACAGAAATAATGAAAACTTTCAGCCTCTCTCAGCTATTAATCCTTAAAGCTACGTACTGCTGCTTCCTCTTTGTGTTTGAAATTTTGAAAAGCAGTCTAGGGGATTTAGACACATATTATCTGTTAATTCTACTGGCAGACATTTATCTAAATCCTCTTCATAGATTTTTATTTTTTAAAAATTATTCAGGCTTCCTTTTTGTCTGCTCAATTTCCCTTCATAATGGCATTGGTTAAGCACTGCCTGTGTTAAAAGTGTTACTTCTTGGTCACTGAAGAGGATTAGACAGCTTTATACCTAAGGAACCAAAAGGCTGATACAGCTAGGAAAGAATTATGCAAGTATATCAACTGCACTGTATTTTTTTCCAGAAGAGACTGTATCTTCAAGACTGTGTGAGCATGCCTGGTGCACTGGCTGCCTCATATATCCTGGCTTTCCTCTAGCATTAAAATAATGCTAATTATAAAAACATCCCATAGCTGATATTAATATTAATAGCAACATTATTTATTTTAAAACAGTTTTCCTTTTTCTCTCAGTCCATCTTAAAGTTCTTCTTGAAAGATTTTAAGTAATAAAAATAATCTTTTCCCTTTTCCTATTCTTTACACAATTACAATTTCTTGGAGGAACTAAAAAAATGACAATCTCCCTTAGGAATAACCTCTCCTTTTAAGAATTTTCTATCTATTATTTCAGCCATTTTATATCCAGAAGACTGCAGCAGTAGAAAAGAGAGGTCAAAAGGTGGAAACATCAATGCTTATGTAATCCCCAAAGAGGATTATTCCCCTCACAAAAATGGCTAGTATGACATGTGAAATTAAGGATATTCATTGTGTGTCTGCACATCACTTGTAATGGAATTGGTGAATCTTTAGAAAAATAGAGCAACACAAGAACAACTGAGCTTTTCCCATGGTATCAGTGTGGATGGTATTAAAGTTCAAATCAGTTTTTCTAACCCCGCACTTGCCAAAGAGCCATGCCGAGCCTTTCTTCCTCTCCCTGTATGCTTCTGCCAACTAAAGGATGACAAGTATACTGATTTATTAGAAATGGGAGAAGGGGCACCACTTGGATTTTAGCACTCCTATTAGTCCTGGCAAATATGCATGCATTGTTTTCTCATTTGGGCCAGTGCTACACCCATTCCCAGATGCATAAAGCACATTTATCATGTTTCTGTGCCAGGATTACACAATCTGACGTGGTCTACAATATGAGAATAATAAAAGTATAATGATTTTCAGGCACAGTGTATACATAGCAATTTGTAGGACAAAAATCACTGGACAGATACTTTGTTATTTGTTCCATATGTCGTTGAATGTAATAGTCAAAAGCATCATTCTGTGATTCTGTAATTTGGAACATAGTGCTCAAAAAAGATCACGTGCCTCTGAAGATCTACTGAATGTGCCAACTCAACTTCCAATAAAACTTTGTATGAAAAAATTAGTGTCAGGGCTAGCCTTTTAAAATGAATGCCTAATTAAATTGGTATTTACATATCACATGACTGCCCAACTGCTTGAAACCAAACAGGATACCTTCTGAGACTTAACTTTGATAACTGCATTTCCCCATATATGCATGTTTTCATAATAAAGGAGAAAAATACCCACTGAGAGTTAGCTTAAAATCAATGCATTATAATTATACAATAGGATTAGATAGTAAGCACTTTCACTTAATCAAGCCAGTTTACCATCAGGAAAGCAATGAAGGAATTGACCTAAAAAGTAAACCACGTTATCTAATTAATCTATTTATGTTATCTTGAATTTTATTGATTTGCTCTAAATTTAGAAATATTTTCCAAATCTAATAAATTGAGTTCTCAAATTTTTTCTCAATTCACTGCAAATAATACAAGGGAGAAAAAATGGATCTTTTGAATATAACTGAAAAGTAAGATTATCTGGAATAGAGTGCCTTGATTGAGCATTTCCTTGCTCATTGTACATCTTTAATCATATTGTTGACGTATTTTAATAATGTCTTCTTCTTTGAAAAAGTAGATGGTAAGATTATTTCTGTTGGTGTCACATCATTTACAGCTTGCTCTGTTCTTGCCTGGCTTCTCTAAGAGACAGAATGTCAACCAGTTTCTGCACTAACAGAACAATATGGTTTCATTTGATTGTCATTGGTGATATTTTTGGCTCATTTTTCATGGCTCTGTCACCCAGATTCATAAAGAAGCTGCTTCTCCTCATTTAGATATTGGTTTTCAGTAGCAATTTTTCATACTTGACTTGACCAATGTGATTTTCACTACTGTATACTGACTTTTGTGATGATATGACTATTTGTAACAATTCAGAGGAGTTAAAACACTACATCAAATTTGACTGAAGATAGTTCTGTGAAAACAGGTTATTCCACTACTAGGAGCATTAAGAAACATTTATATCACCAATTTGTTGTCATCTGTAGGGTTTTTTTCTGAATTGAAAAAGAAAGATGGTTAATATTCCTACCTTCCAACTCCCAGCAGCCAAGTTCTGCAGTGCCCCTGCTGCCCCCTCCAGCGTGTCTGGATTTGAGCACTCAGAAAGAAGTGTGAGGTAGGGTTTGACTATTGAAGGGTGCCACAGCATCTGGATTCCTTTGGGCGGTTCTGCGCAGTCTGGGAGAGGTCCTACGCCATCCCACTGTTGGAAAGTAGACACCAGATTGTCAGCAAGGAACAGCAAAATACTTGAGAATTGCCTCAGTTGAAATTTTAACATCTGTGTGTGTGCGTGAAGGCATCTGCCTGCAAGCAGCCATTGTCAATTTTAGCATATCATATGATTCTTCATAGAGAGCCCAAATTTTCTACTCGGCACTCCTTACAGAAGAGCTATAGCATTGGCAGAAATCAGAGTGTTTTAGCTAGCTGATATAACAAAGCCACTTTTCACTGTATTTATCTTTTTGGCTGGCAACAGAAGCCCAGTGAATATGGACGTATCTTAAGAGGCAAATTTAGAACTTGCAGGGGAAGAAGAGATTTTCCTTTTTCCCATCCTGCTCAGTTCTCTGCATTCTCTCTCTTTTCATGAGGGAAAAAACACCACCATGAACCGCTACTGTGAAAACCAAAATCCCTCAAGGTTATGAGCCTCCATCCCCTGAAAGGCCCAAGTCTGACAAGTGTTCCTCAACTGCACAACTTCTTCTGGCCTCATACTTTGTAAGTGCCAGAGGCGTTTGGCCATATAGCCAGCCATGCAGTCCGAGACCCCGATGTAGTCAGTAGAACCACATCTCGTAAAACAGATTCTTTTTCATCGCATACAGAGGAGTTTTGCCATGAAAATAACCCTAGTCTGACATCCAAATTGGGAGATATTAAAACCTGGACAACAAGCAGGTTAGTACACAAACCCCACTCTTACCAGAAAGAGAAACTTTTTTCCAGGAGAACTGTGATTCACTTCTCTAGTGGAATGCACATTACTTGCACCTATGCATGAAACATCTTAAAACAGGGAAATTCAAGGACTTTGGGGGGATTTTTTTTAAACAAAAGTAAGGTGTGGAATGCATTTTTAATGAAATTTTAAATGCGATTTCTATCTATATATGCAATGTATAGTTTGCTTTGCTTTGTACTGATAAAGGGATTTAGAAAATTCATAGCCTTAATACCACTGTTAGGAACAAGCCTCGACATTTTAATACAATCTCTTCTCTAACACCTCTGACATGTCCAGATTGCACAATACAATACAAAGTAAACCTTTTCACGCCTTGGGTTATAGCTTACTGTGATTATGTAGATAAAAAAATGTGTATCATAACATTAAACATCTATAGGACATACAAAGATAACACAAGCCAAGTTAATTCCTTGCTTAAATCTGCAAAAGTTAATTTAACTCGTTTTAAGTCAAACAACACAACTTACACTGGAAAAGACCTCAAATCTCTTGTTTTCAGGAAATATCCATCATAATTTTATGTAAGCTATCTTTAAAAAGCTACACATAGCTTAAGGGACAATCAATCAAGTCTTATCTAATAACAACTAACATAATTTAATAAGGTTTTGCTAGATTACTCCAATTAAGAATGCAAACCTCTATTTTTTTCTAAATTAAACCAGAACAAACAACAAAGGTTGAAAGATAGTGGGACCATTTAATACACGTGAGCAGTTACTGAAAACTAGAAAGCTGTTCAGATATGAAACTCATTGCACTGGACAAAAGTTACCACAGTTTATAAGAACTGAACAGCAATACCCAGTAGCGACTGAGAAACTAGAGGAAAACTGCGTTCTAGAGAAACAATCCCTTTAAATGACACTATTGTAGAGCTGTGCCTTTGAATTTTTTAATACATTTTTCCCTTTAAACCAAAATGTTGATTTCACTGCGTGTGACTCAGTTCTCCTTTCTTCTCCATATAAATCACCATCCTTGCCAGAAATGACTTCTCATCAGCTCATAAAAAATACATTAAAACCTGCTTCTTATTTTAACTCTCAGAATTCAATCATTTGTGCTGGCAGATTTTTTTTGAAAAAAATGAGAAACATAACTAACAGGTCATATCTGACCTCACACCAGATTTAGTCTTTCTACCTTAGTAAATCCGCTAATGAATGACCTGTGATGTCAAAGGGCACAAATTCAGAACTTCATTAATCTCATTCCAATTTGCACAAAATATGGATACATCATGCAATTGAACAGTGTTTACACAGGGTACTTATTATATTATTTCACAGACAAAGTATATATGTCAAATATATCAGACTGACCCAATGCATTTTTTGTTCACATGTGGGGATGTAACTTTTTAAAAAACCTCAGGTATTTACAATCCCAAAGACTGCTGAAAATCGGCTGATAGAGATGTATATATGTTCGTGCTGTGCTGGTACTTATAAAGCACTAGAAATGATACTTGCAGATAAATTAATATTTAATGTGGTTTTGCCGTTCTCCCCAGTAATGAGAAAATGTTTGAAAAAAAATGTGAGACAAATTACTGCATTTCCCTGCCCTTCTTGAAACTCACTTTTAGCACATGATTGTACTAATTTATCACCAACTGTGGGGGAAGATGTTTTTCTCAAGTCGCTGTGATGCCTCAGGGTCCTTGTAAGGGTGATGGAAATCTTTGGTACTGCACCCGCATCTGCAGTGAAGGCGCAGTAAATCCAGTGACACTGGATAATGTCCTGCACTGTTCTTCAGATGTAGCGTGTGTGCCCAGAGCAGCTGAGTGACATGCATAAGGAGTGTGTCACTGCCAACCATGCGTAACATACATACTGTACCTATGGCAGCCTCGTCAAGGTTGTGCAATAAAGGGTGACAGAACTGTAGCATTTTCTGGGAGGTAGAGGGCACAAGCAACCACTACATGGACCATGCTGGAGTGAGTCCAGATGAGGACCACAAAGATGATTAGAGGGAGACGATTCTCTCCTATGAAGAGAAGCTGAGCGAGTTGGAGTTGTTCAGCCTGGAGAAGAGAAGGCTTCAGGAAGATCTTATAGCAGTCTCCCAATACTTAAAGGGGGCCTACAGGAAAGATGGATAGGAATTCTTTAACAGGGAGTGCAGCAATAGGACAAGGGGTAATGGTTTTAAACGGAAAACTGGTAGATTTAGATTAGACGTTAGGAAGAAATTATTTACTGTGAGGGTGGCAAGACACTGGAACAGGTTGCCCAGGGAAGTTGTGAATACCCCATCCCTGGAAGCATTCAAGGCCAGGCTGGATGGGGCTTTGAGCAACCTGCTCTAGTGGGAGGTGTCCTTGCCCATGGCAGGGAGGTGGATCTCAATGATCTTTAAGGTCCCTTCCAACTCTAACCATTCTATGATTCCATGGCCTTTCATACATTCCCTGTCCCCCATAGTGCAGCTCCTCTCTGCTCCTGCATGTGTTATCTCAGCTAACCCTTCACTGAAGGGCTTAAAGACTTCTTGCATCTTCCATATAGTTGAGACCAGTGCCTGCAGCCCAATGGTTGCAGGGCATGCAGGACTAATACAAGTCAGAAAAGAAGCACTTCATAAATAAAAACTTTGCCTAAGCAAAAAAAAAATATTTCCCTCCAAATTACCATTTTCCCAAGTGGTAGATAAGGCATAGCAGAAGTTGCTTAGTAGTTCACATTGCTCAACGTTAATGAACCAAAGAAGCATGATAGTGAATTACTGGAGCAGTTACTCTGTTGCTGCAGACCATCAGGACTGATCAGTAAGGTCTGAGACAGGCTGTGGGTATATTAGGAACCTCTGAAAAAAGAGTATGACTGCATGCAATTACTCTTCCTAGCTTATGCTAAGGAGGAAAAAAAAAGTCATAAACAAATATTCCTTCCAGGCTTCCCTCCTTCAGATGAAATTACCCACATATATTGTGGCCGAAGCTGACAAACTGTTTGTTGCGTGGGTGAGATACAAATCTCTCATTTCCTGAAATCGGAGCAAAAAAAGGATGAAAGTCAAGAACAATAAAAAGCCGAATACAAAGATATTTAAGAACAACAGACTTTTTAGAATAAGAATACTCTAATAAAATTCCCAAAGTTTTCACACTACTTTGAGAGGAGAAGAAGATCACCCATCAAGCTGCTCTGCCGTGCCACTCAACAGATTATCTACCACCTTCTTTCTCATTTTAATGAAAGCAAATCCATGCTTACAGTTTAATTGTACTGGCTACCAGGGATGGCTTCAACTCAGTAAGGAAGTATGCTCTCCATATTTTGGTTTTGGTATTAACAACCTCAAGTTGGTGGTGCTTGTTATTAAGGAGTATCACATGATGACAGGTTTTCCAAAACCAGTGTTTTATTTTCATTTATTAAACATCAGTATTTTTCTTTCCCCTGTCTCTGCAAAATACCAGTACTAAAAAAAAAAAAAAAAAAGTAAATATAGGAAAAAACTCAAACAAAACCCAGAAATGACTAAATAACTTTAAACTAACAGGCCCCCTAAGAGGACAATGATTTCTCACCCTGGATATCTTAGTGGCTGTGGCAGTCTATGCCAGCTGCCCCTGGGCATGTCAACAACCTCTCTAGGAAGCCTTTGAGAGAAAAGAGCAGAAATCTAAAGTTAAGCAATAAAAATTCACCTAAATCACAGAGTTTGCTTTCAGTGGGGATGGGAATGCATACAGCTGCTACAAAGGAGGCAGGAATGCCACTATTTAAATTAAGTCAAATTTCAGTTTAGGCATCCAGGCCTAAGAAAGGTGGTGAATATAAATGAAGACATCCACTAGCACAGACTACAGGTGTAGAGTGGGAGAAGGCAGAACTGCTGCGGTCTAGCAACATGTAGTCCCAACAAAACCAGGCAATTTTCAGATAGTTTATTGCATAAATAAGGGTAACTTCCCCCATTTGATGCAACAATGTTTACAGTTTTGGGAAAGTTGTTCAGAATGCTTTCAAAACACTCCAGTGTTTTTAATCTTTATTACTAATCTGAGACATGAATAAATGTAAATTTTACTTCAGATTACATATTACAATCTCAAAATAATTGTCAATGCCTTTATTCAACTTATTAACATTATTACACTTAGCTAAGAAAAAAAACATTCAATTTGTGCATTTTGTCTTTGCTTAAAACCAGACATCTCTCAAATAAAACAGGATGGAGTTCAATCCAAGGACAACAATTTTTGGCATCTCACAACACCTTCTCCTCACCCCTCTCCTCTCCATAGGAAGGTGAAGCTAATGGACTTAACAATATATTCCACAAATTGACAAACACAAATTATATTTAATAAACCTGTAGTTTTGACTTCAAAAACAATTTGGTTATACATGATACTGAGAGATTCCTAGGGTACATGAAATGCTTCTGTGTAGGCATGCAAGAATTTAGAAGCGTTTGCTAAGAAGCTCTGAAAGGAACTGTTCAAGGTAGTTGATTTCTTGCTAATCAATACTTGACATAACCACTGTGTGCAAGACAAGGAAGCAACAAGTGGAAATAATAACCTCCCTGAGCAGAACATACTGGCAACACTGTCTTTCATCCCTAATCTCCGTTTAGATTATTAGCTAAACCCAGAAGCAACCCCCATTTTTCAGTTTCTGTGCTTATTAATTTGGTATGGCTTGGTAGAGTATTGAAATATACTTAGTAAAATAGTGGTCTTACCACATGAAAAAGCATATCTGACAGCTTTATTTTTTATTCTTTTTGAAATATTATTGCCTTAAGCCTCCTATTTCACCTGGATAGAAGAATTTACAGCCCATTTAGCTAGCATGCTAAAGAGATGTGCCAGTCAATTCATAATGATATATGACTTGAAGTGTTGCTGTTATACCTTAAGGCTCCTGACAGAAGGTGAAAGAGAAGGTCAGGCTCATTTCAAAAGTGCCACTTCCAATCAAAAATCAGATTTTGGGCAAGATTCTGGGATGACAAGAATGATCACAGATTGGGAACTCAAGGGGAGTGTCAAGCCAAGGTGTCAGCCTGTTTCTTCTTTGTGAAAAAAGAAGAGAGATGAAATTGCGCCACACGTATATATAATGGGCTGCATAACAAGAAATAAAATAAGGATTAATGACAACTCCCTGGTTCTTTTACTGAAATTGGACTTTTTCCCTAATTTCTTGTTACGGTTTAACCCCAGCCACCAACTTGGATCAAGCAGTCACTTGCTCTCTCCTCCCTCCGTCAGTACGGTAGAGAGAAGGAGGACAAAAGGAGGAGGGAAAAAACCCTCATGGGTTGACATAAAGACAGTTTAATTGAACAGTAACAGAAGAGGAAAAGAACAGTAATTATAATAATAATGGTAAAAACATACAGAAAATAAAGTGATACAGCACCACCCAATGATCAACTGTCCATCCCATCCCGAGCAGCAATTGTGGATTCCTACCCCCCTAGCCATTATATACCAAGCCCCTATTTATATATCAAGCATGACATCTATGGTACCGCGTGGAATATTCCTTTGGCCAGCTTGTCCTGCTCCCTCTCAGCCTCTCCGAGAAGCTGAAAAAGTTATTGACTAATGAAAACATCACTTAGCAACTACTAAAACAATGTGTTATCAGCACATTATTGTCATACCAAATCCAAAACATAGAAGCTGCTAGGAAAAAAAAAAAAGCTCTATCCCAGCGGAAACCAGGACAATCTTTTTTGTCCCAATCCTTGTTTCTCATACAGCTTGAAGAATAAACCTGTTGGCAGCAGTGAGAATAACAACAGCAGTGACATATAATTTTCTAAAGTAGAAAAACCCATTCCAGTGGAAAAGTGACATGATACAAGGTAGAGAGGTCATCATCGACAACATTCTAGTTGGAGATGAAGGCCTCTACAGCTTGGGAGCTTTGTGGGATGAAGGGTCAGTAACAGTTGATAACAGGTGTGCAGCAGAGAGAATATAATGAACAGTGACAGCGGGAAGCTACAGTCCTTGAGATCTGAGACTAAGACTGGTGAGTCTCACTTATCTTTCCTGAAGCCTTTATAGAAGCTTTGCTTTCTGTTTTTCCATAGATAACACCAATGCTGCATCTGGTTTTTATTTCAGATCTTTAGAAGTTTTGGGTTTCTTCAGGCATTAAATTTGAGCAACAAAGCAAACACTTCAGGTAACTGTCTGAGCTCTGGTACAGAACCAGAGGTAGCACTGGAGGCTCTTCTAACAAAACCCACCTTTATTCTGAAACAGGGAGAACTGTGATCCTAAGGGAACTCTTTAAGTAAAGTCATTTGAAAGGTCACATCAGACTTAACTATGAACTGAGCAAAGAAACATCTCTGATTGCAAGATGAGGAGAAGTTGCCATTGGTATAGACAACTGATGTCAGTAGAGAAAAATATATTCAAATTTGTTCTCAAAAGGCCTTTCAAAGAAAAGCACTTTTGATATTACTGTTTAGTTGTGGTCTTCTCCTCAAGAAACCTACGTGCAACTACAACGGAAATATGACCTAGAGTCATAGTGATAGTGATAATTGTTTCCTAAATCATAGAATCAAGAAATTAACTTAGAAAGAAAATAAATAAAGAAAAAACTATGAGAAAGGAAAAGGAAAATTCCAAAATTATAATAATTTAAATCTGAACAATTTTTCCCCAAACTGTTTTGTGAACCTTATCTTCTGATACAGACTGAAACAGTCAATTTTATTATATGAGAACCCCATGGCACTGCCTAAAAAGAGAAATATGTATACCTTCAACACGTGATTTCTGGCTACACAAGATGTAGCAGGCTGCAGAACTGGAAACTAGTCCCCTGCACTGAGGTGTCACAACTCGGAAGAAATGTGTCTGTGCCCTGTGCTTTGCCTGACAGGACAAGCAAAACTCTAACAAGTATTAAAGGAACCACACAGGTAAACAACTGGTGTATTAATACTCCACTTTGTGTATCTGTAAATGACAACATTAAGGAGACTAAAGAAAGACTTGTTTTTACATTTGTGAAGAACTTTTCTGATACATAACTACATTTGTATAGTCTAGTGTGATCAATCTATCAAAAATAGCCTGAAGCTCAACACTGTCTCTTCATGGGGCATCTGGGTAACCGACTACTTTTAGATCTTTATTGTCTTCCATTTCTTTGAGGCTTCCTTCCACAGGTTCCAAAGCCGTGGTGGTATGCAGCACTTTCAGTGTTTCAGATGTTGTAAATCACTACATCTGAAGATTTCATAGGGACGCCCATAGGTACACCTTGGTTATTTACATGCAAAACACTGTCCACCATGAGCACGATCTTCAGAACTATATTATGAGATATTTCAGAGGATAAAAGCTTTCCTGCTGAGGCACTTAAAGGAATGAGCACTCTAAAAATAGCATCCTGAGAAGAGCACAAGATCTGTTCTGAGGGACAGAACAAGCAGCAGGTAACAGCTTAAGCACTGCAATTGAAAAGAGATTATGAAAGGCATTACCCGGAGAAATTTAAAAGTCTTGCAGAAAAACGATGAGATTATTGTAAAAGAATACATACACGTGTAACACCCAGAGCAGCAGTCAGCACATAGGGAGATGATATACGGTGAAAGGACACGTGAAAAATTTCCCCTGCAAGCTGCAGACAGTGTTGACGAGCTTACTTTGGATGGGTGAATTCTGACTAAGCTGAGGAACACAAGATGATCCTGTTTTTAAGGACTCTTGCCTAGAAAATAACCACCCCAACAAAACACCCAATAATACTGATCTTTCTTGACACACAGAGAAACAGTAAACAGAATATTCCTGACTGTCACACAGTCCAGGAAAAGAAAATGATCTGGGTTTCCAGTTAGTCCTACTTTTCAGTGGTAATGAAGATACTGAGGTCCTGACAAACTGCAAGAAAATGATGGAACCAAAGAAGCAGAAAGAACTCCCACCCCCCCATAATTGGACTGTGTGGTTTCCAGAAAAACTAACTGAATACAGTTGTGTGCTCAGTTTTGCAAGATAAATGGACAAAAAAAAATTCCTTTACGTTTACCCTGGTTTGAGTTGGGTGTCAACTTCTATGTTATTAATATAAAAGCATGGTTACAAGAAAAACATTCTTCTGTTTTTCTTTTCCATTTGGGAGAGCTGCTTCTGGCATTGTGGTCTTGCTGATAGAGCTCAGTCACATTTGTTTTCAGTAACATTCTAGTTAACTTGATAACATATTTTAAGATGTTTAGAATGGTCAACAACAGCCGAGGATCATGGGGTGAGAATAATGTGCTCTACAAAAGGCTCACAAGGCTCCTTTAAACTCCCAAACCGAGTAATAGCTAGAGATGAGAACTGGTATATTGCAAGATGGGGTAGGCTGTCCAGATTTAAAGGAAAGGAGATGAAAGAAGAAAAATCATTAGAAAAATATTTCTAATGCTTGTAAGAAAGAGTACCACAAGATCAGTTCCGTAAAGAATAAATTTATTTTCTTGCCACAGAAAAGCCTAGTGAACATAACCTGAAAATATGTGCAGTTTTACTTTTCTTTGGATGTTAAAAGATATGTTAAGCCTTTCCATTTGACAAACACAAGCAGATCTGAAGAGACCTTTACCACACTGCACGCTGATAATAAATGATCATAGAAACAGACAAAAGATATCTAAGAGCAGGCAGAAGCACATATACTGTAAAGGAAATCAGCCAAAAGAGATTAGTTCTTTGGCCTGGAGGAAGAGAAAGATCTTTTATAGGGAACCTTTAAAGAACAGAGAAGTCTGACAGGAACAATGACACAGCACTACAGAGTTAAAAGTATGAACCTGAGATCCAGAAATCACAGAAGGAATATAAAAGGAAGAGTTAAAAGGGACTTTATATACCCTGTGTGTGTGCATGTGTGTGTGTGTTGGTAAACAGAGCATCAAAAGAGAAAGGCAAGTTGCAACACGACCCATTCATATCCAGACATGCTATTTTTGTTCCTGTACTTTGAATAACTGCAAATGTAGCATGTGGGAACTGTTAATTCAAGAACAGAGATAATGACTTTTTATGGGGTAAAATTAGATTGCGTTGGCACTTTTTATTCTTGCTGTAGCCTATTACAGGAATCCCAGCAAAAGGCCATAATAAGTTTGAGTTTTCCGATGACTGCAATGTTTAACTAGAAGCGTAGGTAAAATTAAAGTCTTGTTAGTCATAAGTACTGCATTTTTCCATACCTAAATGTTGTTAATGATTAACATTAACGTGTTAATGTTCCTGTAATTAGCTTGTGAATGTTCCTGTAACTTTTCCACATTAACGCAATTTGCCCTTATGAACTCAAGAATATTTTCAATACTGGTTTACATCATTTATTCAAATGCCTTGTGCACCTAATTGCTTACTCAAATTAATATTCCAGCAATCTGAAACAAAAATAAATGGCAATGGAAAATATTCTCTAGGAAGAGATGGCGAACAACACACTGTCATCACAGGTCATTTGAAAAAAGCTTATAAATCAGTAGTCATTCTCATTGCTATTTTGTATATGTACTGCTACAACAATGTTTTTTTCCATAATATCATTTTCATCATTCCCCAAATTTTAAGTTGTTAATGGGAAAAGAAGGGGATAAATACATTTCCAAAGGCAACTCACCTAAAATATAACTGGCAGTACCTCAAATAAATTGAAGAAACTATCAAGACTGTATTTTTCAATCTTTTCTTGGTAAAGAAATTAAAAATACCAAAACATGCATGATTTTTTAGCATTCACTGATATGGCCTGATTCAGTCCTGTATAGTTTTGTCTCAGCATGTAGTAGCAGGGTACAAGACTAACTTTGAAGCAAATAAGTATACAAATATAAGCCTGATGTTTACTTGACTCAAGGCCTTTCTACACACACGGCTGTGTGGGAGTAATGTAAAGCATATGCAGATTACATCTAAATGTTAAGACTTAAACTCTTCATTATATGTGGCTTAATAGGCTGATCAGGGTTTCACAGGGTACCTGTGACTATAGTTTCCAGGTGCCACCACATAATGTGCAACTTTCTCAAGCAAGCAAACATATTTTCTTTCATTACTCTAGAGCCATACTCTGCTCTAAGCTCTCAGCTAATTAACAAAGGCAAGTTTTGTATATTATGCATCATGCACTTTATTTCTAATACAGTGCATTTATTATTCATATTTTAAATAACGGGAACTTCAACTACTCACAACACAGCTGCAAGTAACTTTCATTACCTGATCTTGTGATTTCTTTTTCTTCTTCTTCTTTCCCCAGCACCCTGAACTCTCTGCATCTTTTCCATTGGCATCACCACAGAGTAATCCATCAAGTTCATCTGTTCCCATCTGCTGTCCCTGAGATGTTTCTGCAGCTAGCCTGTATGAGAGGTTCCTCAAAATGCACACACAGTTTTCAACGGTCTGAAAAGTGCAACAAAAAAAAAACCAACAGAAAACAAAACCAGAAAAAAGTTAAAATCCATCCTTTGCTCACTCTGTATACAACACAGAGGAAACGTAATTGATCTTTGAACATAAATTTTCCCAGTAAAACTCTTATCTGCTCATTTCTGAGTGCTCCCCCCATTATTACATCTTAAGAGATTTAGAAGTTTTTATAGTAAGAAATAAGTAGCGTGGAAAATATTTTAATGTGAGGGTTTTTTTTTATTGTCATTCTGGATGTCATGCTGGAGTCCCATGTGAAACAGAAACCAAGGTAAAAAGCAAGCAAGAGAACCTGAACACACAGAATGACAGTAACCTCCCACCTCAGTGAATAGAAAATGCTACAAGCAGAAAATGGCAGTAGGTTGTGAGTCTGGTTTTGTTTGTTTTTAAAACCAGAAATAACCTTTTTATGGCATCAATTCTATGTAAATTACCATAAAAATGGGATCTAAGTTCCATTTCACAAGTACGCAGGGCACGGACAGATGACATTTCTCAAGTCCCAGAAGTAAGACTAGAAATCTCAGTCTTGCTGATTTTACTGGTTCTAGCCAGGCTGCAGATACCTTATGAACAGCCTTTCACTTTCATCCATTTACCCCCTTAAAAGTTTGTGCTTTCTGTAGAAGATACTGGCAGGAATCCAGAAATGGAGCATGACCCAGTGCAGGAAAAATCACTGATAATTCAACATAACTTCTGCAAGTCTAAAAGATGTTCAGCTTAGATATACTTGAAGCCTACTCATTGAGTTAGTTCAATTCAGTTTGACTATCCTGAATAAGAAGGGTAGTGGCTTAATTTTCTGGAAGCATGGTTAAAAAAGCCAGTCTGTATCTATCTATATGTATTTCAGATGTTCATAATGCTCCATGGAGGTAAAATCAATAGTGGCCACATTCTACCTCTGTTGCTCCATTAACCCACAACAGAATGACTGCAAGGCTTTCAGCTCTCTCTTGCTCGGCCATATTCACCAGCAAGGCAAACAGATGGGGATTCATTTTCTTTCATACACTGTATGAGTTTATGCCAGGTATGCATTTGGCACACAATTTTTGCAATGACATTAAGTTTCAGAGATGATATTGAACTCAGACTCACCGAAAGAAGAATATTTATTTATTTTTTAACACAGATGAAATTTTACATTATGCTTGTACTAATTTGAAATCTCCAGCCAAAAACATAAACACTTGTAGAAATATATATACCTGAAAGCTTTCCAGACTTGGCAGTGACCCTACTTTTTTAAAAAAAAAAATAAAATTTTGCTGTCTCTACTTTTCATTAATATTTCCATATGTGAATTTTATTCACTCTTGCTAATATTTACTTCTGCACAGCCATAGCATGCTGTTGAAGCTTCATGTTTGTTGGTTACAGAATTTTAGTTTCCCTTCTTACAAATAATAGTTTTCCCACTTAAAATTCCCATTATGCTGAAAACAAATAAACTGAGTCCACTGCAAGGACAATGTTAGCTCAAACTAAAAAAGAAAACTTCCAAGGCTCAAATGCAACCATCACCTTCTTCGCTGAGGTGAACGCTACAATCCAAGAAAGCTGACTCTAGTCATGCGGTTGGACAGATTTCACTCTTTCTTGACTTGTAGCTTTGAACTTTCAAGGCTCCTTGTACTCCTCATTCCTACAATTTTTTTTCAGTTTCATCATAAAGGGACTAAATACAAATTCAGGAGTCTTTCTACTTCAATAGATCAAATTAAAATTATGAAGAGTAACTTTGTTTGGTGACCACATCCAAGTCACTCATTTTAAACACTTTAACTTGAATTAGGGTAGGTTTTTCTTACTACACATTTATATCAAACATTGCTGCTAAGATGCTTGTAATGCTGCTAAGATTTATGCCCTCTTAACTTCATCAATGTGAGGGATCACTTTAACAACAACTCTGCGTGTGCTTGCAAGTCCCCCACCCTCTTTCATGGCCTGCAAGAACAGGGATTGTTTTTTCAGTATTTCAGTTTTTAGTCACTAACAGTATTACAAAATTATCTAATAAGGAAATTATCACGGCAGTTGGAAAATAGCATTTATTAACTTTAAAGTTCTTCTGGTTTTTTTTTGGGTGGCAATAGTATCATTTTTGAAACTAGATGAAAAAGTGAACTGGAAATACAGACCCAGTGGACTGCAAAATTTTGCTATGCAAAAGGCAGCTCTCCTTCTTAAGGGTTTGCAAATAGAACAAGGTTGCCCCGAGGCAGCAACTGTAATTTAGCACCATATACTGAATGCAAGGGGTATTTGAAACTAGCCTTTTCCTTTTTCTCTTGAATACTTTAATATATTACAAGTCTTCAAATTACAAATGCTTGAAGTCCTTTTAATTAGGTAGTGCCTTTCACCTTCGGAGAAACACGTTTATATCCTAGTACTTCAGAGAAGTTGACAGAAAAATACATCTTAAAATAATTGTTATTGAAAGCATTCATTGGTCCTCTCCAAAGAGGAAATAATGTTGGGATTACTGCAAAAACGCCTATTAATAGTGCAATTTTTGGGGGGGTTGTTTACCTTGTAAGCCTACCTCACTGTTACTAGCTCTATATCATCCTGGGTATTGAAAAACAATTTTAAGGTAAATTTGGCAGAGCAGTGTAAGGGAGTTTACATGGAATGTGACACATTTGCTATTCTTAAATCAGTGTCCTATTTTGTCCCTTAAAAATTCAAGTGAGAGGATGATGTGCTTACCTGTGCACACTACACAGGCAGACACAAATCCAGTAGTTAGCACACAAAAATACACAGCTAAACAGAAGTCAAAGAAAAAAAAAATGGGCTAAATTATGCTTTGTGAAGGCATCCCTCACAATGCATTTTTTTTAAAAAAACAAACAACCCTGTCACTTTATAGTTCTGATGCACCCTGAATACCTGGATTTATTGCTCCTTAAAAGACAAAGATGACAAACCTTACTATCAATTTCACTGCTCCCCAGAGCAGACTGGATCACGTACAGCAATGCATCCGTCAGGCCATCACACTCCCTCATTCTTCTGCGGGCCTCCTCTCCAGCAGAGCTGACATTCCTGCAAGGCAACAGCAAAAGGTTACTACCTCCACAGCTCCCCACCTCTAAAGATCTCACAATTAACACACAGATAAGAACACTTGGGTTTTTTCTCCTTTCAGCAGTTCAGAGCTGTGAATAATGAAGACAGCTGTGAATGAGCTCAGGAAATGTAACACAGAGGGGAACAAATGGAAGTCATCAGGTCCTCCACAAGAAAGGGCTCAGAGGCCAAGCAGCATGCACCCACCTGAGCTGGGAGACTCAGTGCCTACTAAGATTTGGAGAAGGGCTGATTGTTTTTCTTTTTCTTTTTTTTTCTTTTTTTTCCAAAAGTAGGTTTTGCATTTGTTAGAAAGCATTTTAAAATTGTGCATATGTACATATAAATCAGGCTTTGAAAAGTCTAGAGGTTCTGCCAAAGAAATCTCCTAGGATTTGAAGAGCCCAGTAGTTAGGGCTCTTAACCTGAGAGAAAAATATTATAAAAGCATAACATAAAACACCTGGTATTGCCTGCTTCTCATTTTACATGAGTGTTTCCTTTTCCCTCTCATTTTCAGAGAACATTAATACCTCAATCTTCTTTTTACATAGTTACTCACAAGTTGTTTTACATTACAGAATGTAAAACCTCAGCTTATTACAATAATTGTGTTTCTCAGACAGGGCCAGAGGGCTTTCTGAACACATTTATAAAAACACAATTAAAACAAAAATTTTCTGCATAACATAATGTGTCATAAAGTTCAAAATATTGATATATAAAGAAACAAATACGTATGAATAAGCATATATAAATAGCATCTATGCTTGCTAACATCAAGTCTCCCTAAGAAAAACTGCATTCAAATTTGCACAGCAGTTTAGATTTGGAAATGGGTGCATTAGCAATCTCAGGAACAGGGAAAAACTTTTCACATAGTGTAGGGGAAGACAACCCTCTGCTGAGGTGACTCCTCTTTGGCTCCTCTCTCCCCACTGCTAAAACTTAACCACAGGAAGAACAGAGAAAAGCATGCCAGCCCTATGTTCTTAATACCACCATATGGAAATGGAAGAGAGGCCATTGGCCCTTTGATTTGGGAAGAAGGAAGGGTATTTTCTTCCTCTTATGCTATTTTCTATTGCCTTTTGCATTAAAGAAGGAAAAAGGATGACGGTCCTGGAAGGGGGAATGAATTTTAGACAGAGGCAGATGACAGGACTTAAGGATAGGTTTCCTTTAATTTTTTTCTTTGCTCTACCTACTTCATCCTGTTCTGCTTCCCTATCATCTGAAAAGAAGCATTTCTGTTCCCTCAAAGCAACAATGAGTTTTCCTAATCAAATAGCCTTATAACTGGACAGTCCCCTAGCCCCTTCAATGCGGGTTCCTAATTGATTCTGCTCCCTAAACGTACATGATTTTTCACCTATACTTGCATCCCTACACAGTGCTAATTAGTTCTGCTCTCCCCCACACAAGCTGCCCCAATTAATTCAATCCTGTTTCCTTCACCTCTCCAAACAGCCCAACAAATGAAGCATTAGAATGAATTCCTTTATCTGCCTAGCACACAAATCCATGCTTTCCATTCTCCTTGAATTTCCATTCTCCCCAGTTCACTTCACACTACACATCAGAAGTGCCCTTCATAATGGCTTGCATGTTTTGTGTTGTCTAAAGAGTATTTTGAGTAGACTGTCTCCTTATTAAAGACAACAGCTCCACCTGAAATTCCTGATGGACAGCACATGTAAGAAAAGCAGAATCATGGATCTGAAAAGTGTATTGCAGGTGGGCAGTGAGGAAAAGTGGGGTTAGTGGACTTCTTTTGTTTGAAATTCTACTCTCCCTCCCCCCAGGAAGATAAAGATAGATAGAGAGAGAGAAAGAGTTATGCCCAGACCTAAAAGAATAACTGCACAAATTACAATAGGAGGATGCTAAGGAATTGTTCTCAGCACACCACCTTTCCTTGAACCGCTGTCAAAAAAAAAAAAAGCTGAAGTATTACTGAATCCTTTTAAACAGAAGTAGATGTAATGTGCCCAGGCTTCTTCATTTTCTGCAGTTACATATACTGAGTGCAAGCTTTCAAAATATATAGACTTAGACATTGGTAGAACCAGAGATACATTCTCCCTGATCTTTTCATTGAGGTGATTTCTCCTCCTCTCTAGCATGGCCAAATGCATGTCACCTTGACTCTCCAGAGCCTGCAGAGACTGGCAGCCTCTCAGCTCCTCTCCAAGCTCACCAGAAACTCCTCCTCACCAAGACAGCAATGCAGACAGCCTTATAGTCCCTGATCTGTGAGCTGTCTGCTTCTTTCATTTCCAGCCAAACAAAGAATACGAGGTCTTCGTATAAAGTAATACAGGCACACTAGAGGCATTTCTTTGCCCTGCGTGGAGGAGCTGTTGAGTTCGGTTCTTCTGTTTATCATCCTTCCCCATTATACTGCAGTTGCTTTTGTAATTAAGAGGTGAATATACCTAATTCCCATGATTGCTTTTCCTTTTCTTTTAGAAGTCTCTGTCTAGTTTCTGCACTGACTCATAGCTAGTACAGCCCTCCCCAGATTTGGTATATTTATTTACATGGAAAACAGCTTAAAAACCAAGACAAATTCAAATCTTGCATCAACATTTTTGCAGAAATAATAATTTGATTATTTAAAAATAAATACATCCCATTATCTAACCATTCCCATTTCACCTCAGTAGAAGGCATCTTTAATTCAGATCATTCACAGGTCTCTAAAATCACTGTGTTCAGACTATGCAGTTCTGTGAAAGTGAACCAAGTTTCAGATTGCTTGAGCTGTCAAAGAAAATATGCTGCCATCTTAATTTTCTTACTTCTCATTGTTAATTTGAACATGTTGTGGCTGTCAGTGTGACGGGGAGTAAGACATGATCTGTCATTTGTGAATTTACAAGTCACTGTGCAAACATTAAACTGGAGCATTAGTAGTATGTTGGCAAAATTTTCCAGTAATTAACCATGTATTTCTCCAGTGTTGGTCTCCAAAGAGGTGTGAAACCATGTTTTCAATTTTTTGAAAAAGATGTGGAGATACAATGCATAGTTTTTCAGGAAAAAAATACTTTTTGTAAAGGCAGCCCAGGAGAACCTTGATTACCTTTGTGATTTTTGATAGTTTGTGGAAACTCTAGTCACAGGTTGCACGTGAAATATAGGCTGACATTTTGAATCTAACAGGACAAAGAGTCTTTTAGACATCCATAAACCAGCAAAACTAATTTCAAATGGAATCCAGTCACACAGGAATACCAAGAATACAGATTGCTGAACAATAACTCAGTTTACTCAGAAGGTCCCACTCAGACCTCCAAAAACCAGCTAACGTAAACAGCTACTTCTCAGGAGAGGAACACCAAGAACTGATAATCAGAACAAGAACTCAGACCCATGGCTCATTAAAATGCTGGTTTTGGAACAAATGGAAGACCAATTTTGCTAATAATCTAGGAATGGAACGAAAAGCACAATTCAGCTTCTGGCTTATGGGAAGATGTGTCACAGCTATCATGTCACCACCTGATAAGTAACAGCACCCCTCCAAACATACATAAGGGGTGTCAATCCAATGCTCTGTGGGTACAAAGTGTGTGATACAAAGGAACACATTGTGCAAAACATACCTGATTCCTGTCAACTCTGGCAGTTAATATAATTGGTGGGATTTGAGGTTGGGGAAGGTGCGTGGTACCAACCAATTTCTTTCTTCTTTAGAGTAATTTTCCATATGCTCATACAAACTGCGGGAGCCTTTGAGCAATATCCTTATGACTAAGGTAACTAAGTCCACCTGTGGAAAGAACATCCAGAAAGCCAATGTCCTGAGACACAGCTCCTCTGGATATGGGAAGATTTAGCCAGCTGTTGACATTACTCCCAGTGGCAGTTCTACAAATCTCAAAGACAGAATTGAAGTACATACAGAAGCACCTGCCCTCCCTGAGCATACTCAGGGAACTTTCCTGTATCAGTTACAGCTCTGCAGAATGCAGAGCTCACTGCAGTCATGTAGGATAATTGCTGAGAACCAATTATCCCTATTTAGCAAGGATGAAATTGAGATGGGCCCTCCTTAAAGTCCCATGATAAAAAGAGGAAGCATGTTTAATACCTAATATATGTAGCATTTTTGCTACAGACTGATGTGATATAAGAATGGACAGCGACACGAAGGAGAATATCCTAAACCAGGCAAACTCCAAAGTTCACTGTGGTATGAAACTTCAGATGTGTCCAATATATAGCTTTATTCCAGAAACTTTTGTGTAAGAGGGACTAATCATAAAAGCCTCAATCCTTTCCATCTTTCTACTTGCTATGATAGCCAGCATTTTAATTTTTTTTCACAGAAAGGGAGAAAAGTTTATATAAACGAAGAATTCAAAAAACTCCATTAATGTAGGAACCAGGTTTATGCTTCCCTAAGGATTGCTAGCAAGGGAAAAGCCCTCAGGAGAATAGTAAATAACTGAGCTGCAAGTAAATATTCATCTTTAAAACATGTGTATACATTTAAAAAATATTAAAAATCCTCGATACTGGCCTCCTGTGTCTGTGTTCTCTTATATGCTGCCTATTTTTATTTCTGTCTGACTGACTATGCATTCTCCTTCAGGGACAGAGCTTCGTCTTGGTGGCAAGCTGGCATCTCCAGTCCCATCACAGGCTGCAGTAAGTGGTGATGATTCTCTTGAGCTGGTCTGCAATGTAGCAGATGATTATGTAAAAGCTATTACATTTTCTGTGTACTTCCAGCTGTTTCTATGGGCATTCCGGCTCTTTGCTGCGAGGGTCTAATACAGTAACACTGATGGCAAAATGAGGCAACCAGCATCATGCACACATCCAGCAAATGTGCTCAGTCATCAGCAGCCCCTTGACAACTATACAATTTTATGGGCATTTTATAATGGAGTAGACCTTGAGTTACACTGGCTTATCTGTAAGCTTTCAGTACAGCCATTGGACATACCATAAATGCATTAACTGTAGTAGTTACAGTTACTACTGTAACTTTTAGACAAATTCTAATTTTTTATCATTATTTGTACACCAAGCCTTTTTTGAATCATCCCTTACTGCTGAAAATTAAACTAGGAGGTAAGAGTAGCTATTTCTCAGACAACATACAAATTTAGACAAGGCAGTGAGACAGAAAATAAGAAAACACAAGATGGTTCATCTTCATTATTACAATTTTCTGTGAGTTAGGGTTTTAGAGACTAAAAGATCAGCTTATTGTTTGGAAATAATAATAAATGAAAATAGATTTTTCAGCCACTGCCAGAGATCCTCCCTGCAATTTTGCCTGATTTGAACACTTCAATGCAGTATTAGCAAGATTAACAAGATTTCTTCTTGCTAAATGTTCTTAGTACCAGCTATAGCCCTCTTTACCTATAAACTGGTCTTCAGAGCAGTAATAATTTATCGATCCTGCATGTGGATTACTAATAACACAGATGTGGGGGCAAATTCTCTCCTGAAAATCTCAACTGTAATTAAAGAAGCAAGACCAATTTATATCAACAAGGAATTTGGCCCCAGATCTTTATTTCTTAGGTACTGACTTCACTTTAAAAGCATGCTTCACAATTAGACAAACATCTGACAGTTTAATGTGGATACAGTCTTGGTTATTAACCTTTCTATCAAATGCTATGACAATGTGATTTAGCTTTGACTATTCAGCCATACCTTTCATTTTCAAAATATCGGAGCAATTAGCCTATCAAGTCAAGAACTCAACAGGTAGCTTTTACTGCTGTGCTTCTTCATGTCCAATCCTTAGGGTAAATGCACTGTTTTTAATGAATGCTTTCTGGGATCTCTGAAGCAATTGACTTCTAACATAATTGTTTGGCTATTTTGATATGTTTTGATATGTGATGGAAAAAGAACATAAACTGCCATAAACATCTCAAAAGAAATTGTCTCCCTAAAACAAAACACACAAAATTTTATGACATATATTATTTATGGTAAGAACTCATGGTATAATGAACCATAGCCTCATCTGAAAGAAACAAAAATATTTCTAACTCCACCTCCACACTATGTATTTCCATCTGAAGTGCAACTTCTTCTTATATACTACTGTGTACAGAATTATGTATAGTGTATTCAGGAAATGTTTTAAATTATCAAAGGTACCAAAAATCCTACCTGCAGTAAATTTCTGATTTGATATTTAATTTCTCTGACATGTACCATCTGGCTCCGTAAAAATCACTAAACTCATTAATGCTCAGCTCTTTATGCATATACCCACTTTTAATGCACTACCTACAGGAAGTGAGTCAGTTTGACCAGTTTTCATAAGAGCTGAAATACCGTGCCACTTACTGCCCTTGGGAAGAAGCTGCTGTGGTGCAGACTCTGACGATCATAATGGGAACAGTTTAAAGATGTCAACATGAAGATGTTTTTCCCTGTTTGGAATCATAACATTTCCAACTCGATTCTTTCTCAGAATTTAATCAGATGCTTTGAACAACGAAGGAGCTCTACATGCATTAAAGATGTCGTGCACACAAGCGCGGTGTGGCGTGGCGTGGCATGGTGTGGCACGATGTGATGCAGTGTGGTGTGGCATGGTGTGGTGGCCCTGGCCAGCAGCCAAGCACCACACATGTTCTCAGAGACTGCAACAAATCCAGGGATGAGGAAAAGGAGACTTCTATTTCCAGTCAAGTCTTTACTTTTTTCTCCTTATCTGAGGGAGCACAAAACCTGCCCAACTCTAAGACTTTTGAATGGCTGCCTTTTCCACTGAAAAGTATGGGGTTGTATGAATTCAAATGAGAAGGTATCAAGTATAATTCAACCATCACTTTTGCTTCAACACGCAGTGTACTCAGCCAGTAGCACTTTGCAGATTTTAGGAGGCCTTTATTTAATCTCTAACCGTAGTGTCTGAACTGTTCACTGTTACCTGACTGTGCCATAACCACCTGGTATCTCAGGACAGGAAGAATGTAAATACAACAGCATGCTGAAAAATGCTATAAACTATAACAAACTGTAATAAAATACAGAAGTAGTGGACATAGGAATAAATAAGATACGCTAGGGGGAGTAAAAGGTCTGATTCCCAATTCACACATCAAATATGAAATTCATAAGCAATAAGTAGGCTAGATAAGGGACATATTGATTGATAGGTAATATTTATTTCACTTTTTAAAAGACATTTTACAAGATCTTTGACAAATGTACTTCAATGAATATAAGCACCCACAGGAAGACAATTGTTAAATATAGGAAATAAATGGTCAGTTCTCACAATGGAGGGTGGTCTTCAGTGATTTATTTAACCTATCAGAAACAGGTGATGAACAATGAAATTAAAGTTTGTTGGAGATGCTAAGTTATTCAGAGTAATAAGTTATGTGCTAACAGGGAAGTACTGCAGGTCTTTAAAACTAATGTATGTAAATGTAAAGTGATGTACATGAGAAAAAAATCCAATATATTCCTGATTTTACTTACAATTTGTTGGGCTCAGAACTGACCACTGAAACCTCAGAATTATAACAGGCATCTGTGAAAAGATAGCTCAATACTCAACAGCAGCCAAATGAGCAAAATGGATAGTATGTCATATAAGGCAGGCGACATAAACTTAAACAGAGTATACCACTGTATGCACCATACATATTGTGGTGTACAAATCTGATCCCCTCATCTCAAAAATGATCCAACAGAACTGGAAAATTCAGAGGAGGGGTACATACTTTCACATTAGGAAGAATTTAGTAAGCCAGAACCCAGGAGATTAAACGAGTGGCAGATAATGGGACCAGGAGAATATATTAAAAATTTATGAAGTCATTATGGTCATGGAGAAGCTGGATATAAATCAACTTTTAATCTCAGTTGAAAACTGGGTGTCACCAGCTGGAACCAGACAAGGAAAACTTGAAACAAAAAAGTGAAGCTGAGCTGTAGATGCCATGCCCAAAAGAAGCTGTAGACGACATGCCCAAAAGAACAGACAAAAGTGTGTATGGGCTCAAAGAGAGGCAAGATCACAGAAGGGACATCTGTTAAGAGTTATTAAAACCAAAAGAAGTCACATCCATTTCAGGAAGACTGGAAGCCAGCAAGAGGTTGGTAGGGGAAAGAGGATAAGTGAAGGTAAAAAGACACAAATTCAGAATCCTGGATTTAACTCTGGAAACTGCTTTGGGTCTCCGCTTTTGATCTTATGTACAAATGAAACACCGAGGTGCCATTCAGTTTCCTAGAGAGAACAGGCAATCTGAACAGGTGCCCAACAGCTGAAGAAGAAAGAAAAAATATACAGCATTTCAGCAATGGCTTTTGAATCAGTACTCAGAGCTGATGGTCTGAGAGACATACACTTCATAACTTTTGTTTAATGATATTATTCTATACAGTAATGAACACAGGTGACTATGTGGACAGTCCAGAGGGGTTTCTGGTCCTCCACTGCTGGTACTGGAAGAAAAGGAGCACAGCAGAGCAGCCAGTGAAGACACAGAAGCTAGCTTTGGAAGAGCTACAAGACTATCACTGCTGGCTTTCTCACCAGCTTCTCACTGATTGCTTCTCCACTCGACTGACCAACTTAGCACAAACGCTGGTACAGCTACTGTCCTTCCTTGCACCTGAACTAACTGTTCCAGTTTTTGCTCAGGCACTTCTGTCCTTCAGATGGATGCCATGGAGGCTCTTAAACACAGACATCATGCCCCAATACCAGCACCCAGAGAAACACCTGTGTGGCCTGGGGCAGCATACCCCAAGGAAGTATTACTGGTCTAATTTCTTCTTACCTGGTGATCTATTCTAGACATTCCTTTGAAAATGCAAAAACATTGTGTCAGATACTTCAATACTGTCAAACAGTTTCTCCTGTTCCTTCATTTTCCTGCTCAGCTTGTATATCTAATTCAGAACAAAATCATTGATCAGACATAAATGGTTTTCAATTAACCTCATTCTACCTATTATTTATCAGATTATTTTCTACAAATGCTTACAAATTGGTCTGTTTTGATGTTCTTAATTGTCTTCCTCTACATTAACTCTTCACGCAATTTCTAAAGTATTAAAATTCAGGTTATTTGTTCATCATTTCTGTGTCAAATTTTCTCCTCTACTAAAAGATGATGTCTGTATTTGTTATGTTCAGTCGTGTGGGAAAGTCTCTGCAGCATGAGTTGCACTAGCAAAAATACACAAGAAGGAAAATATTCCCATTTTTATATTCGGTAGGTTATATTCTCAGGAAAACTTGGCATTACAACTGCTTTCATGAGAAAATTTGAAATGAAGCAGGCAAAATCCTTTGGAGTTCAGAATAAGCATCAAAGAAATACACTATCTGTAAAAGACAGTAATTTACTACGTTTAAAAGTATTATTCTGACTGTATTTATCAGCATGTCTTATACTCCTGAGACCACTTTATAAAATCCTTTGTATTTCTCTAATATAATTTTACATTTGTAAAAAAAAAAATAAAATCACTCTTCTTCAGCCAAAAATTTAACATACACAACAGCTGCAGAAAAGAATTTTCTTTCATACCTGAAACTTGTGAAAAGGAATTTAGCCAATTTCACATAGTGTGTGAAATTTCTTGCCATCCTCCGATGTATTTGACCTTGGTTTAGCTTAGGAACAAATAGTACTAACAAAGGAAAACAGAAACTCTTAGTTTTGACAGTTCTTTCTTCTTGCCTTATTCTCAGTGTAGCTCACATGCTTTCGAAAGATACCCATGAGTCTCTTTTCTATACACAGAAATATGTTGAATGCCTGAGCTGATTATGATAAAAGTGCAATTTCAGAATCAAACATGGGGCCAAAATGCATTCCTGATCTGCTTGCAGGTTTTCCCCAAAATTGGTTAGTGCTAGCAGGCAAGTTTTAACTACAGAAGATATACTTGTCGCTAGAGTAACTGGAAAAGACCAGCCCATCACATAAAATTCACAGTAAAAAATAAGTATGCTGTTTTTCCAAATGGAACAGTTTGCTGATTTAATAAAACTCCAAACAAAAAAATCTGTGAAAAAAGTTTCACAAATATAGTTTTTGAAATATGAAAAAAAAACAACAAACCCCACAGAAAACAGACTTTGGGTTATGCTTTTTTGAAGTTTATTTTTTAAATATATCGTTTTCTAAAAGGACTAGTTTGTGCATCCTTTCTTCCCTCTGTCAAGAAATTATGAACTCAAGAAGTCCTGAGAGTTTGTACTTTCTGGAGTCATCCTCTGCTCCATTTTAATAAGGCACTTAGAATTGAATCTCCAGCAAGCTCATAAGAAGTCTTTGCTGAAAGAATACGGCTGTGCTACTCCACAGAAGCAAAAAAAAGAATGTGATTTGAAGTCTAATATCTGCATTGAAACTTCCCCAGCCATTTTGACTGTCTCAACTGACAGCTGAGTTGATACAGTGAGTCTCAACTGTTGTACATACATTTTCTTAATTTTCCATTATAGAAGAAAAAAATGTTTTAATTAGTAAATTATAGTTCCCTGTCCTGCTGATGTTATTACTTGGGCCTCCTTCTTTATTCATACGTACAATTGAAATACTGAGGTCATACAATACAGTCAGTCTCCCAGACAAAACAGGCAGTTTAAATATCCAATGAATAGCCTGTTACATGGAATTAAGTCCTTATGCCAAGTAGACCCATTGGCCATTGACCTCCTAAAGTTTTAGTCACACAGATTTAATTGAGGGCAACCAAGCTTGTGAAGTAAAAAGCTCTGTGCCTCAACCGTCAAATTCCTTCTACAAGACAATGTAAAAAGACAAATTTGCAAATCAGGTATAAACCCAGTAATTTTACAGTCAACTGGGCTGACAATTACACTCCCAAACAAGTGGACACTTTGAAATGGAGGTAAGCTCAAATGAGGTCTCCTAGTTCAATGATACACAGATGTGAGTGTGTGACTATGCACACATGAAAGCTGTATCTTGAAAAAGAAAGCTTATTTCATGCATAGTAAGTCAGAATAGCATCTGTATGAGGGCAAACTAGTTTAAATCTTGGGACAGGATCTCATAACATGGTCACTTTTTTTTCTCTCTGTTTTAGACAAGCCTTCTCTTGGGCTAGATGACAACTGCGGTGTGACTTTCAAATTGTACAAATAAGAAAATAAATAATGTCATTACTGATGCATTCTGGGTTCCATTTTGACATAAGATTGTATTTTTTATGTTCCATTTTCACTTTTCCTTTTCTTATGCTGATTTTTACATTGACACTGTTGCAACTAAACCAAGACAAAGAGTTTTGGTTCAGGTATTACTAAATATTGCATATTCCTCTCATATACTTTGGTAGGCACTTAAGCTCAGTAAGTCTGTTTGCATGTGCCCCTGAGTTTGAAACATTTAAAAGCATGTAAAAGAAGGAATGTACTTCTTCTCAAGTCTTATAAATCAAAATATTGGAAAATTATACAGTTCTTCTGCTCTGTTTTAGAACCAAGTGAAAAAGATAATCACCAAAAGCAGACCATAAGCAATGTAAATAAGTTATATTTAGCACAGTTACTGAAAATCTTACAAAGTTACAGTCTGAAAATCCTATGAATAAAGATTAGGGTCCAGGAAAAAAATATATGACTTGCAATAAGCAATCCTATCAACCTGGAGGAACAAACAAATAGGATCACAATTGCTTTAGAAAGATGATTCCCCTAACCTACAAAGCAATCTCCTTGTCACATCTGAGTTTCAAGTGCATTCCTGCATCTATTTTACACTCTTGAAAACACATTATCAGTGCAGAGCCTTGAGAAGAAAGGATGGTAAATCAGCTTTGGTTGTTGACTAATCAGATGAGCACAATTAATTACAACACCAATCAGTTCGTTAGATTATTAGGTTCATCTCTTTCTGATCAGCCACTTAGAAATTTTAATACAGAGGATAAGAAGTCACAAAGCAGAACACTCATTAGAATATTAGAAAGTACAAAACACTACTCAGAATGAAACAAATTAAGTTACAGTATAGAATAGAGAAGTAGAAATCAAATGCTTTGGAACTGTGTGTATACTGAGCCTGTCAGTGAATTGACTGCTATGGATATTTCTCCATCTGAAGTCTCTCTCCAAACCTAAAAGGGATTTTTCTTCTCTACCAGACGAAAAATGCTTATAAATGTTGTCGTACATTTCTTTCAGTTCTTAGTCTAGACTAGTTACTGTATATCAGCTCTAACTTTTGTTTTACTATCATTATCCCCATGCTCTATGTTACCAGCACTTGCTTCACAATTTTCAGTTAGGCATCTCAAAATTCCTTTATTGTTTGCTCATGTTCTTTTTTTCTCATCACATCATTCATCTTTACAATACTTTTCCTGTGAAATTGCATTTTACTATTTCTAGAACAATCTCTTCCCTCAATTTTATTATTTTTATGATTTAACTCCATTAAAAACATCAAGGTATCTATGCTGCTTCTCCCTAGTAACACCTCACAGTGTCATGATATTTTAAGATAAATACCTGTTAAAAATGTCATTATCACAAATTTCCTAATTGAAAAAAAATATAATGTGATGCATAATAAATTTTAATTCTTATGCTTTGACTAAGTGTGCCTTCAGCATAGGAAATAAATATGTATGTTCATGTTCTATTTTCATGACAGTTAACGTGAAATTGCCAGAGTGTGTATCCTACCTCAGGTTATGTCATCATATCTCCAAATGGCTTTATGTGCATACTGAGAGATGATGAAAGAACTGACCCTCTAGCGTGCCCTTCAGCCTAATGAGTCATTGTGCATCACTGCTGCTTGAAATAACCTGTAAAAAACAGAAGGGAATCGCTCTACCATAACCCTACTTATCCCCACCTACTCCATGCCATATAAAGCGATGAAGAAACACCCTGTTACTGGCACTATTGTCAATGCTCTCTACCCCTTTGGCTCATACCTCAGGGATGGTGTCTGGTAACTTGGCTTTTCTGACGAAACAAACCTCCTACGAAATGCTACACTGCCCTGTCTCAGTACCTGACTCTGTTGTATATCATAGTAATTGCTTAGGGGGCAGAGATTACTTATCATCAAGGATTTTATTTTTCCCTTTCCATTTCAACACATACCCTTTGAGTCAATTCAGTTGCTCCTGTTAAACTAAACACCACATTCAAACGTCTCATTGGTGTCTCAAGATGCTCATGAAACTCTTGCATGAAGAGCAAGCACTCTTCCACTTTGTATTTGCTTTGCCATGAAATGTACTATTTTGTTTGCCTTCAGATATTTTAGCCTCCCATCTGCAAATTTATACATTTAGCATGTTACTGTGTTTGCTTCATTCTTATTCTTCTTATAAATTGAAAGAAAACACATGCAGAAAGCAGAGGATACCCTCCTCGCCAAATGGACTTTGCAGGAGCGGTGTGTATCTGACTGAGCAAAGGCTTCTGCAGAAGATCATGTCTTCTCATGACCACTTTTTGTGCATCCTATTTCCACCAAGTCTCACCTTACACAGGGGGTCTACTATACGTTCCTTGGGCCAAGGGGCAGAGTGCCTTTGTGTTCTAAAAACCCACGACTGACCACCAACAAAAAAAGAGTGGGGGGACAATGATGCAAACTGAATCCAACTTGCTGATGGATGAGAAGCTGGACGTGAGTAGGCAACGTGCACTTGCAGCACAGAAGGCCAATCACATCCTGGGCTGCATCAAAAGATGCATTGCCAGCAGATCCAGAGAGGTGATTCTGCCACTTTGCTCTGGTGAGACCTCACCTGGAGCACTGTGTGCAGGTCTGGAGCCCTCAATATAGGAAGGATATGGACCTGATGGAGCAGGTCCAGAGGAGGGCCACTAAAATGATTAGGGGGTTGGAGCACCTCTGCTACGAGGACAGGCTGAGGGAGCTGGGGTTGTTCAGCCTGGAGAAGAGGAGGCTCCAGGGAGACCTAATAGCGGCCTTCCAGTACCTGAGGGGGGCCTACAGGAAGGCTGGGGAGAGCCTGTTTACAAAGGCCTGCAGTGACAGGACGAGGGGCAATGGCTTTAAGATGGGAACGAGCAGACTTAGATTGGATATTAGGAGCAAGATCTTTACTATGAGGGTGGTGGAACACCGGAACAGGTTGCCCAGGGAGGTGGCTGAGGCCCCTTCCCTGAAGACATTCAAGGTGAGGCTCGACGAGCCCCTGGGCAACCTGATCTAGTTGGGAGTGTCCCTGCTGACTGTGCGGAGGCCGGACTAGATGACCTTTGGAGGTCCCTTCCGGCCTGGACCATTCTATGATTCTATGGTAACCACCAGACAAAGCTGAGAGCTGTTTTCAAGTACAAAGTTGCTGAGGCTGTGGCAACCTGCAGTCCCAACCTCCCGATAATTATTCCTACGCTAAGGGATTTCTGCAGCTGTGATTATTCTTTAGTTGACAGACAAGCATTCCCTGAGTGACAGATACTCAGCACCATCACTCTTGCTCCCATGTGACCTGCTTTTACAACACACGCTGTGTACAAACCTCACCTCTAACACAGTGCTTTGACTGTAGTGGTGTGTTACCTGGGAAGTTTCATCCTTTGTATGCTTTGTGTGCCAGTCAGAGACCAAATTAGCAAAAAGATAATTACACCTTATAAAGGTGCCTGTTCTTTTATGAATAAACACTCATTCTAATTTTGTAATTATTATTTTACCATTCTCAGTTAATTATCAATTACTCAACAACATAGCTTCCTCCAGTACAGTGCAAACACAATTCCCAGAACCACAGTAAAATTTCCTATATTAGGTATAAAGACTGTAAATTATTTAATACAATGTTAGGAAGCTCAGTGCTTATTCCCCAACTCAGAGCTAATTTCCATTGCCAAATCTTGCTGAAATAAATATGCTAATACCAAATACTAGTGGATTTTTTTTTTTCCTTCCTGAACAGGTGGCTCTGGTAAAATGACACTCCATCAAGATGATGACTGCGTCAAACAAGTACAGCAATGTTCCAGTTCCTTGTGTCTGAATTATCTTTCTGTCCAGAGCAGGAGGGATACAGGAGGCTCACATGATTGTAAGTGATAAACTACCTGTCTGTTCTGCACAAGATGATTCATTGATGGACATTGCTCTGAGAAAGGCAGAATTACCCTGCAATTTATTAATTATATGATTGAAGTCTTTCCTACTGCTTCTGTATTACTTGATTTATCTCATTTTTTACATACTTGCCTATTCACCTGCCAGCTTTACATAGCAATGCCCACGGCCCAGGACACGCTGCAGCTGAGCCCTGAGCCCTGTCCCTGTCCCTGTCCCTGTCCCTGTCCTAGTGATGCTGCAGCAGTGCTGGTCCCCAGACCTGTTTGGATTCCCTGCCTCAGCCTTGGCTCACTGACCCCAGGGAGCAGCCCTGCTCCAGCTGCTCCCTGATACAATCAATTTGGTAGCTGATTCCCTCAAATCTGCTATACTGGTCTTAATGTCCCTCCTCTTTCCACTTCTAAGCCCACTGAAGACCGAATAGTGCTTTTGGTTAAAGGTCTATTATTCTGAACGTTAAGGCTTGCATACTTAACCAGACTAGGCAGAAATTCATTGGCTTCCACAAGTGCTAAGTATGTGGTCTCCATCTGAGATCTCCTGAATCTCAGCACCTCAATAAACCAAAATCCATAACTATGTCATGTTTAAAATCAGCTTTTACTATAATTTTATGTATGCATACCTAGGAGAGTCACATTAGTTTTATATTTTCCTCTCCATCCTGTGGATTTTGTTCTATGGGATGTTACGCTGCTGAGGGCTCTGCACCCTCCCCTGCCATGTGGGATACAGATATAAGGGGGGCTTCAGCCAAGGATCAACCTCTCCTCCTCCCCCCACTGGAGTCTGAATCAGAAGATGACTTGGGCTTTGCTGGGTACAAGCACCTCTCCCCATGTCCTTGGATGCCAGCAGCAGGTAAGCATCTGTCTGAGGGCAGACCTGGGAACAAGTCCTAGCTGTATGAAACCACATCAATGCTTACATGAAGGGAAGAGCTGCACACCAGCAAGCACTCCAGAAACACCCACTGGCACCGATGGGAGCCACTGAAAACACCAGGAGCACGCAGGCACTATACAGACCTGCTGGGGGAAGTTTACAGAAAAGTTATTTCAATGCAATATGCAGTATTTATCCTGCCCTAACTTTCTCTGAGGACACATGGTCTACATTGGCAGTATGCACAGGGAGAACTACCGGGAAACAACTATTCTGTGGTTTTTTGCTTTCTGCTGCATAGACAAGTCCCTAAGACAAAACTCTTGGTTACAACACAAGTTTTGCCCAGCCACAACTAGCAGAAGCAACCTATACTCAGCTTCAGCTTAAAACTTAAGGCTACTTCTTACCAACTGTGTCCGCACTCTTGCCTGATCATCCTACCTAAAATGTTGCCCTCGACATAATGGTATTAAGCTATGCAACACCACTGTCATGAATGTCATCTGCTCTCTTGAGAATCTTCATGGAAAGAAGCACCCTGGCAGATGGAATACACAAATCTCAGTGTTTACCCACACCTTTTGTGGTGGTTTGGTGTTGGTTTTCCAAATACTTCCAGCAGCCAGGGGTACTGCTGGGATGGCTGCAGCCAAAGCCACTTGAATGCATGTCAGTGAATGCTGGAATTTCTTTTGAAATCTTTTTTCAGAACATGCCTAATTACACAGAACTGTTTAACATTTATAATTCAGAAGGCAAAATCAGTTGCATTTGCTATTTGCTGTAGCCTCTTACAGTAATCATTTCATGACAGTCAGTATGCCTCCCTTCCCCTTCCCCCAAATAAAAGTGCTTTAGACCACTTAGGTCTTCAATTTACACATTTATAACCCAACTCCACTTGAAGAGTGGCACTACAACTTGTCCCAGAAGATTCAGGCAGCCTGTCATACTGTAACATGCTTTAGACATCTACCCTGTTAACTGAACGAAGCATGACAGCCAAAAAAAATTGTGGTGCCAGAAAAGTTAACTGCTACTATTAATACCTGGAAAGAACAGCAGTAACAAGCATAAACTCTGGAACTACTTCAAAGATCAAGTGCAACCAACTTTGTTTATTTCACACAATAATGAGATCACTCTGAAATCAACAGCAAAGAGTTCTGGAAATATTTCACTACACAAGTCCAGAGAACTCCAGAAAAATACAGAGGTATCAATGAGAGAGAAAAATAACACCTATATGTTCCAAAGTCATATTAGTTAGGAAAATGAATTAATGAAAAATCCACTGCCTCCATTCCTTCAAAAAATCTAACATTAATATTTTGCACAGAATTGTGAAGTTTTATCTCAATTTTGAGTGATTTAATTTATTTTAGAGAGTTGTAAATGGCACTTTAGACACTATGCATGTAAATGTCAATACTTTTTTCCTCATTGTGATTTCATTGGAACTGCAATTCTGAGATTGTCTCTGTCCATCGTAAACATATATTTACTACACATAAACATATATTTAGTACACTACAATAGGATGACCATGAGCCAACAATGTGCCCTTGTGGCCAAGAAGGCCAAGGGCATCCTCGGGTACATGAGGAAGAGTGTCACTAGCAGGTTGAGTGAGGTCATCCTGCCCCTCTGCTCTGCCCTGGGGAGGCCCCACCTGGAGTACTGTGTCCAGTTCTGGGCTCCCCAGTTCAAGAAGGACAGGGAACTACTGGAGAGGGTACAGCAGAGGGCTACAAAGGTGATTAGGGTCCTGGAGCATCTCCCTTATGAGGAGAGGCTGAGGGACTTAGGTCTTTTTAGTCTAGAGAAGAGAAGGCTGAGGGGGGATCTGATCAATGCTTATAAATACTTAAAGGGTGGGTGTAAATAGGATGGGGCCAGTCTTTTTTCAGTGGTGCCCAGTGACAGGACAAGATGTATTGGGCACAAACTTGAACATAGGAAGTTCCATCTACACATGAGGAGGAACTTCTTTACTTTGAGGGTGGCAGAGCCCTGGAACAGGCTGCCCAGGGGTGTGGTGGAGTCTCCTTCTCTGGAGACATTCAAAACCCGGCTGGAAAAGTTCCTGTGCAATCTGCTCTAGGTGACCCTGCTTTGGCAGAGGGGGTGGACTAGATGATCTCCAGAGGTCCCTTCCAACCCCGTGTGATTCTGTCATTTATTTGAAAAAGTGGTAGTTACTAACTGACAATCCCCCCAGTCTTTTTCTTCCACAAAAATTTGCTTCATCAATGTCTTTCTGATCTGTTTTTTTTTAACCCCCCTTCTCTCTTTTCATTGTCACGCTGTATTTTTGACTTCCACTGTGTGACAGCTAGCAAAGAATGAAATTTAATGAAAAGAAAAACACACATTGCTTATGTGATGAATAAAAATTCATTCAAGCAAGGCCATGTGCTGCCACATAAACAAGCTGAAAATGTCCTTCTGCATAGAGTGCATCAGGCTGTCCATCTTTCCAAAGAGAAGAGCAGCCCACTGCACAGGCAGCCTGGTCCCGCTCTGTTGCTATCAGCAGGGGGGGGGGTTCTCCCTGGGGGGACTGGCAGCATGAACCCGTCTCTAGATAGGCACTTTGTGCCACAGAATAGGCAGTTTTGCCATCAAACTCAAGTAGCAGATACTTGGGATGTGTTTCATAATGCTACTACAATACTCAAACAGTTACATTTCAGAATTCATTTCTGGAGTGCTTTCAGTCATTTCACAGTTAGTTTCATTAAAATTAAGTTTTCTAGAGTGATCCCACTGCATTTATGCGATGATATTTATGAGAAGAGCAACAAGTAGATCTCCCTTTACTGTATGTCTGGAAGGAATTCCTTCTTTGACAATTAAATGCCACTTAGATACCTTGTGTTCAAACTGTCTGTTCAGTGTTTCAAGTCACGGTGATTATTTAATTCTGCAGTGTGTGGAACAGAGTCTACTAAATAAACATCTTACTACATATGTGCAATGCCATAAGTACACATTTCAATTTAAAATCTCATCAGAATACCACTTATGAATTCACAGAACTTTATTTACTTCATAAGCTATTCTATGATTTAAAATTAGTCCTAACAAAAATTAAGAGAAACCAAATGAACACTCATTAACCTACACTACTATAATTTAAATAAGATGTTTCAAATACAAATCTTTCTCCAGCTGTTTGGCTGATATTTGAAAGTAATTATACTCACAATTGTTAATCAGTTCACCATTATGAATTATAAAATAGTTTACAGAACAGTACGGTTAGAAAGTCAAGCACTGAAAACTTAAGCAATACCCAAATTAAGTTGGCCTCTGCAACTGTAATTCAACCCCTTTTTAAAGAATGATCATTATATATTGTCTTACACTGCCACTTTTTCTTACACTGCCACCCATATGGGACTCAAGCCACATCCACTGCACTGGGTGGGTTTATTTGATATGAATCAGAGTTACACTGTAGAAGGGGTTCTAGAAAAATGGCCAAGAGAAGGGAAAGGAGGCAAGGGAATTTTGTTTTCTTCCAGACTTTGTTTCAGAGCTTGCAATTTCTGTATTCTCCATTTTCTAGGGGCTTGAATTGAAACTCTGGAGTCACTCACAGAATATCACAAATGCTGGTTGAAGTAATCCAAGTCCAGCCTGCTGCCTGATGAAGGATTATCATCAACATAAGACAATCTCAGTAGTTTTGTTAGTCTTGAAGACATCAAAGGTGGCATGGACATCCCACCACCTCTCTATTCCAGAGTTGCACTACCTTCCTGGTAAAGTATAATGTCCAATTTGAGTCTTCCACATCAAAACTGTGACCTCTTCCCTGTTGCTAAACATCTCTGTTGAACTGGATGGGCCTAAAGCTGGACACAGTATTGCAGATAGGGCCACACTAGTATACCGAGTAGAGGGGGATAATCTTCTATGGACCTGCTGGCCACAAATGCACACCAATCTTATTGTTTTATTCACAATAAGAACACATTGGTGGGTCATATTTGTTTTGGTGTCCTCTATAAACCCCAGTTCCTTTTGAAAATAGGTACTGCTCAGAGGGCTTCCAGCCTGCACTGTTAAAAAACTTAATAAAGTGATTGTATATTGCACCAGTATATTGCATTCTCCATACATCCACATGGCCAGACACTTTATCACAGAAGGCAATCAGACTCAATAAGCATGATTTGCCATTGATAAATCACATGTTTGGAAATGGATTCAAAAAAACTCATGCTCCATGGTTTTTCCAGGGTTGGAAGTAAAGGTAGTCCCTAGACTGTCTTTTTCATTCTCCTCAAAGATACATTTTTTTAGCCTTCCTGTAGCACTCAGACACCTCCTCCAAATGTCAACATGACTGGTGCCTCACAGCCATGTGGACCAGCTTCTCTTGCAATACCCTTGGATAAATTCCATCTGATTTCATGGATCATGCTGTGACCCTTTATGTCCCTAGTTAGCTCCAGCTGGGCTTTGATCTTCCTTCATCCCCAAGTGCTTCATCCCTAAGTGCCAAACCAAGGCTTTTCATATTCCTTCGCTTTTCCAGTTTCCAGTCCTTGGTTTCTTTTTATGCTTTGGGAAGCTTTCCGTTTACCCAGATGAGCCTTCTGCCATAATTTCCAGTCTTTCTGTACAACAGGGTGGTTTGTCCCCAAGTTCTCACTGAGTTGTTTGTTTTTTTTTAAAGTTGGTGTGCACCCTTCTCCTGTGAAGCAGCTCCACAGAGGCTTCAAAATCCATTGAATTTGTGACTGCCATGGAGCTGCTGTCAGGAGGAATGATCAAAGCATATGCTGGTGTGGTTACTACTAAAGTTAAAATGCAAAATATGCCACTACAGCTGACAATAACACTCTAAATGTATAGTCCAAGCCCACAGGAGGTTTATATCAAATGCAGTAGTCTGTACTGCTGGCTGAGCATGCTGATGTGAAGCTGCTGCAGGTACACCTACCCCGTGCTGCAAGTTAGCTTTCTAACACCATTCCTGTTTCCTGCCTGGGTACCAAGGGCTGACAACAGTAGTATTGCTGTGAGACACACAGTAGCAGGGATTGCACTGAGGCCACTAAATTCATTTCATGCAAATGATGAAAAGAGCAGAGCGAACTCTAAATTGGCATCTGCTGGAAACTGTTCTGTTTCTCACTGCAGATTTTGAGCATGAACAAATATTTATTATTGATAAGACAGGAAAATAATTTATATTTTACTGAACACATGACGTTCACAAAATAAACAGCACAAGGACAGACCTCCAACAGAGAGGAGTAAGTGTGAAATGATTAAGCAGGAAAGGAATGAATAAGCTTAGATGCCTGCCAAGAGTTACATTCCCAAAACCGCTGCATGTCTGCACCAAGAAAATCTCCAGCTATTCAGACGGCATTGTAAACATGATCAATCTCCTTTATTTCTATAAGAATGAGAAAGAACGAAAGAAAATAAAAGTTACTGCTGGTATTATTGGAAACCAAGAAGAAAACTGGTGGCTAGTTTCACTGTCACCCTCATAATACATTCCATTAAGAACAGGAACCATTAGTTTAGCTTGGCTTATAAGGTGCTATGGAAATCTTTTACTGTGTGGCAGCTACCTCTAAGGGTTTTGGTAGATAAAGGCCAATACATGACAGTTATCAAAGTATTACACATATTCCAGTTCCTGAATATTTGATTTTACATATTATGTCTGATAATGCAAGGTGTGGTTTGTATTAGCATACCCGGAACTCTCTGTGTACTAACTAGAAAATAATGAGTACTGTTATACAAATTAAGTCATATTTACTTTGCTAAGCTTGATCAGTGAAAGTTCTCACATTCCTGCAGAAGAGAAAAAAAAAATCATATGTAGGGATTAGCACACTTGCACTTTTTAAACTCTAAATCTTTGGAGTTTATAGTGTAAAAGCAATTTACAATAATGATCTACCCAAGCCCTTAAAGAATGACTGACTAAAGAATGAACACATCCTCTAGCAATAAAACTTAATGATATGGCTCATGCTATGAAAAACTAACATTTGTTTACATAAATTAGCCCCCATTTAGTAATTACGCTGTATGTCTGCCACAAGGTCAAACAAAATGTAATCCTGGCAGAAGCAATACTGCATGCATAATAGTCTAGACAGAGATATGTCAGAGAATTATGGGGGATAATTAATCAGTTAATGTTTTCCATGTGTTTCATGATATATGGGACTACGATTATAGAATAAAATGGTTGTGCTAATAATGTAGTCACGTTCCACTTTCTTAAAAGAAATACTACCAACTGCTGTTATTCAGGCCAAAGAGTCCTGAAAAAAGAAAGTATATAGCTATATAAAGACATACAAACCCCCACACATCTTTCTTTCTAGTTTACTAGCAAATCATGATATATTTTCATTTTATATAATAATAATAATAATATCAAATTATTTCAAGTACCTGTGTATTTGGAAGAGCAAATGATAAATCAAACTGATTATTTACAGGTCATGCATGCATACACAAGTGCAACATATAGCAGCAGTATTCCTCTACACAACCAGTACTTTGCTCATGTGCCTAGTTAGGCAAGCAACCTAAGACAAGTCATAAATTGCTTTTATAATCAAAGGAACTTCCCTGAGCTCCTACAAGGCTGAGATGCTGCCTACTTCACTTTGGGTATCTCAGCTTTCTTGAGTAAAACCCAAATTAAAAAAAATATCAATCAAACCCCCCCTAATTTCTGGGAAATCTGGGATTATTTCAGTGCCCAAAGACTCCTTCAGTTAACTTTTCTATAGTCTAACTGAATGCAAAACCAAAATTACCAGTCCTTTACCAGTGTTTGTTTCTACCACTTGGTCAAGCCACAGATGAATGTAAACACAGTAATTTGTCTCTGCTCTGCCCCCTTTATCACATGGCCTATAAAAAGGATGACCTCCCACCCCCACCCAGTTTGTTAACTAAATATGAGATCTCCCCTGCTTCTGTGGGGCTGCAGAACTTAAATACTAGCGAGGTCACAAGCTGTACCCAAGGCCAGGCAGCCGTAGGTTTACCCATTGACTGCAACACGTGAGTAACTACCAAAACTACAGATGATACTGTGCATTTTCTCAGACTTGCACAGATTAAAAGACACCCATTCTTAGCATGAAGCCTGGCCACCAAAGACAGCAGGTATCAATCAAAATCAATCCACTTATCCACTTGACCAGTCTACTGAAAAATGTACTCAACATAAATTAAGTGGACCCAGGGAATTAGACGAATATTTATTTTGTAAATATAATATTTCAGTCTTCTACTTTATTGTGTATTTTTATTTTATTAAGGGATAAAAAACCCCAACCCACCCACATTTGTATATGCACAGTACTTACATTGTGCCCTTTCATGTCTATCTCTTCTGAAATACTTTCCAAGTATTGTACTTTTGCCCATAGTAAATCACATATAAAGATGGATGAATGATAGCAGGGGAAGAGGAGGAGGTATTTCACAATTCTACTGTCCTTCAGGAGAAAACGCTGAAGCTGTAACCAACTAACTATAATAAATGAGTACCTGACAAAAATAAATGAGCTGTGAAAGTAAAAAAGCTACACTAGGATGAATACTTCAAAAGTACTTTGTCACAGAAATCCTCTGTATATAGTGTGCAATCCTAGCTAAAAATACTCTTGGGCAGATGTTAAATGTTTCTATATATGCAGATGCAGTTAAAATACAGGATTATTATAATTTTTTTCAAAAAATAGAATGTGTTCATTCTTTCCAAAGGAAACTTTTTCAACGGTAATATAGAACTTGAAAATACCACATGAAGCTAATTTAGGGAAGGCAGCAGGAAAAACCCTAAACTCTACAAACCTCTAATATCTTTGTTTAACTCATTTTGAAAGAGGGAAATCTTCTGCCCTGCCTGCCTTAAAGGAAAACTTAGCACAGACGTTGATTGCAGAAGACAGGAAAATCCTCCCACCCTGTTCTGGTGTTGCCTTTTTGAGGCAGTGTCCACAAGGTTGAGTGTGCATCAATGAGCTATAGCTAGAAATCAGCATCAACTTGCCCTCCTACTTGTGCATGAGACTTACATTTCTTCATGTCCAGAGAAATATTCAAATTGGATAAACCCGAGGAAACTGAATTAGTGATGGGCATGACATACTTTTTACTTCAGTCTTTATGAAAGTCTCAATTTACCCCCAAATTAACCGTTGACTTTTCCAGTTCTCTCAGAGAGAAGAAAATCCATTTGATTGCAAGTAATGGACTTCATCTTCTTTTCTGAACGTGTTCTTACTAGATTGTCCTCTCTACTCAAGGAAAAATCTTACAAAGTGCTAAAACTCCTCTATGGAGATGTGTAGTGACAATAAGAACACAAGCTCAACACTTACTGGGCAAAGTTTCACAAAAGATGACATCCAGAAATGATTTGCTGCTTTTCAGTCTTCAGCTCAGACATGGTAAGTTAAGCGGGCTTGGCAGTCTGCAGCCAATTTCATCGTACCCCACCCCCACCCCCCCAAGAGCTGTATTTTTATTTATTTACTTACTTCACGAGGAGGTTTCCAGGGAAAATACTTCCAAAACAGGAAAAGTAACAAAGTTTGTAAGTGTGGTTGATGGGTCTGTGGATCTCAGGGCTTCAGTGCTGCGGATATTACCACAGAGCATTTCTCATGTTCTCTTGGTAGCTCACCAACTTGCAGAAATGTGGAATGCCATCAAAGCCTTCTCGCAGCAAGAGACTTGAGCACTGGCTCAACTTGAGCTGCCGGCATTAATTACTCTTCTGCTTGAAGTGAGAGAGTTCACATGCCCAAAACATTCTGAAAGGGGGTGATAAAATGTTTACTCTGTGATGTCGGCTGGCTTATCCAGAAGGATGAAGCAAGCTCAGCGTACTTCAAACAGATATCTCTACTGAAAATCCTCAGACTGAGCAAAAAGACCGAATATCTTCTTGCTCCTAGGGGAAGTTTCTTCAAATACAAAGCAGTCTATCATACGGTAATGAGGGAAAGCTGCACAAGTACACCCTGCCTTTTCTTCACGGTGCAGGGCCCCATGTTTTCACATATTCCTTTTTCATATTGCCTAGTAATGCAGTTTTAAGATGAGAAAAGCTGGTTAATATATGAATCAAGTGATTAGCACCAAAGAACCTCAACCTTACTGAGTATTATTTTATCACCTGGGGTGGAATTGACTGGGCCTACAAACTCTGGATGATTGTGTTTCTCATTTTCTTTTGGTAAATAAACATCATCTCCTATCATCAGTCACCATGACCACGAGTGCTAGCACAGAATTGTCACAATCAGTTTTTCTCTCATGCTGAGACAAAGAGTATTTTCTGTGGAGCCAGACTATATGTGTTTTTCCAAGTACCCATTTGAAAGGGATGATCCAGGATTTTCGATAGTCAGCAATGCAACAACAGAGGTACACTCTGGTTCCCGCTGACACCTGTGGTCCTTATGATTCTTTCCAATGGGCCTAGACAGTTGAGACAGAATTGGCTCCATCTTTTCAGCTTCCCACGCACTGACTGCATGGATGTGCTGACACATTCTAAAATAGACGCGGTGCGTCTATTGAGGACTCTTCCCAAAAAGAAAATAGCTGTGCCACTGTGATACTCGGCTCTGCAGCTGGCCAGCGAGAAGGAGACCCATTGTAGTCAGCTGGGCTTGGAATCAGCCCAAATCAAGTCAGCAGGCCACCAAGATTCAAATCATACCTTATTACAGTTTCTGCCAAGCTAACAGTCACTGCTGCATAAATGAAAACTGTTCTGAAACAAAAAAGACCCCACAGAATCTAAACCCTTTCACAAAACAAACAAATTAACTTTCTTCAGAGCATTCACATACACATGGCTTAAAGCTCTGCCAGAAGGAAATGTAAATTAACACTAGCTAACCATGCAAATATGAGTGGACATTTAATTTTCACATTAGGCACTAGTTAACAGCAAGCATTCAACCTGGAAGGAATTAAATCCACCAAAAGCTGTGAAAGAGTCAGCCATTCAACACATACTTGAGATATTCAACACATCCCTAATCCAGGGCTAGGGCACACTGTAAGCCATTCAGCCTAAGAGGCAGCAGTTGACAGGATTGTCATCATCAATGAACCTAAAAATATCGTAAGATGAAAGCAAAGGTACTGAGGTGCAGTCATTCTTTTCATAAGTGCATGTATAATTTCCAGCAACAGTAAATTAGTAAATTACAGGAAGAACACACTCCTGCCATAGCAACAAGTAAATATTTATAACTATAAGACACCCATTAAGTTCTTGGGTTTTTTCCCCTATAAAGCCCGCAAACAGTCATGTTAAAAAGAATAAAAGATCCTAGCTGAAGAATAAGAAATTTCACCCAGGTCCTAAATTATCAGATTCTGGAATATAGGTCCAATATTTCTAATTTGTATCCAAACATGAAGCCCCACTGAAATATGAATGAGTTTCCTTGCTTGCCCGGGGATCACCTAAATACTATTTTGAAGATGGGTGTTGGCAGAACATTTTTTGGCTACCTCAGCATTTGAAGGCAGAGCAGCCCAGTGTCTCTTATCAGATAAAATGATGGAGGAAGCTTGTTACACGTTACAAGTATAGGAGTGCAAGAAGTGTCTGGAATTATGCTGTACTATTTTTCAGATCAAAGGGGAACACAAAAGGCATTCCATAACACCAGTTTAAAAACAAAATTTCTGGTTGAGATTGTGATCTACTTGACCCCAGTATTCCAGAGTTCTATGGAATTTGTAGAATCAATTCGATAGGTTGAAGTAATGCTTTTACCAGAAATGCTGAAAAAGCATTAAACTTCGGAGTGCTATTTGAATATCACTGCTATAATTAATACAATATGACCTCGTATAAACCTTATAAATTTGTTCATGAATATGCAAATTGGGAGTAACTGCACTGTGAGGAAAAAGTGGGGTGCTTAAGTATCTGACACAGCTACACATTTAATTCTGCTAGTACTTTTCCCTTGAGTATCTTCTGAATAAAAATATTACAGCAGCAATCAGAGGACACTGATCTATTCATACTAAAGTCTCCCTCTCTCCCTGAATGTTAACATTAGATTTTTATTTCAGCTGCATTTCTAAATTATCACAGCATTCAGTGAGGAATACTCTCTCTCATATCTTGCAGAAACTCACCTCCTAAATTTTATGCTTAACTAGGATGCAATTATTGTGGCTTCAGATTGATTTGTGACTTTTTTCTAGACTGGACCTTTCAGCTACTTGAAAAGGTGAAATACATTTTCCTCAGCAGACTGACTCTTATTAATTTCCTGTGATTTTTTTCCATTGTGGTTTATGGTTAGAAGACTAGGAACACGGCTATGAACATTTACACATGAGCTAGTGGAAGCTTTTGTCCTACTTGAAACTACATTTTACATAGTTTAAGCCCAGGAAAGCAGCTTGTTTGAAAACTTTCAGTTGGATTGCCTGAAATTAAATACTTAAACTCACTACCAACATCAAAACTAGAAATGATTTTCAGAGCTTGTGAGTCAGTGTTAACCTAGAAATACTCAAAGCCTCTAAAAACCAGGCTATTATACAGACACCTACTCCTTGATTAAAATGCTTGCCATTAGGTAAGTGAAACATAGAATTTACTCCTTTCTATCTTGTTTTAAAAGAAGTAGTTCAGCTCATTTTTCTCCTGTGATTTGTGTTCCTGCATGTGACTCCAGGAGGCATTATCAAGCTTATTAAAGACAGTTTTTAAAAATTCATCGTGTACAAGTAACACAGAACTTCTGTGCTAGTATATTTAAAAGAAAGCAATATGCCATTCGTCTTAAACCTGTAAAGACAAGATGTAGAACTTGTGATCCAAATACTTCCATTTATATTAAATTGGAAATTACTGGTAGTCGCTCGTACAGTACAGTTCTTGGTTTCTTCAAAATAATGGAGAGCTGACATTAGCCCCTCAGTTCCTCCACAGCTTGTTGTTGCTAGCACCCAAGAGAACAAATCATACAATTTTAATAAGAATTTAAGTTTTAGTGGAAAGGGACTAAACTTCACAGAACCAGACATTAAAACTAAGTTTTTCCTTAGCTTCTTGTCAAGGCTTTCCTCTGCACTTACTTCCAACTCCAGGTCCTGGAGAAATTCCCAAGCTGAGGAGAGCAGTCAGAAGAGCATGTGTTTAACAATGAACAGCCCAGAATAGCTAGTATAACCCTGGAGTTTAGGAACTCTCTAACTTGATTCAACATCCTACTTGTGTCCATATGAGGTTTAACACATGGTGTGCAACTCTGTAAATCACCTAAAATATAACCTATGTTTCACCACAATACATTCATAGAATGTAGCTAGATAATTAGCATCAAATCTGCTGATCTGATGGTCCTTGGATTTTAATTACACCAGTTTTGTATCTGTAGTAGCTCAAAATGTATTAAAAGACAAGAACAGCAGAGATTAGCCCGTTCTTTGGGATAAGACTGGATTTGAAGAGGTTAAGAGGAGGAAATATTGTGGATTTGGACAGCTTCCATTCTACAAGCGGAAAACCCTGCCCCAGTATTCTTCTAGGTAGCTGTGTCTCTAACATGCCTCTTGCTTCCTGGAACTGCCTGTAGAAAAACTCCCTCCCTTGAGTAGGCTACCAGTGGACATACACAATTACTAGTTAGTTTTATTCTAATCTGGGATCCTGACAGGCTTCTTAATGGAGTGTGGGCTTTTTTGTTCTCTGATGCACAGTACCGCAAGGTCAGCCTGAGAAGATCTCCTAGGCTCTAGAAAAAGCAACAGAGATACTGAGATGAGTTGGCAAGCCCAACATCTCTATATCCACTACAGCGTACACAGTGATGGACCAGACGTGACTGTCCTGTTGATACGAGGAGAATCATAAAATCAGCAGCACAGGTCCTGGTCCTACTGTGAGAAGTCAGCTCTGCTTATACCCAGCTGAAGATATTCAGAGCTTGCACCAGTCAGTAAAGACAGAAACATATTTTAGCTTCAGTCATCAGCCCTTTTATATTGTATGTTTATACACATACAATGTGTATAAACATACATGCACAAACATACATGTATCAGTATAGTTTCTAAGGAAACATGTTTCACGTAACATAAATGTTTCTTCATATATATGTATGTTTCTTTAGAAACTAAACAGACGATGAATAATACAGCCTGTGCTATTTATTTAAATTGCTCCCACATCTTCTTTTGTCATAAGCAGCAGAACATTATATTCAAAGTTCCTAAGAATATGAATCAATAGATTTTGGATGCTTAGAAGAGAACTGAGGAAAAAGACTGTGGGATTTAGCTTGTAAATGTCTGTGAACCAGATAATTAATCCACAAAACAGTTAAAACCATTTGATATTCAGGCCTTACAATTGACACAAATTGTTCTAACAAGGTAATTTGTTCTTTCCAAAAGTTGATATATCCAGAAAATACTACTGGGTCAGTTACATTCAATTCATGTTTTAAAAACACTTCTCCTCTTTGCTTTCCTCCTCTGGGAGCTTGCTACATTATTTTTTTCAGTTGAAGAATAATTAATGGTATTTTGTGAAAGGTTTGACAAGTATAAAAGTATGAAAATTTGAAAGGTATGGGGCTTTATAAACAAAAACTACTCGAGATACTCTCCCATACAATTTCTAATCAACTAATAGAGCAGAAGATAAATATTTTAATAGATCTTTGATTTTCACAACTGCCCCTGTACCTTCAGTGTATGACGAAAAATTAAATAGAACACGGAAGCAATAAAACCCCAGCATTTTATGATTTTGAATCTAAAATCAGATTAGACTCTTAAAACCAGTAAATTCTTAAAATTCTTTAAAGTTCTCATATGTGATTCTATTAACTTAAATTCATTTTCAATTCATAGAAAAAAACAAGGTTCCAGACTGTAGACTGGGACAAAACTGCTTGAAAAAATTTTTGTCTGGGATTTTTTTCAGATAGTCTTTGGAGAGAGATCTAGTTTTGTGATAGATAAGTGTACTGGGTTTGCATGGAAAGTTTTTGGTAGAGGGGGAACTGCAGGGGTGCCTTCTGCAAGAAGATGCCAGAAACCTCCTGCATGTCTGATGGTCCAAGATGGACCAGCCGCTGGCCAATGCTGAGCCCATCAACAACAGTGGTAGCGCCTTTGGGATAATGTATTTAAGAAGGGGGAAAAAACCCTGCACAACTGAAACAGGAGTGAGAAGATGTGAGAGAGACAACTCTGCAGACATCAAGGTCAGTAAAGAAGGAGAGGGAGGAGGTGCTCCAGATGCTGGAGCAGAGATTCTCCTACAGCCCGTGGTGAAGACCGTAGTAAAGTAGGTAGTCCTTCTGTAGCCCATGCAGGTCCACTGTGGAGCAAATATCCACCTGCAGCCCACACCAGAGCAGGTGGATGCCCAAAGGAGGCTGATGAGCTGAGATGGGGAATTATAGAGCAGCTTTGGTGGGCACCTCGTGTCCAGCCAGGATCAACCCACCACAGTAAGCTTGCTGCTTCAGGTTAAGACAACATTGTGCAATGTGCTTCCTGTTGATTTTAAAATTTCAGATTAGGGATTTTAAACCTCCCAATATAAACAACTGGGATTCCAAATTCAGTTTTCACCTGACTTCCCCTAATAAGTTTAAATGAATCAGAAACTATAAACCAAATATGTGGTATTTCTCTAACACAAATAGAGCAGTCACAGCTGAACTCCAAAGGGAAAAAAAAGAAGTCAAACTTTCACAGAGCATAATGAGGTAAGGTACTCATATCTCAGTGAGAAGCCAAGTAAATTGGGTGATTACTCTAATACATGTCACACTGAAGTCTGGCAATTTATGAACATTGAATTTTAAGATTAAATTTATAAGTGACAGGTATAACACCATATTTAGAGCTTTGAATTACCTAAACCATTTCAAAGTATTCAAGTTATGCAAAATTAATTATTACAATATTGTATTAAAGTTATTTTCTTTTTTTTCAAAACACAGAAGTATGGAAAGTGCAGTTTGTAAATAATGTCTAAGGAAAAAAGAAAATAACAGGAAAAGAAGGTCTGATGTTGCTGCTGTTTTACGATTTTATACTGATTTCAGCTGGATTACTGTGTGACTGGTGTTGCAGACTCAAGAACTTTGTTAAGAATGATAATGAATAAGCAGGTAAGAGTAGTAAAATTGTGGTTAATAAGCAACTTTTTAATTGAAAAAGCGCATGAAACTCTCATCAAGAAACTGAGAAAAGGGAAGATCAGCAGAAAGAATAATAATTCATATACTACAGTGAAAAAACACAAAGATTTGACTATTCCTATATAATGGCCTTTGCAAACTAATTATTAGCATTGTATATGGGACAGATTATTTTACAGCTTTTATTATGGATTAATATTATATTATACAGATAGTATTTCAAATTTTCAGCAGTGAATTAATCAGAAAACCAAAGGCACCAAAGACTGAAAAAACTCCCACCTAAATCCTCCTGGCCTATTTACTAGCGGTAAACCTTATGTAATACAACCTGATGTCTCTCAAATCTGTCAACATTACAGGTTCAGAAACATTTATCAAGTATTCTAAACACCACTACTTTTCCTGTGATGCTGAGCATCATCACTGACAATCCTGATGCAACTGAATTTTAACTAGTACCCCTTCAAAAACCAGCTGCAGCAAAAGGAGAAAAAGAAAACCGCAGAGGACTACCAAACCAGAGTCTTAGCAGAAATCCTCCCATGGAAGATAACAATGGACTTCCCATTTACCAGATAAGCACAGTGCAATCTCAGCTAGCAACCCTCACCCTCTTGATTTACATTACCTCTCTTGTCCAGTGAGATCTTAAAATGGAAATACGAGGCTTGTAGCTAGTCACAAATGGAAAGTGAGAATTGTTCAGTTTATTGGGGGAGGTATTTAAGGCATGCTAGCTAAGGGACTACGTGCACAGACTGTGTGCTATTCCAATCATCTCCACAGAGATTTCTCATCTTTCTGACATCTACTGTTTCCTCCAGCCTACAGCCCCATTATCTTACATGAATTCAATACAAGAACCCAGTTACCATCTCAGAGGTCAACTTACACTTTTCTCTCTTACACAAACCCAAACCTGACATTTTGTTCAAAGAGAGATTTTCAACAGCAGCAGGAGAAAGGTAAACAAGAAAGTTTCTGCTGGTGTGAAGCAAAAGTAAGTTCAACCCTCTCCAAATGTTCTGGCTCTGCCAAAGAGCATCCACATAGAATAAGTAGAATGAAATTATCTAAAGAAGATGGATGAAGGCCAAATAAATATCTGAAGCCATTAGAGAGGACAGCAAGATGCATCTGGCAAATAGGAAGGGTCTGGTATCAGAAAGACATTAAAAAGCCATACTGTGGTTGAAAGGCCCGGCTTTAGAAGGAAGACCAATCTGCTCAGGACAGCCGCTTAAGCTGCTGTTACGGCTACCTGAAGAGATATAATGTGCACAGTCTTTTGCAGGCAGATATGAGCTTATTTTGCACGAGCTGACCAGAAGCCATTCTGCTATGACAGCATACCATCAAGCACTTGGCGGTAAGCCTTGCTGCAAAGCAGTGTGTATTAGATCAGGCAACATACCATTCTCACGTGGCCACAAGTCCTCAGGCTGACCCACAGTGCAGGCTACAGTAAGCTCACATCAGTTTGCAAATGGGCGTGCACATACACTCACGAAGGGAAAAAAAAACACAAACAAACAAACAAAGAAGATTTCAAGACCAATGTGCAATGAATCCATCAACTATAAGGTAGGATGAGCTGAGGTTTGCAAGATCAGGGATGGACATCAGACCCTGAGAAGCAGTTGGGAAAATTTAACAGGAAGATAGAGCTTAGGGTGTAGGGAGACCAACACTGGACATGCCCATTCAGAGGCAGGGCATCATGAAGCCACAAATTTACAATGGACAATTCTTTCAGAGGCAGCTCTTTAACTAAGACAGGTTAAACATCAAAAGCATGAGAAGTATAACACAGTACACTTCTTTATGGAATGACTTCTGTCACAGTGACCGAGTAACGTTTTTTCTAGTAATTTGAACATAATGCAACACAGTTATACTACCGAACTCTTTTCAAAATCAACAAAACTCAGCTATAAATCCCTAGCTTCAGTCACATAGCTGGTTTTCACATATGCATACCTGCATTTAAGTCTAATACAAGTATATTTGTGATACTTTAAAAGAACTTAACACATTAAAATGCTTCAACAAAACCATAAGGATTGGAATTCAAAAATTGCTATGACTAATCCTTTTGTAAGTCTTTGTCAGAACTGAAACTCTTCTTACTCATTCTATTTTCATTCTCACATGTACAGTGATTTTTAGAAACAGATAGATCATGTTGCACAGATTTATGTAAGTGCACCTTGTTGTTGCATATACAAGTTTGACATAAAATATAAATACAAACAGATACCATACTTGTTAAGGATCTGTTTAAGTATTCTAGTTGCACAATGTTAAATTGGTTGCTCTCTTATTGAAATCCATTTTTCATCTTCACAGAGAAGAAAAAAAACTACTTTATATATTTATCATAACTCCAGCGATGGCATCTGGAACCCCTAAGGCAAGTTACATTTTGTGAGCATCTTCATTATTTTTTGTGCTGATTAAATTGGGTGCAATAGTGAGAACATATCGACTTCATTTAAGCAACTGGGGAAATGGGACAAATTTACAAGGACAAAAACATCTGTAATATACAAGCTTGGATGAGAAGACTGGTCAAAGCTGTTAAGGAATGAAAAAAGGAAAACCCACAGCAGCACTTCTAGAGATTGTTTTTTGAATGGCCTGAAGCTTGATTTCTAATTAATTTCCAACTTTGAGTTTACAGCTCTGAAAGTCATCATCTTACCCAACACGCAAACCAATTATTTACTTTACGTCTGTCTAAAAAGGAGAAATAACAATTCAAGCCAAAGTAAGATGATTAAGGCAAAGCAAATGTTTTGCAGTACTCACCTTAGGCACCCAGTGGCATTGCGCAGCACCTGTGATGAATGGAGCTGTATTTTGTGATCATCCTGGAGCGGAGAGTTTTCCCATCCAGAGTGAGGGATGATCACTGCATTGGTCAACACTGCGAGGGCATCCTGGATGATTGGCATTTTCAGTGCATCACAGGAGGATAGATTCCAGAGAACTCCTACAAAAAACCCAAATGACTAATAATTAATACTTCTGCAAAGAAGATTGAATAGTTTTAATTTCTTAAAAAAATCAAAACATTGCACAGCATTGGTGTGCTTAATAAAGCTGTTTCTATCAAGGAAAAAAAAGACTTCACTGTAAATGGGGCTGAATGATACCTGCACACTTTTGCAGTGGGAATACAGCTTTGCATACTCAACGAGTACTCACAGCAACATTGGAAATTTCTCAGAGCTAGGCCTAAAAACTGAGGTCATGATCTAGGCCTATTTAGGTGGTGAGCCACATGAGGAATGAAGGAGTATTACATATATTTTTGCAAGGCTTGGACTTCAGATTTCTTCCTTCTAAATAAAACTTATAAAAAACAATAGCAGAAAATAGGTTCTGATTTAGACTATCATTCTTGATAGATACGCATTGAGAGAACAAACTCCTAACTATTTCTATGATCTTCAATGTAATGAAAGTAACTGTTTAGGCTACTTGGTAATACAAGCAAAAAGACTTCCTTCACAACCCGATACAGTGTATGCTATTATACTGGCCTCTGACAAGCCATTTTTAATTTTGAAAATATTTTATTATTCAAAGTCACAGAAAACTACCAGTTTTGCACAGAAATAACAAGCTTAATTGTGCAACTCACAAGGAGATTTACTGAAATTCAAAAAAACCCCTTCTATTAAAATTCTTAACGTGCCAAAGAAAAGGAAGAACAATCAAGACCCAAAGCTTTCTGAGCACCGTCCCCAAGAATCGGCGAGTGTTGGTAAGAAATGGTTGGGGGCAAAAGAGACCCTGGCGTTCATTCCCTTGTATATATTTGTACCAGAGCTTAGGAGAAGCACACTTGATTTTTGTGCTGTGACAGCAGCCTGCTGCTGCCAGGCAGCTACAAGTGCCAGAGGAGAAGCCGGAGGGCAACAGGCTGCTCTGAAGAAGCAGTGGTCTTTACTTTAGCCCAGTGTCCTCCCAGCAGCAGCTGTATGAGGAAGCCTGTCTCCTCCTACCTCTCCCCTTGCCAACGCATGGCCTCATCTCTAGAGTCCCATCCAACTGCTTCTTACTTTCTCCCCTGTAGTGACAGTAGCCTGGGCCCATACCTAACCATGAGCAGCAAAATTGAGTTTTGCCTTTATGGCTATCAAATCTTGAACCAACACAGAGAACGATTACCATCATCGCAGACATGAGGTTACAAATGTGAACATTACACTGTGAAAAACTAAAGTGAGTGGTGGTGGAAGGAAAGTACTAAAGACCTTATGAATATAGACTCAGACATTTATAAATACAAGCAGCAATAATACCACTTGCTCAAGGCTTTCTTTAGCATTCTGTGCTAAACAGGAATCAACCTACGTTTTTGGGTTTCCCTTTAAATTAATTACCTCTATGGGGAGACTTCTTCAGTTATACAATCTCATGTTTTAATTATTTTATATGGAACTGTATGCAAAGATAGTTACGCAGCTTAATGCACAAATTCTGCTTAGAATACCAATAAAGAACCCCCAAATCTTAAAATAATCAGTATGTGGTAAACAGGCAGAAACTAACAGCCTTTAGCTACAGAAAAAAAAAAAAAAAAGAGGCAGGAATAAGAATATTGTTCATATTTTAAATTTAAGAATTGCTGCTTTAAAGGGAAAAAAGTCTTTGTTTGAATTCTGTTCTGAATGCCTTTATGAAAAGTAATACTCTATTTAAAGGAACAAAGACCTTCACTCACTTTTCTGTGACCTGTTCTTGGTAAGCTTTATCGGCACATCTACTATTTTTGAAATACCTAGTATTTTCCTGGTTTTAGCTAGTGCAAACCCTAATATGGTTGCCTTTTTTATTTACAATAATCTAGACAAGTGTAAATGATGTGTATGATATAGAAGTAGAGAATCAGGATGCAAATCTTTCCCCCTTCAAGGTCCAAATTACTTCTTATGCAACACAATGTGTGGCTCCTTTGTGAAGAAGTTCTATTTTGGAAATGAAGCAGCAAAGAGTGCTCTGATAGCAAACAAAACAGTACTTTGGGATTCAAGAACTAGTCAAAAACTCAAAAATCAGAAAAAAATACAAAAGAAGCAAACATAAGAGCCTTGTCTAGCAAAATGCTGAAAAACATGTATGTATATGCTATTTTCTATTCACTCTAGGTTCTTGCTAATTAAAAGCAAGCTCACATAAGCATCATGATAAGTTGGTATTCAGCGAAAGTTCAGATGCCCAGAAATATTCTTTATGCTCTTTTTGTCTATTTAAAATCCACTTGACACTGCACATGACTCAATAGACTGCCATAGTAACAGGCAAATTCCAAATAAGAATCCAAATAAAAACTTACATATTCACCCAAGAGCCAGCAAGAGGGGTCTGGTTTCACTAACTGAAAATTAAACCTTCACAGTAAGAGGATGAAGGAATCACCAGACTAAATTAGCTGTTCTGCCTTTTCCCGAAATGACTGTAAGTCAAGGCAGAATCAAGCAAAATGGCACTGACCATTAAGCCTGCCACCGTCCAAAAAGTTTTTGGACCTCATATGCAGTTTTAAGGAGTAAGATAATCTTCTTCCACCCTAGAACAATACCTTTTATCTAATTTTAAGTCTTTGAAAACTACCAACCACATTAATGAAAATAACAATTTTATTCCGACAAGTTCTAATTTATTCTCAGTGGATTCTGCTACTTTACTGAGGTTGGCATTTTAAGTGTCTCCTTGTACCCCTCCTTAATTAAGGATTTGCAATTGTTAAAGAGCACTAGCAATTCACTTCCCATTACTTTTGCTGAGGATGACCTGGAGCTAGATTTATGTGAGGCCTAAGAAGATGATCCATTCTCTTGACTTTGCAAGGGAAATTGATAAAAAAAATATCTTTTACCTGAGGCACCTTCCATTATGCCTCTACTCTTCTCCATATGACTGTGAAGGTATTTTTCAGGCATGTATGCATTACATGCCCTTTAAGACTACAGTAAGGAGCTGGTCACTGAGATCATTTGCCACTTTACTCTGAAAGCCCTGACTGAATTGGGTTTCTGGCACAATAAGGAAGTCTGGAATATCCTCAGAGGTACCTTGACTGCCCTCTGAATCACTTATGTGCCATTAGCTACCCAGAGGAAGAGACCAGACTTGGAATATCAGTTAATCACCACCAATAGTGGGACCCATCCTGCTGTATATAGATTGGAAGAGAGCTGTTAATCCAGCAAGTCAATAGTCCAACTCAACAATTTACCATCTGTAGACTGACTCTTGGGACAGATGGGGAAATAAGGAACTAATCAGATCAATGCTAAACATCTCTTACTCAATCACTTGCATTCAACCTTATCTCCTCCTTGCTTTTAAGGTTGTGATACATTCAGGGTAGGCATTTTATCTCTATCTGCAGATCACTAGGTTCTGTTGGATGCTACATAGAAAGAGAAAAATAGCTACACCAGACCGATCAGGTTGAAGTTTTTCACCCTTACATATAACAAACTGAAGTGCATGGAAAAAATACCTTGCAATCTCATTTTTAGTTTAAAACTAAGGAGAAACTGGTACTGAAAAGATTCAGCTGGGTCTTAGTACTAATTACCAGTCTTGCAGACATCAGATGAAGGGTTCTTGGAGGAGTCTATGCTCACTATGGAGATCTTGCTGAACCAAGTTAAATCTTCTGGACTAGCTTAACAGAGGACATGCATCTACTATGCTCAACAGGTTATTTAACATACTAAATGTAAATCATCTTTTATAAGAAGCCCTTTCACAGATGATGACAATCAAATTTAACAACTAGTTAGAAATTTTGAAAAAGGTTATAATCAACCTTCTCAAGGACATAACTGCACAGATATAGTTCATAAGGAAAACTACACATAGATCTTAGTTAAGGCAATTTAAGTTTGTTGCCACTGGAAGAGGAAGCTGAGAGACCAGATAACCAGGAAAACTTCTTAGCCAAAGTCCAGAAGATTGAAGACAAGACCAAGCCTTTTAAGAGCACAGTCCAGGCTGATGAGATGTCACCACTGCTTAGCCAACAGAGACTGTTCACCATGCTTTCAGCTTAGAATCAGCACTCCTTTTTACATAAATTTATTCAAGTTATTGCAACAGATACTGCATCATTTACCTAAAGAAGCAAAGCAAAATATTTTAAAAATTTGAAGTCACCCAATTTAATGGAGCAGTCTGAGCCAAAAAAACATCATCTCTGAATCAGACTGGAGTTCAAACTCATCCTGATTAAACTCTTCAATGCATTGTTTTAGCCAGTGTTTCACTTGGAACTGGTACTTGCATATGTATATGAACAGTGAGATATAACTAAAGACCTGATAAGCCAAATGCTATCCTTATTCCATTCAAAGTTAAGAAAATAGTGATCATACATTTCCATGCAAAAAATATCACTCTAGCAAGAGACCATGTGCAAAATCAGGAAAGCCTAAGCAATTATTCAGTGCATGATTTAGTGCTACCTCAAATAAGAACTTTTATATATATAAACAAGCCCCTTAGAACAACTTAGACTACAAATCTAAATGGAAACCAAGAAACCAAAAAAATCAGCTTTACCAAAAAGCACTGGTCCTGCCACACTGCCACTATATGTGTTTGGTTTTTTATTTTGCTGCAAAAGATGTACTTTGCTAAATAAATTATAGGGTAAAAGGGTCATGAGTAAACAAGTATTATTGGGGAAAAAAGACACTGATTCTTCTCAATTTGGTATGTTTAAGTCAGCCTTAAATTTATACCATTATTTTGCTAATTTAATATTTTTTGTTAAAAGTAAAAATCTAAAAGTCCTCCAGCTCATCTAGGTTTTTCTTTTCCATCTTAATTTAATAGTTTGGTCATGGACTGATGCAGAGTGCCATTTGGTAGAGCTGGGGGATCTGGCATCCCAGAAAGAGTGAACACAGCTTTGGCAAGCTTTTCTGTTTATAAGCTGAAGGCACACAGGTACTACAGGGAGTTTCCCTCATGAACATGACAATTAAGACTGAAATCTGTGAGCTAAATACTCTGCACAGAAGCCAAGCACAAGGGATCTTTTGCTGAAGTCCTTAGGAAAAGCATCTTCTACCCCAAGATCTCAAGTTTTAGAGAAGTCATTTGCTGGCTCTTTACTGCAGCTTTGACACCGGGAGTCCCCAGAAATCACAACGCTGCTTTGCAGAGCTGGATCCACTCTGTGGCAGCTGGCTGTGGGCTCCCGATGTGTTACATTGGTTCTGCCGCAGAGATGCTGAATACTAACCACAGCATTTCTTAATACTAAGTGCAAGAAGACTTCACAGCTAGCTCAGTCGACAAGGTGAGGAACTGGTCTCGGTAACAGACTTTCTGCAGGAAACAAAAAGTGGCCGATTTGAATTCTGGCACCTGGACAACTCAGAGCTCATAAAATAGTTCCTGAAAAGCACACTACAAAAATAAGTTTCACATTGGTGTAACACAGGAGGAAGTTCCACCAATTTTCTTGATATAAATCTGGTTACTGAATGAATACCTATGCACACCTTCCTGTAATTCACTGATTTACATGTGCAGAAATGGTTTTCTATCTGTGTATAAGATGAGCTATGAAAACGCAAATTTGAGAAAGACTGGGTTTCAGTCAAAGTTATAAGCAGGCAGGAGGTTATGGAATAGCAAGTGAAGGTACAGCCAGATGAATTTTTCTTCCCTTTGCCACTCATAGCTTTACAAAACAAAATATTACTCAACGAATGAAGATTATTGGTTTTTTTTTTTACTACAAACAAACACAGCTTGATCTTTAAATGTAGGTACATGACTAAATATAAGTAATATAGGCGTTTCCTCTGGAAAGCTAACTAATTCTCAATTACTGCTCTTTTCATTCCAAAATTAGATTGGATTTTATCAAAACAAAAAGGAGGGACCGATTTTAATGTTGCTTGTAAACAAATTCTGTCCAAATGCTACTACATTAACTGAAGAGGTCTGTATTCTTCTCACAGGTCTGAATTTTCACCTAATGTTGCTGCTCTGTTTCTGCTGCATACTTTAAAATAACTGTGGAAAGGAAGAACTGTCAGACATGAATATTAGACAGTTATTAGCTTTAATGCTAGGCAAGAGCAATTACTAGAAGAACTGACTTAAGTTACTGTGGAAAGGGCAGTGGTTCCTGCTTGTTTCCTTAACTGATGAAATTAACTGCCCCAATAAAACACAGAAGCCAAAACAAAAGCAAGTAATTCTAAGTCAGAGAAACACAGGAAAAAAATTACAACTGTTTTCAAACAGTTTCAAACAAAATTTAATCCTAACACAATCCTATTTAATCCACACCCAATTAAATACTTTATTATAAAACAAGTAAATCAAACAAGGATACATGTATGAATAGAAAGATTTTTTTTCTTCCCAATGCTTACACATGAATTTTACTGAAGAATTTTTTTCTAGCACCCAAAATCAGAATATAAGTTTGGTAACAGACCCTAATAAAGAGAACAATGTCATACTCAAAACTGAACATCTAAGTACCAAATCTCATTCTCACAAGAATGTTGCAATGAGGAAGTTAGTCCTATCTACACAGTTGCACCTGCATGCAAAACAAAAGGCTCAATGTACAGCAATTTACTATGTTGGTAAAAAAAAGAAAAAAAAAAAAAGAAAAAAGAGGAAATACTTATTTACTAGC
>JAOTQQ010000012.1:79316189-79394588 GCA_026546715.1 Gallinago undulata | reverse complement strand
TTTACTATGTTGGTAAAAAAAAGAAAAAAAAAAAAAAGAAAAAAGAGGAAATACTTATTTACTAGCCAAATCTTAAAATTGTTATCTAATATAAAGACAGCACTGAAAATAAGATTATTCAGGAACCTAAAAGTAAAAAATAAGATTAGTGGCCACAGTAGAAACGGTAATTTTATCAAAAAATGAAAATGTTTCATCGTATCCTCCAACTTTCATTTTGTAAACAAAAAAAGTGAAATACTCAGATCTGTTTCTAAACAAAATCTATTTTCAAATTAAAATTTAAGTATTTTGTGTTGCAAGTGGCCAACATTTCAAAGTCCAGAGTGGTTTTAAACTGCATGTGTTTTAATACTCCATCATTCAGGCAGGGGCAACAAAATTACATGCCTAGCTGCATTTTTCCAAAGGATTACTACTTGCTGAAAAAGTTCAATGCAGCTGTTATGTTAAGCCATATGCTGCAACAGATGTCCTACATTTATCATTCCAGATTGCCTTGTTTGATATTTCCTCTGAAACTTAGATTTGACCGAACTAAATAAAAAATAAAATAATTTACGTAGAATATTAACAAGCCCATTATGAAATTGGCTTCATTGCCATATGAATCAAAACAACTTGAATGAATTTTCCATAGAAGATGCATCTCACTTATTGTACAAGGCAAAAACAGTTCCTTCCTACTTAGACTTGGAAGTTGATGTGGTTCATACATGGGAATGATCCCAGTGCCCGAGAGAAAAGGAATGCAAAAAAGGACCACCTTGTTGTTTGTGCTGAGAGTGAGTATGGTAAATTTAGGACAAGGGAATGGAAACTTGCCTGGGAAGCAAGGAGAAGGATGCAGGCTGTGATGGGAAAACCGATGAAACCAGCCTCAAGCAGACCCTGAAGAGAGAAGGATTGTCCTGCCAGGAGCATCGCACTGCTCCCAGCTGAGACCTCAGCACCACTCTGAGGCTCTCCCCTGTTCACCTCCAGGGAAACAGGCACTACCAGCTTGAGGAAGGTTTTGTATCACTGTTTTATCAGTACGTTCTCTTTTACCTATAACAATACTTTGTATGTAACACCTTAGACAATAAATCAGTGCCCCAGCCTGTGGCTAAGAGAGCAGGGCAGAAGATTTTAGAAGGCATCTACTTTAAAATCTCTCCCTATTTGACTGGGAGCAGCAGGGGGTGAAGTAGTTAATCTGATAATTCATTAAAAAGTTGAGAATGATTCTTCATGAATACAACAAATCCTATCAGTGGGTTTTCCCATTTTCAGAGCCAAAACAGTGACAGCACATTGAGAAAGGGGGCAAAGATTGTTTTATAATTAGACAGTAAATTGTAATAGATTTTGTATAAAATGATGCAGTTGAACTGTCAATATTGTTTGTATAAGTGTTATTTGATAAGACAGCATCATTTCTAAAGCAAAATTACACAATTTATTAAATTACTTTTAGATTTGCCATTACATATGAGCTATAAATAGGATGTGTTTCGAATGGCTCTGGAACTTCTTGAATATGTTGTAGCCTATAGGTTGGAAATCAGTTTTCCAACGACTTGTGGGTGCAAGTTGTACAGCTTATTACCTTCCTGGTTTGGAAGGGAAATGGTTATGAAGATTTGGTGTTTTAGCAAATAATTGCACAATGGGTTCATAGAAACCATAGAAAGACTTTATAAAATGCCAATTAACTTCCACTCTGAATTTGTCTGGAATCACTTCCACACTTCTAGAAAGGTGACAGTTTTCTATAGGTGATGCTAAAATATAAAATTTAAACTTTATGAAACTGTAGAATCGCACTGTAAAGTACAATGGTGTTTTTCCTTACATGGCTCTGCCTTGTTATAGCACATCCACTGACAGTGAAATGTCAGCTTATTAGTCTGGAGAAGTACAAATAGATATTATAAAGTATTTTCTAAAGATCATGATGATGCAATAGCAATTTCTGAAGACTCTCTGTAAAACCTTAAAGTGACTGATTACTGGGGTGGAAAAGCAGAGTAGCCCTGTAGTCCACTAACCATGCTGTTGCCATTGCTAGCAACAGGCCAGAGGGTTTGTATTACCTTGGTGAAACCTCCGAAGATGAGCTGCTTGAAGTTGTGCTGGGTCACTTGGACCTTTAGCTTGATTACCCCTAGCAACTGCTTCTGCAGACCAGGTGGCTTCGTTTGTTTTCCTTTTGCTTAGCTTTGCATCATGGTGTAGCATAAGCTTAATTTTATCAAGGCAGCAGCAACAAATAGCTTTTCTGCATTCAACAAGTCCTTGGTTTCTTTTTTTTCCCCATAACAAGATTTTAGATGTAACAAGGAATCATAAACTACTCCATGCAAAGTTTGAGCTGGCATGTGTTCACTGCAAACTGACACTTGCAGGTGATTTGATGGAGTTTGGCATTCTGTGTGAAATTCTCACTAGCTCACGTAACTCAGGGGAGAGATTGAAGAATAAGTTGATTAAAAGTATCTCAAGCAATGGGGGGGAGTCAAACTTTCATGTAACCTTTGGGAACTTAAAAAGCTTTTGTACTTGAAGAAAGAAATACTGAAGAAACTATAATACATAATTCCTTGTTCAACAGTTGGCTTCAATCCAGAGCAAACAGACACGAATTTTCAGCACACAAATAATTTCATTAATGTTGAAAACAACTGTTATTTAAAACACCTAATTAGAAGTAAATTAGTAGAATAGATTTAATCAACTTTTAAAACTGATTGTGGAAGGATATTGTACTTACAATTACATCCATTTAAAGAAAGAGTAGGAGAGATTTACTAAAGCAAGTACCCTTCAAATCTCACTTTTGAATAAAAGATGTTTAAAATATACCAGCATATGTCAGTGCCTAAGCAAGTAGACTAGAAAATTTTTTAGTTTTATCCTAAATCTATTATTTAAAAAATAATTAAGCTTAAAGGCTGTAAGTCATAGAATCGTAGAATCATAGAATGGTTAGAGTTGGAAGGGACCTTAAAGATCATCAAGTTCCAGCCCCCCTGCCATGGGCAGGGACACCTCCCACTAGACCAGGTTGCTCAAAGCCCCATCCAGCCTTGCCTTGAACGCTTCCAGGGATGGGGCATCCACAGCTTCTCTGGGCAACCTGTTCCAGTGTCTCACCACCCTCACAGTACAGAATTTCTACTTAATACTTAGTCCACATCCCCCCTCTTTCAGTTTAAAACCATTATCCGCCATCTTGTCACTACCCTCCCTGTTAAAGAATCCCTCCTCATCTTTCCTGTGGGCACCCTTCAGGTACTGGAAGGCCGCTGTAAGGTCACCCCGGAGTCTTCTCCTCTTCAGGCTGAACAACCCCAACCCTCTTAGCCTGTCCTCATAGGAGAGGCCCTCTGCTGGACCAGTTCCAACAGATCCATGTCATTCCTTTGTTGAGAACTCCAAAGCTGGACATGGTTCTCCAAATGGGGTCTCACAAGAGCAGAGTAGAGGGGCTGAATCACCTCCCTTGACCTGCTGGCCACACTTCTTTTGATGCAGCCTGGGATGCAGTTGGCTCACCTCCTCCGTGGCTTGTAGTTCCTCAAAGTACTTGTTTAAACTTATTACAGAGAATTTGCAGAGGAGAAACTAAGCAACAGATGAATGAATGTCTTTTCTTGCCAAAATCAAAACAAGCATTTCTGAAAGCTGTGTTTTCTGCTAGCAGTTATCTGTCTCCACACTTAACCTTCCTAATTTCCTTGACTTGACAGGACATAGTGGCTGAATATCGGAGGCAGGGGAGAAGCTAATTCACAGAGCTGCATTTTAAGGGGCATTTGTAGACTTTCTGCTTTTATCCCATTTCTCCATTTTCTTGAACTTCATAGAGTTATGTGCCCCAAATGATATTTGGCAGTCTTATTCTTTTAGCTAAGCATATATTCAACCAAATTTACATCAACCTTGTAGCAGCAGCATTACCATGGTTACATCATCATGACAATTTAAGCACAAAGATGACTTTTCACGTTGTCTGTTTGAAAAGTTTGTGATGTCCAGGATATGTATCTGAACCTAAAACATATTACATATTTATAATCTAATTTTCAGTTATGTAATGCTGAAATCCTCTCTTTAGTTCTAAGAGCAACACATTTTGCACATTTTTCTTCCTACCAAACTTTTTAAACTAAATATAAAAAGCTGCAAATTAATTAGGCCTTTCACTGACTGGGCTTCCTTATACTTCCACTGCTCCATTACAAAACTTGAGTATAATTAGGAAATGGGATATTTAATATGATCAACACTGGAATAACATTCAGTATAAACCTGCGAAAAAAAGGGGGTTAAGAGAGATTGTAAGAATTACATCAAGGTGAAATACTATAAGAATGCAACTCATGGAAGAGTTTGTTTCTTGTTAAGTCTGTGGGAAAGTACCCCAGAGTGGGATAAAACAGCCTTGACTCATTTTCAAATCAAATTTCCAAAGAGTAATAGGGCTACAAAGAGTTGCCACTTCTAAATGAAAAGTTTCTATCACAATAAAATTTCCCAGCTGTGTTTACACACCCCAGTAACTAAGCTAATGTCAAGGGCACTTCTGTAGAAAATTATTAAATTGATACACTGCTTCAAGATCCTGAGTACTAGATAGTCAGCCCTTGTTAAATAGGATTTACTATACAAAAAATCCCAAGTGTAATACCTTACGAAGTCCAATTAGAAAATAACATCACAAATAGGAAACAACTACAGGCATGTGACTTTGACCCCTAACAGAAGAATTGCCATTTTACTAAGAAGCTATAAATTCTGAAGAAATGACCAGAATTACCTAAAAAAATCATAATAGATCATCCATTGAAGTAAGCTAAAAGGTCCATTTAAATAGAATACTCCCTTAAACCTGCTTTACACACACCACTGCATGTTCACTGCCTTGCAATTACACTGATTTGCAAAGATACACGCATGGCTCAAAGGGGACCTTCTGGAGTGTCTTGACCAACCTGCCAACAATTTATACACATGCCAATAAGGAGTATGCAATCAAAAGGAGGTTTAAACTGCAGTGGTTACCTCAAACCATATAGAGATAAGGGGGACAACATATAATTGCTTTCAGCAACACTGACAAGCAGGTTACACCACTGACAGGTTATAAATACATCCTTATGAACATGGCATGTACTAAAACAGAACAGACATGTAAAAAAACTACACAATAATGTTGCATAACATGGGGTGACAAGAAAGGACCAACCAAGCCAAAACACAAACTGGCCACAGCTGAAATTAAAGATAATATTAATGAATATTGGAATCCAAAATCTGGGAAAATTTTTACTGTCCAACTCAACCATGGGCAAAATACACTTCAACAGCCAGTGCTTCTTTGAAAGCAACATTATGTACAAAATGCCTTGTAATTTTTTTCAGGAATGGAATACTTGCTTTTTCATTCAGTCAATAAAACCAAGAATTAAATATACAGAGTCTAGGTCTATTTATCTACATACAGTATATATATAGTATTAGACAGTTTATGTTTTTTAATTTTTTTTTGTAAATGTGATAATTTCCATAATTTAAATATTTTCAGTAGACAATAGTTAAATCTCTGACACTCTAATGTCAACCAAAATAAGCAGCAGGCTGGCTGCCAGCCCAGAAAAAAACAATTTCTCCTGTTATCATTTATGACTATATTTCTTTGTTATCATGTGCTTTCTAAATCTGGATCATCCACTTTTACCTTTTAGTCAAATATGGTACATACACTTCAAAAAAGGGTGATACAGTCATATAGAGGGCCTCTTAAAACGGAGCGATTTCTAATTCAGCTATCTTGTTGTTCATCAGCAGAAACTGTGCTTCCAGTTGTGATAGATTTTGTTTGTTAAGAGGAGAAGAACAGCAGTTTAAATAATTTTGTCTAAGATAGGTAGCCTGTTATCTGATGGAACAAGGAGCCAGCATGTGCTGAATCTAGCAACGGCTGCTTGACCTCACCTCCACAAGGCATCAATGCAATTTCTGTGTTATCCTTGTTAACACGTCACATTTTTCATGTCATTTTTTTTTTCTTCATAGTAAAACGAATAGACAGAATCATGAAATTGAATTTTTTTGAATGATTCATATTTAACTTTAACTCGGGAAAGGCAAGGGAGCCACAAATCAGCTACTCTTTGTCATTACTAACAAGTGAAAATATTTTTTTCTACCATCTGTAGGATCTGTGCTAATATTGTACTGTCTTCTTTTGTACTGTCTAGTGTATTTATACTTATTAGGAAAGTGTTAATATTTAATTATTTTAAAATAGAAGGCTTTTCTTTTTTCCCATTAACAGGAGGTACTGTGGAAACTAGTAGTTCAACACTTGGGTGAAAAGATGGCTAAATTAAGTATGAAGCATCCAGCCTATACCAACTTCCTTTTCATTTACAGACCTACATGAAAGAAGATACTGTAATTCAGGTTCTCCTTGACTCTGGAAATTATGAAAGACTGCAGACCATGCTGAAATCTCTATTTCCATCAGAGTATCTCACTTCTGTGTAAACATATATATTAACTGGTATACCTCAGTTTATCTAGGTTCTTCTTGTAAAAAATAGCAATTGTGGAAGTGTTTCTGGAAAAGTAATCTTTCAATATCTCAGCATTTAATTTCATAACAGTGAAGCAGCAAACTTCCCTCATGGTTTCTACATGGGACCCTGCACCATAACCATTTGGTCCATGTGAGAAAGACTTGAAGTTGTTTCACTTTGCAATAAGGTTCATTTTGCCCAATCCAAAAATTTGAGCATATTAAGGGTTTCCAACGTTAGCTAGAGTCCTCTGCTACCAAGGAGGAGAAAGACGAGATAAAGGAAGATGTGAAAACTCCATTTTGGAGAGATTATGGCAGAAAGAAATCTCTGGAAAAGAGGAAAAGCCACAAATTGTGTCAAAAGCAATCCTGACAAGCAAGGAGCTGCTGGGCTGGAAAACTGGTCTGTGGGTTTATACACACTTCCAAAAGAAGTCTTGAGATAGCTGGAAATTGAAATTATAATCTCCTTAGACAGAAGCAGCAAGAAGGAAGAAAATGTGTGTATTTGAGGAAGGAACTAATATCATAACTTTTGCTCTGGAAGGCATGTGCTTCATGGTACTTGGGGCAAGTGATGAAAGCTTCACTACTGCTCAGACAAATCAAGGTGCTAAAACCTCTCCTGCCTATATTTCTTCCCTCTTAGCTATGTGCCTACTCAGAGTGATTCACACCTTCATCTTGCCAGATTTCTGGACTGGTCACTTGGACTTGATAGGCTTACCGTTCCCCATCCGTACAACCGAGATAATGACACATCCCCACCTAGGAGAAGTGCTCTGAGGACAAATGCTGGAGGAGTATTTAGGGACAGCAATGACAGAGCCCATATGAATTCCTAAGACAGGAACTTTGTGCCCTCTCAAAAAGTAACAAACAAGTTCAGATTTTATGTAGACACGAAGAACAATGAACATGAGACAGAAAAGCTCAAGGCATTATGCTTACTCCTAAAACACACATTTGCTATTATTTTCTCTGTACTTCCTTCAGGCTATGGTGGCACTACTGAAATAATTATCTTCCTGCCACTTCAGCTCAGGAAGGCTGATGGGAAGCAGAAGAAACTTCTTTTATTTTGCCTCGTGCCCATCACCAAGTCAAATTTTGTCATTACCGAGGCAGCTGCTGCAGGAGCAATGCTTCCTTCCCCAGAAAGGACAGAGGGAAGGAATTTAACTGGGGCAGCTGTCATACTACAACGCGTTACAAAAAAAGCAAACGAACACTGATTCAGATGCACGATTTCAGCCTGTTTCCTGAGAGATGCAAATTGAGAGGTGCAGCTCTAAGTGTTGTTTTGGAAAGGAGCTTTGCAGAACGCTACCATTACCAGTTTGCATTTTCAAAGCTTGCACACTGAAAGGCAGAAAACCCAGCCAGGGCAGGCAGTGGCTTTCTGGGATGTAGTGGCTCTTAAAAACAAAACAATACAAAACCAGGTCTGGGAATAAAATCTTCAAATTACAGGGGTTTTTATTTCATTCCTCAGGATGACCATCTTGCTCTGGTCCCCCTTCATAGATGTTCTGACACTCCTGAGGCTCACCATCCCTGGGAGCTGCATCTGCCCATACAAAGGCTGGTTACTCCCTGCAACTGATGGTCAATACTGACTGACTCTTCTCAGCAATAATAGTTTGAGGACCTGCTAGCACATATACCTTTTCTTTCTGCAGGAATTCAGGAAAATTTAACGACATATTGTGCAATGGAAGGAATGTAAATGTAGTCTAGTATCTTTCTTTAAATGACCTAATGACATTATGTGTTCTGTCTGCAGACAGCGTGGGAAGTGCCACTGTGACTGCTGAGGTGTACTGCTGATGTTCATTAGCAGTTTGCCACTTACTACTCAGAATAAATAGGCAGAATGTTCCCTGGAGCCAGGACATAGACAACATAACCAAGAGACAACAACTATGTTGAATCCAAAGTGGTGGTTACACTTTATTAGATCTGTCAGTAATTCTGTCACTCTGCAGGATGCACCATCAGAGCTCGTGTAACCCAGTACATCTGTCCCATTAATCCTGCCTAACAAGTGATGTGATTGGCGCTGCAACTAAGAAACAAAATTAAATATAAAAATCTACATTTAATAAACACTCTGCAGTTTATTTGGACACCCTCAAGGAAGGAACCTGCAGTCAACCAAAGGACAATAATCTTATCAATTGTATCCTAAATGAGGCTTGACCCACAAGGGTAAGTAATTTCTGCAGAAGCATAGATGATAGTGTGTACTGAGGCTTCTACAACAGAAATGAGAACTTTTCTTACTTATTTTAGTATGAAAATCACAATGGAAATACAGGCATTGTAAAATAGGATAATGAAAAGCTCTTAAGCTTTTTTATTTGTAGTATTAAATTAATTACCACATTGATGTTAGCTATCAAATAGAATGAAATCACAAAGTGAAAAAATAAAAAAAAACATCTAGCTTCTGTTTTGCATTTTAAATAGGATAGCTTAGGGGCAACAGGAAAAAATCTCTAAACATTTCAGAGCGGTGCTGGTTGACAGCATTTCTGTACTTCTGAAAAAAAAACCCTCAAAATCTTTAATTGCATAAGGGAAAAAGCCCAAACAATCCTAAAAGATCATATTCTACTATATCAAGAAAAGATATAAGACACTTAACACTACCTGCATACCATGTGTCTAACACATCACATAGCATGCTATCAAATTTCAGAAAAAAGGCTTCAGAAGATGACGTGATCCATCTCTCCATTTTCCTATCACAATCACAAGAAAGGTAGAAAAAACACCCACATTCAAATCCTCCTTCTCACTAGATAGGATATAAAAGAAATGAATAAGCTTCTAAGAAAAATCAGTAAAATCTGACTTCTGCATTTGCAGCCCTACACCAGTGCAGAGGATTCCCATCACAATCTATCTGTGTATGGAGAACATCTGCAAGAACATTCAGGGCTAACCAAAGTGACCAGCAACTGTACGCATAAATCAGGCCTGCACCTGTAAACTGCCTGCATAACATTGACTAAAGCTCTTTATACATTACATATAAATCCAAAGGGCTTGAAAATGTTTTGCTACGTCAAATATGATGGCAATAAAAAAAAAGAGTTACTGATGTGTACTGATGAAATGGCCCACAGTACAGAACTGTGCTTGCAGAGCCTCCATGGAGTTTGAACATAAAATATTGAAAGATTCAAACCTGTGACGAGTTCTCTGATTTCCAAATCTGTCGTCTTGCGGAGTAACCGTACTAATGCTGGGATGCCACCACAGTTTTTCAGAGCAATTTTGTTGTCATCATTTGCCTTCCCATATACCAAGTTTCTCAAAGCTCCACAGGCACTACGGTGGACTTCTGTCATCCGATGGTCCAATAGGTCCACCAGTAATTGTATTCCGCCTTGTCTTCTTATCTGAAACAGGCCAAAGTGATAATCATAAAATTAGGGAATGAATTATATATGCTACCCAATATATTAAGCTGTGGTTTGTCCAGGTTATGCTCCACCAAAAGTACGCTGGTAGGCCCACAAAGCTCGTATGCTATGGCTTTGACTCCTTGTATTGTTTTTACAGTGTCAACATAACTGTACAATGACGAACCTGAACCTCTGTAAAAGCAGCCAAAAGCTAGTCAAGAGTGTTGCCTCATTAAGATTTCTCAAGGTTCATCAAGGTTTGCCTTGGCAAGCATTTCTCCTGTGCTGGAGAAACATCTGCTTCAGAGTGTAGCACATCACAAGCTAGAGGAAAACCCACAAGACTACCACAAACAAAAAAAGGCACTTAATGAAATAAAGTTTTTAGGAGTCCCTCCCTTTACATTTAATTACTTGGAATGTGAGCAGCTGCTGTAGTCTCTGCAAGGATGGTTATATCAACAAAACTGGGAAAAGCAAAGATGAAAGGAAAAGGAGAAAGACTGTACAAACATAAAGACAATGATGGTGGATAAATCATGGAAAGCTTGTTCTGTTACAGTTGAGGGAGACACTTAAGAGATGCAGGAGCAGAAGTCTTATTCATTTGTAAAGTAGCCTACAAAACAAATTTCTAGTGCAATATCATAATAAAATGTCATTCTAAAAAAAGCACAGAAATGTTTATGGGAAATGATCAAGAAGGTCAAGAATATCAAAAACAATTTATTATAAAATCTGTTTGAAAAAATCCATCTTCAGTGTCCTCTGGCACTATTTGCCTCTCAAACAGCAACCAGTCTAGGATCTAATTTTAAGAAACTACACTGATTCACAACTAACATCCAAGGAGTACAATCCTTTAGCTTCAACTAATTTATATAGACATCTCTGTCAAAAAGTTTCTCCATGTGTGGTGTTGGCTGAGGCACAAAGCAAGCCAGGCACTTCAGCTGGCCATCTTACCAACTCTAGTAATACTTTACCTAAAACATTAAAAGAGAGACAGCTATAGAGTGTTTTCAAAACTACAGGCAAAGCTGAGACATTAGTATTAGAATCAAACTTTGTGATGACATGGCATGTGGTTCTTGGGACTCTGCGGGGGGAGCCTTGGCAGTAGGAAATGGTTAAAGAAAGAACACCAAAATTCATTAGAAATACATGGCTTATCTACTAATTTCAAAATATGTAAGTACAACCAATGTATGGCATTCCATGAATCTAACACAAGCTTCACTGCAAATAAAGACTGAAAAATGATTCAACCTTTGAGGTTCCAAAACTGAGCTATACAAAATCACTCATTGATAAAACAGAATTTTGTTCTTTCTTTTACTGGCTTATCTGGCATGCTCCTATTTTTGTAATAACAGCAAGACCTAGTGATAGAGAAGTTTTGTAATTAAAAAGTGTATGTACTGAGGTGTTACAGTATCAAATTAAAATGTTGTAATGTGTATACTGTTACAACACAGCTTTGGACTAAATGAAGTGACAGTGTTTAAAGACAAATTAAGATATTCTCACTTAAATAGGCATTATATCTGTATATCACATCCACATTTCTGAGTAATATAAAGCAGCCAGCACTACATGAAGAGTGCAGTGACATGAATGGACATTGGTACAATGTATCAACTTCAACTGGAAAAGTTCATTAATCTTTTTGAGAGCTCATTCTTCTACTGCTCAGAGAAACTATGACGTATTTCAGGTTAGAAACAAGAAAACCAGATGAAAAAGAAAAGGTGTTGCAATACATCTCACGGGTCAAGACTTTGCCCATGTGAACAGGATGACTTGCAATGAAATCATTTGCTCCTTTCCAAGACAGGAAAAAACTACCAAGTTTATCTGAGAGGGGTGGGGGGCAAGGTTGTTTGCTTGTTTTTACAATCCATCACCATTTAATCTTAAGATTAAAATATGTTCACTTTCTCTACTAATCAGATTTTCTAAACCAACCATACTACATCAAGAGTCACCTACATAACAAAATAGATGATACTTATTGAAACAGAGTAGAAACAAAAATTCATGCATCAGTTCTACAAAAGGTGAAGCAACAACTGAGCTTCACACTTCAACCTCTGAGAAGAAACAAGATCTAATGGAAAAAAAATGCAGTTAGAAAATACACGAGTTGTTCTGGTATGATGAGTAATATCAGGAACGACAGAATGAAAACACATCTGCTGATCTTTGTATTTTATATTTTTAAAGCAGCTGAATGAATATTTTAATTGCTTCACTGGTAAATAAAGAAAGATTATGAATGAGAAAAACTATTAACTTTGTAGGAAAAATAATTCCGTGCACTATAATTCATCTGAAGACTCCAAGAGCTCTGTGCCTGTGCTGTTTTCCCCACTCTCCCTCTTGGACACAGCCAAGTGGGATCCCAGGCTCCTTCATAGTTTCTCTTGTGGACACACTCAGGTGACAGGTTTTGTTATCTTCTGCTTTGCTTTCTTCCCTTTCTAAGGGAAAATGTGTGGTTCTGCCGCATTCCGCTGTACCTTCCCTTTTCGGTCATCGTGTCCAACAGCACACCAGTATTCAGCTCACGCAGCTCCTCCTCTCCCAGGAACCTGAAGTCAGCAGCCAACTGAAGTGATTCAAAGATACTTTCTTAAAAGCAAGGCCATTAAATATTCATCTAAAATGCATTTCTGTCAGAAAAAAAAATATGGGTAACGCAACAGAAATGAATCTGATGTTACATAACACCTTACCTAACTTGACAAAATTTCTTAAATTCTCCTGAAGAACCTATTCTTACCTAGGAAAGACAAGACTTATTTTGCAAACTTTGAATTTCCAAGCTCAGACACTCGGGCAAGTAGCTGTGTCAAACAGGTGGAGATGAAGCTGATTCTTCAAAGCCGGGAGCTCAGTTTCTGATGCTGTTCTATATCTGGCTACTGTGTTGCTTTGGTTTTGTTTTTCCAACAGCCCATTATTTACCACAAGTCTCACCCCATCTTCATGCTTTTATCACTTATCTATAGAGCTGTTTAATACTGTATTCTCCAGCAGGTTTAACTATGCCTGACAAATTGTCAGACCGTGATGAATGTTATCAGTATCTATTTACATTTCTGAAAACTGAAGCAAAGGAAACGAAATCATTTTTTCAAGTCCTTTATGGAGTTAGAGCTGCAGCCTGGAGGACAATTCTGACCAAGTGAGTCTCTTGGGGCAGATCTCAGCCAAGCCTAGTTATCATGGCTTCAGTGAGTTCAGCAGTGTTACTGCAAAATGTCTTTCCCAAGAACACTGGCATGGCTGGATAAGCAGCAATTTGCACCAATGGGGCATCAAATCCCATTCCTCTTAAGGACTTTTCATAACACACTTCTGTCTCTCTCTTGACTTTATATGAAGAGAATATTTCTTAACGTAACATTCATTGACACATCAGCGTGCTGCTGCCTTGCTATATCCAAAAGAAAAAGAAAATAGAATATGCCAGTACCTGTTTGCCTGCTACAACTAAATAATCAGCATAGTACCAAGTCATCAGGAGACCAACTCTGTTTCTCACACAGACCAATTCCAGAGTAGCCACTTCTGAAGTATGACCTTCAACTCTACAGCTCAACTGAGTTCACACAGTCGTATCATAAAGTTTATTCTTCCTGCTTTGAACATATTGTCCCTTTTTTTATGCCATCTCTTCTCATCATCTTCTCGTGCTGTCTTCAGACTAGAGCTATTAAAAATGCTGGGTTAATCTGTGTTGCGGTGTTTCTCATGAATCTTTTAATCCATGGACAGTGCTAATTTCTGAATGTTCTTTCCTACTAGAAATGTGTATGTCTTCGGAAGATGCTGTTAGAGGGGTGTTAAATAAATAAACCAGGCTGCACTCTTTCACACGAGGCATTATGGAGTGTATGGCAAATCCTACCAGAACCAGGAATTGCAGCATGCATAAGCCTGAATTAATTCTGTTCAGCTTTCCTAATAAATTAGGGACCTATGTTGTGTAGCATAAACCTATGCTAATCAAAGCAAAACTGAAAGAACAGAGATTACACGAATTTTGCCATGAAAAGTTTTCCATGGAAGAATGCACAGAACTGCTTTCGTATGATGAATCATGTGTCTTCTTTTTCCAGGAAATGTTTAAACTTTCTTTTTAAAGTTGGCTTTCCACCATTAATATTACTGTCTACTTGCTGGTCAGAACCATGTGTTCCGGTCAAGTCTCATGATACTATGATGCAGACAGGACAGGAGAAGGTGCCAGCCCCTCTGGTCCACAGACCGGTAAGAGTGTACTCACATCAGCTTGATTCCAGAGTCTTCTCTGGCATCATAGTTTGCTTTTGTATTGCACCTGAGAACATATTTGTATCCACGCTATGCAGACAGAAGGTGAATTGGGACTAGAGAAGGGGTTCATACCAGTGCTGGAGGCAGTGAAGATGTTATGTTCCTAATACAGAGAGCCTGGATCTTTCATGCCAAGAGCCTCTGAGAAATGTAATTTATCAGTTTCAAGGCTGACCTTTGATTCAATGGTGTTTAGCACAACAAATTTTCCATGACAGTAGACTGTTAGATATTTAATTTACCAGGAGTTACACGTGACCAGGCTAGAGCATATGCACTGGTAAATCAAGTCAATAATACATTGATGATATGTCTGAAACAATACAGATATACTTGATTACTGTATGATTTTAGCATATGAATTATTTGACAGCTTGCTTTTCTAACTTGATACAAGACGTTGGACGGATGTGTGGAAAGAAGAGACATAGGATGTGAAGGGTATGCAGATACCTGGAATGTACAGACATCTGTTTTGTGAGGACATTTGATCAACAGCTGTCCAGCATACAAACAGAGATGAGATAAGAAAAGTAATATACCACACTTACCTACGCAAACCCTACAGAAAAAGAGACGATACCAAAGACCAGGTCTGCGAGGTCACTGGCTGATGAGCAGTTGAAGGAACTGCTCAAAGGCTTGGAGAGGTTCAGCCTGAGCTGTGTTAAGTGGTAACGGGGGATGGGGCACCCAGGGAGGAATGAATGACAAGGTTATCATGGGAAAGAGCATTCTTACGGAATGCTTTCAAGGGATTGTGGAAATGTGCAAAACTTATGGGTTGTTTAGCAGAAGGGCAAAGGTAGGAAAAAAGAGACATCCAAGTGCATGGGGGAGGAACAACATGAGAAAATACAGAGAAGGGTGTAATGAAAGGGGTTTGTCATCTATAAGTAAGTTGTGCTTCAGTATGCTTGTCTGGCCAAACCCTGTGCATAATGACTGCAATCTGGTTTATCTTCTTATTAACCCCAATTCCAAACAATTTTCCTGGATGAGGACGGTCTACATTCTAGATAGGCATAATGCTAGTGAACCTCAAGGTGGAAGAGCTGATAGGGTCTCAGGATGTGCTACTGGGCAGACCAAAGGTCTGAGCCAGCTACCAGAGAGACATCTTTGTGTTTCCAAGTGTGTGAGATGAGACCTGCCAGCAAACTTTGAGCCTGATTAGCCAGAGATTAAGGACCACGTATTACTGTTTGTGTTTGCATGAGTGCTGCTTTGTGTGCATGGGGTGCCTGTGTAGGAACTGTTCTCATGTTTGTGTTAATCTGTTGTGTGACCTAAACTTCTTTTACATGCATACCTAACAAAAGTAACAGGATGCTTTTATTTCTAGAATGATCCATATCTGATTAATTTCTCATTTATTTATTGTGCTGGTTTTGTAGACATATAATTTAGGTTAGTATATACTACATTATACTTGAAATTTTAACTGGGTTTCATGGTCAGCCTTGTATCATGTTTACTGAAGGATACAGAACAAGAGAAATCACCAGCTGGCTTGATAAGCTAATCTAAAGGAGAAGTGCCCACCTTCTGAGCAAATGCCCTACCACGTCCTGCTCCATTCCTAAGTAGCAGTTAAGGGTGCCGATCACTCTGAAGACTAGCAGACTAGCACTAATCCCACCAATGGCAAGAGGTGGTTCATGCATCACTCAAGCACTACTCTTATACAAAGCATATGCTGGAGTCAGTGGATCAAATACAGAGCTCCATTAAAAAAAAATATCCAGAGACCTCTCCCGAGGTATATTTAGCTCCCTTTGGGAAACATGTCTGGATCTATAGCTTCCAGTATCTTCTTCTTGCTTTGTATTACACTGGTTAAATATAACCTTTACTGATTTTGAGACTACTCTGGTCAAAGGATACTATATGTGTTCTAAAAGGAACCGACAGAAGGACAATTTATGAACACGGAACCTCTCAGGAAAAAAATATAAAATTAAAGTACAAGTATTGTAGGGAATATTGCAGCCTCCTTAAACTACCTTTTACTTTTCATGGCAAATGCATGTCAAAGCTTGCACAAATTGCAACACAGCTTGAAACTGAATCATTGCCAGATGTAAGCAGTAACAGCATTACAGTCCATGACCTTAATTGACAAAACATGCTACCTGTCACTGATGCAGCACAGAAGCCATGCTGTTCCTCCAGGCTCTCTGTTTAAAGTCTAACAATTGGATGTGAAAACCCGACTGGCTTGCTTCCCTGGGGATGGGGAAGGTTGCCCAAAAAGTGAGGATAACCAGGACTGTCAGACCGAGCAGAATTCATGCTTTGACTTAGAATCAGCAGTATTATTTTCTCACATTACAAGGACAGATAACTTCTCAAATGTGAACAAAATGCAGATGAGCGATCTTTCTTCATATGAAGGTATTGGAAAACTGGCCCTGGAACCTGGCTGTTGCTTAGAGCCTTGCAACAACAGAAGCAAAGTCAAAGCAAATAGATGTTAGTTGTCTTGAATTTTACTACAGTTCTGAACTCTATTCTGAAATTAAAATTATTCTATTCCTCCCAGTAATGAGGAAGAGAAGCAAACCCCTCTCTTTCAATCACTACATAATGGAAATTGCCTTTTCCATCCCTTGGAAGGCTGTAAAAATCAGAGCTAGAGATACAAAAAGGAAGGAAAGTGAAGCTTCAAATTTTAAACAGCTTAGCCAAAGACTGTTAGATAATGAAGTATTCCAACACAGCCTAAAAATATTGCTGTGATAGAAACCAAAACACCCTTCCTCTTCTATTTATACTCAGCAAGTGGGTCTCTGAGATATTGTTCAAATTTTGCCAGTAGGTATAACTGGAACATCCTCTTCGGCATTTAATTCTGACTACCCTGCATTACAAAGTAGAATATAATGGAAACAGAACAGGATTAAGAACAGGTGACAAAAACTGTTAGAGACTGACAGAGTGATAAAGTATGTTTCTAAAATAACACAATCTCCTCTTCCCAACAGGACATTAAGCGTTCCACTATTAACAGCTCCACAGTCCTAATTTGAAGATTAATTCATGGTTAAATGCCTACTTTCCACATTTTTCTTAATAATCACTTTTGAATAGCTCTCCGTCCAAAGGTTGTGAAGGAAATCTAACAACAATCAAGCCTTTATAGACATCATCGATATTAATTGCCAGCTTAATTGATGTAACACACTGCATCATCTACCACTTATTCTGTGACATTTCCATTATTAAGAAAGCATGTTTCAATATATCAAAATACAAGTGTTTAAACACATAGAATTATTTTTACTGACACTGTGTTACATATGGAACAGACTGAAAAATAACTGACTGCTAACTAATGACGGTATATACCCAATAAACCCCAAATTAAAAGGACAATTCAATTTAAGTCTGCTTCTAGAAATTTGTAGTAATAATTGGTTTTAAAGTTCTTAAATGCTGGTTTACTAACTAGCAGAATAAGTGCTTATTATTTTAGACACAAATGGATTCCAAGCAATTCTGTTCCCTGGGTGTGGGAAGGAGAAGCTACAAGTGAGCACAACCAAAGGGCAACAGCATTTGTGAAGAGCAGCAGGCAGTTTCTGAGACGTTCTTTGACTATGGCCACCCTGCTCCTCTCAGGGTCACCCTTTGAGCAACCAGTGTGCCCACACAGACCAGGGCACCCCAGGAACATCCAAGAAGTCACTGCCCGCACAGCAACTTGACCTCACTGACTCATTATACACAGTTATTCATAAAATTATTACATTTACAGATTTTTTTTACTGCAATTCCAAATCCTTTCCACGAGACCTTTCTGTTGCTTATCTTTGCCTTGTTTACATTCCTAAAATGACTTTCATCTGAGGAAAAAACCCACTATACTTTTTGGAGAAGGATTTGGAAGATGGACAGCCTCTTTACTAGCTACTTTCAGAGGGCTGATTCCTAAAACTTGAAATGGGTAGGAAGGGAAGAAAAAAAATGTCCAACCAAACAGAATATAAGAATAGCTTTTAGTACAATATGTCTCTTAAGAAATGTACTGTTCAAACTTTAATTCTTCTCCCGTATTTCTTCTGACATGCCTATGAAATAGCAGGTATACAATACAAAATCCGTACATTGCAAACACACGTGAGATTTATTGCAGACAAATTTACCTGCAACTTCATAGGGTAATTCAGTCTCATTAGCAAAGTAATTTGCTACAAGTTTAAAAAAGTGCTGAGCAATTTTAGCTTAAAATATAGTGGAATCTTATGCAAAGTGCTGCATTAACTCCAAAGTCTAATTTGTTTAAGGAATCTAAATCAGGGTTTGGATCTAGGTCCCACTTAAGAATGGTTTTGTAGAACTGCCATTAAGGACTTGTTAGCTCAGACACAAAGGCAACATAAAGCTGTGATCAGGTATAATTTAAGTAAATTCAGCCAGTGGCACATATACAACGTTCTGCTTTAAGTTAAATAAGAATTGCTCTCTGTGCGCTAAACTATAGCGCACTGGAGAAGGAAGGGGGCCTTTTTTCTGAGTCTGTTTGGAGGAATGGTTGTTTGACATGAAGGCACACAACACGGGGTCAATAGTCACAAGATTTTCTTCTGGGAGTGGATATTCTATTTCTGTTGCTGAGTATACATTTGTTTTCCCCTGTGTTTCTTAAGTGACCTCTTTAGATCCTGGGATCTACTTGTGCAGTTAAGAGAACTGGAAACACATTTCATACAGAAGGAGACTCAAAATCATGTTCCAAAATTGTCCAGAAAAGGTATGAATAAATGTGCTGCTTCCTCAGCCAGTAAGCCTTAATGTATTCTGCACAACATTTTGGTTTTCATGCTTGGTAGGAAGGCTATGACTATTATATATATCAAGGTCTTAGAATGATTTTATTCTTCACTAAAAAAAATCTCCTGCTAGGTGTAAGTTACCTATAATAGCAAAGCAGTTTACCCTAATACTCTTTAAAAACATTAATTTGAAGGCTGTCACAAGCATCCTATTCTAAATCTAAACATCAAGTATTAATAGGATCATCCAAATAATACTCCTAACTGCAGGCATAAAGCTGACCTAAAGTGCTTGCCTGACTGTGAAAAAGATTTTCAATCCCACTGTTAAAAGCAGTATCTCCTAAAATGAGCAGATTGGCACTGACCTGCATTAACCAAGCTCTTCAGCTTTTGAGTCTCTGAGGGTATAAACTAACACTGAGGAACACACACAAATTAGGAAAAACACACACAAGCCAAAACCCTTAGAAGGTATTGTAATTACTTGATTTTAATTTGGGGTCTTCACTTCTCAAAAGAGTCAAAATACTAAAGAAGGTTCAGCAGTGTGCACTATGTAGATAATGCAACGAAAATATTCATTTAGGATGCAAAAGACACTGGCACTCAAGCACTGATCTAGTCCTGTCTGAAATTAAATGAAAAATTATGATTAATGCCAAGTGTTTGGATCATTTATCTTCTGGATCATTTATTTAAAAAGAATTAGGCATCTATTTGAGAATGAAGGACTACATTTATTATCAGGGGGAAAAGATCAAAGTATATACTGCACCTAAGAACACCTTGGTATTCCTATAACCAGATTTCTAGTGAAGTTAAACAAGGTATAGAAAATTCAATATTTTTTTTTTATGTAAAGAAAAACCAAGTTTTTTAGACAAATGCAGTAGCTCAGTACTTCAAGTATTCTAACAGTAACAGGACACCAACTTAGTGTTAGATGAAAATTTCTGAGGCTGTATTTTCAGTTCCAGTATTATTAGCGGGATTTAGTCAATGTGAACACAAATACCATCTTGGAACAAGGTGGTCACCAATAAGACCACAGAACATTTCTTTTTTTTTCAGTCATTTAAGCCCAAACAGAACAACTCTATCCGACATTACAGTTCTAACTGGAAATTCTAAAAGATCCTTTTTAGATGCTTGCTGTAGCTATCTCAGACAGTCTCCCTCACAGAGTAAACAACATGCCACTTCTCTCATTAAAAATACATTCACAATTTATTAGATCAAGCGTCATACTGCCCCCTGATGACCTTTGCTCCCATGACATTCTCTACTGTAATTCAAACGAGGTATTCTCCCCTTGTAACTCATGTATTACCCTCCAAAGAATCTCTCAGCCCCATGAGAATTTTCTGTCTTAAAGCTGCAGTATTTGAGGGCCCAGTTACTGTCTCAAAAGCCAATGATTGAATGAATGCATTCTCACAACATCCCTCTTTGGTAGGAAGTTTCACTAATAGAAACTCAGGAACATACAATTAAATTATTTGCCCGCGGTCACAAAGACAAGCTGTGCCATAGCTACAACTACAACCACAACCTGTAATTTAAGAGTTCCAGTGCAAAGCTGGACTGCAGAATCTTTACTCTGTCTCCCCATTTATGTGAGTATTATAAATGGAGTAAAAGTCAACACAAGTAAACCTGCCTCATATCTAATGTACTTTGTAATACCCACAGTTCAATATGCAAAATTCTAAATATATATATGTAAAAGTATCTATTGTAATAAGAGTGTGTACATATATATATACTTCTACTGCTTTGTGAATATTATTTTTTCCCCCTTTGCCTCTACCTTATTCTCTTTGCCTTCTAAAATCCAAACCTTTCTTCTGAATTTTTTTCAAAATCTCCTATACTCTTTGAAATAGGGGAAGACCAGAATATAACACAAACTTGCAGAAGGCCCCAGCAAAGTTCTGTTTCATTCTATATTGCTTTCCTAACACTTAATCTTCTGTTCACTTGCTGGACTGCAAATAAGCCTCAGATGTATAACTCAAGACCTCTCTTTTGCAAACAGCAGAATACAGAAATAGCATACAGAAACGAGGAACAAGCAAAATAACCATCAAAAATAGTGCCACCTCACTGCAAGTGGACTAACTCTATGAAGTGGACTAATCTATAAAGCTTGTGAGTTGCAGCAATTTTTCACTTGCTCTTGGACATAAGAATAGCAAAGCAGCAGTTTCGAAAAAAACCCTCACCCAACCCCCCTTCTGTGTGTGGAGTAAGGACTGTGTCCCTTTCTTTAGGGATGTGCTTGGTTAACCACGTGCCCGCAATATGTCTAGTGAAGCAAAGAGCCAGATCCAGCAGTGCTGCTGACGCTGGTGGGCAACATTCTCACCTCTTTGTCAGCAACTATGGAAGCAGCAAGAGCTCAAATATAAGGGGCTGATCCAGACTTAATGTGTCATTTATAATTTTGCATTAGCTATTTCTTTACAGATCCCAAATGATCCTTATAGCGGGCGTTACAACCCATACTTTTTGTACAGATGAAGATGTAAGAACAAATCAAATCCCTTTGTGAAACTACAAAACATTATGATATTCCAAATAACTTTTCAAGCCATATCTCACAGATCTACTACATTTCCATATCAGTGTGAACCAAGGTCTCTGCAAGATACCAACCTTAGAAATTTCAGCCATTTATTGGTAAGTAGTACTTTTCTGGGATGAGGAGAAGGAGAGAATTTGACCCACAACCAGTATAAAACATTCAAAACTTCAATTTCAAAATTTCTATCTTGTTTTTAATTATCTTGTTTTTTCTTATATTCCTCATGTGGTATGAGTCATACTCCGAGTTATACTAGTGTAAACCCTAGAAGAGCAGGATCGACTTCAGCAGCATAAATTGACTCTGAGATGAAATTAAGGACTCTGTGGTTCAAGTGACTTCAAATAGTTTTTGGCAGTGGCTGGATAGACAGGTAAGCATTTTCATTTTAGAGCCTTAGGTGTCCTTATGCCTGTACAAACTTGTGCCTTCTGCCGCAACCACTCTCAGTAGCTTAGTAACAGCCATCTCTTTGTATTTTTAAGCACATTTTGGAGATCAGCTGCTGGTCTTTACCTTAGACGTTTCACTGGCATGGCCTTTTTATCAGGACTACAATTTGTCTTATTGAAATCATTTTGCTGCCAACCTTTTTAGTACAGATATGTTGAGAAAACATTAAATTACAGATATTGATACAATCTAGGTTATTTTATTTCTATATATAGTGTGCAAAGTCTTCCCATGACTTGCTGGATGATAAGAACAGTAATAAAAAATATATGCTTTACATAAGGAAACTAATCCTCTGCATTCACACATTCAGCCTAATAAACCAGAGAAGCAATTGGCAAAAGAGTTATGAATAGAAAGAAATCCATGGCATATATACTAGAACATTATATTGCTTGAAAATGTTGCAAATATATTGATTGCCCATTCAAAATGTGGGAACATCACATTACTTATGTCAAGTGATGCTGTCTTTCAGTGTGTATTACCTTTCCTTCCCTACCGCCTAATATTTTCAAATACAAAAGATACAGCTTTCACAAATGTTTTAAAACAACCAGGACACTTTTTTCTCAGAGCAGTGGAGAAAGATTCACGACAGTGCAATGTTCTGCCTGCATCTGCTGGGTGCCACAGAAAGCAGCACCAAGGCATTCATCTTGCGCAGACAATACTGAGTTTTTTTTCTCTCCTCCTAACTGTGTGAAAAGCATTAACACCAGATGTTCACATCTGAATTTTCCGGATAATTGAATTTATTGCTTAAAATTCTCTTCTATGTAGTTACTCATTCAGAGGTAAACTCTGGCTGCCCAAAGCTGAAAAAGAAACCTTTTAGCCATTATCTCCTGTGAAGCAGACACTGTAGGACCCAGATAAACACGAGGTCTAGACAGGTTTTGTTCAAGACCTCACTTGCTCCCTTCAGCCCACAAGAAGATCAGTGCCAGACCCCTAAATGGCAGCAAGACAGAGGTCAGACACAGTGTCCCAAAGATGTTTGCAGACACTGTTAACAGTCTGCAGTGTAGTGCATGAACAGGATAGTCCAGACAACAGCAGTGAAGCTGCAATTATCTGTATGAAGCGTGGACAGTTGTTAATAATTAAAATATATATATATATTTTGGCTTGCTTTGGCTCTAAATAATAGTTGCTTACTTCTTATTAGGATCACAGAAAAACGTATCTTAAAGAGGAACTTTTAGGAAGAGTGGGCACAACTTTGTCCATTCGGCTATTCCCTGGAGGTGGAATAGCGTGGGGGAAAAAGGGAGAACACGAAAGCAGCGTAAAGTAGTGTGGGGGTAAAAATACAGATACATATTCTCTATATTACACCCAATATTTTGCAAAATAATTATGTTTTCAGTTACTTTGTAAATTCATTGAATTCAGTCTCTTTGTTTGTGAGTTGAGTGAGAATGATATAGTTACAAAATGACTGAAAACAAGAAGGCAGCAAGCAAAATATCTCATTTTTGCTTATCTAACATTAACTGAGAGAAAACAAACACACCTAAATGTTATGTCTAAGAAATAATATACTTTTGTTTATTTATTTATGAAGCCACTTTATTTTACAGGGCTGATACTTTGTCACTTTACAGGAGTGATACTTTATTCCCAGTTAAGACTTTTCTCCAAAAGGAATAATTTTGAAATGCGAATGCAATAAACCCAAAGCATTAACCAAGATCCTCAGCAGAGCAGAGGAGTAAAAGACAAGAACTGGCCCTCGCAATCTGCCATGACTTTGCTGTGCAGTCTCCAGGTAACATCCTGTCTCTTCAATTCCCTCTTCTAACTGAATGTGACTCTGGTGGAGCTTGTCATTGATTCCTTTATATAACAACTGTAATATTCTCCTGATCTCACATCGAGTTAAATCTATGCCGGGTGTACAGTAAATCATTATTATAATTCAGGCAAAATATCCTGATGATGAAACCAAGAATAACCATGGTTAAATGACCACAGAGGGAGTAAAATGCCACTCCTCCTGTGCATCAGAAAGCACAGATTATGGGGACACAGCACAATGCTCAGTGACATTCATTAATTCTCAGCCTTAATAAATGTAAAGACAGAGTACAAAACAAAGACATGCGCTCTATTGTCAGAAGAGATAAATGTCATAAAATGACAGTGCATAAATTAGATGGTGAAACAGCAGAGAGATGCACTGTGAAAAACTTTTGAAAGCAAGAGGAACAGTTTAATTCCCCAAGAGAAGGTGGGCTTCTATGCTTTTTTTTTTTTGTAAAAAAAAAAAAGTGAAAAGGCCTGAAACAAAGAGAAATGGCCCACCATCTTATGGTTAACTATGTTTCTACAATTTATTAGAAAATAATGACAATTTATTCACAAGAAAAAACAAACTAATATATTCTGATAAATACTATTTAGTAACTCAGAATTGGACTCCAGATTGGGAGAGGTTAGTGAATGAAAGTGTGTTTTTAATTATCATTATTCTAAATAATAATCTTTTAAGACCATTAAGACTGTAAGTGGTCCTAACAACATTGTTAACATGGATTACTGTGTTAAGACCAACGCAGCCATTTCTGCCTCATCAGTTTTAGTTATATGATGTTAAAAAGGGAAAATGTTCAGTCACAGGGTTGTATTATAGGCCACAAGTTAGTGCTTCTTTGCTTCACATGATTCAAACTAAAAGAGGAGAGAGGGTATCATGGAGATAACATAAAGGGACATCCAAAGCAGACATACTAGACACTTCAAACTAGTGCTGTAGCTACTGAAGTGTTATCAAATATCCTCTCTTGCACACCTATCAGTAGAGAAGGGCTTAAGTACAGAAATCACTGTTTTACTCAGAAGGAACAGACCATTTACATCTGCCTTCCTTAACAGAGAAACACATCTCAAGCCACTGACTGCTGGAATAAATAAAATGGAAGGGAGCAGAAAGATTACAAGAGGTTACATAGGTCTGAAAATGGGATCAAATGGGGATGATATTTTTTTAAAAAAAAAGAAGCAGCAGCAATAGTAGAACAAAGGTTGCCTTCAAAAAATCTCCTATGGAAAGAAGATGAGACAAGCCATAGTTAGCATACCAGAGCGATGAGACCTTGATCATGGGAAAAAAGAAGGGCATTGTTTCTATAAATCTAACAGAATAGAGGATTCATCCTTGATCTGTTCGAGGTTTGTGTTTCATGAATCTTTCAATAGTTTAGAGGAAAAGATGTCTTCAGCTCCTATATCCCACTCCAAATTATTGTGACTGCAAGAAGGCCACAAGGTGCACAGTGCAAGGCAAACTGGAGACAGAAAGACCACTGTGGCACAGCCTTGCACAATCCCCTCTCAAACTCAGGTGGGCAGAAAGCAGTGACTTAAGGCATCATAGGAGAGCCTGTTGCCAGCAAGGATCCAGTACTGTGTCCAGCTCCATGGAGCAGGAACAGCCACTGTCTCCTTTAGGCCATTTTCCATCTCCTGAAACAGCTGGGGATGAAACAAAAAGCTCCTGAGAGATCTACAACAGAGGACCAGATTAATTCTCTCCTACAATCGCTGCTCAGCCATGGCACACTATTCTCATGGATGTCTGTGTCAAAGAACAGGATTTGGCATTTTTGGCACCATTTGTGTGTATCATAAAAGCACCCAGAGTAAAAGCAAAGTGGGACAGCCTTCACAAACATTTTCAACCTGAAGCCACAGAGGTGTTCATACTGATGGGTTGTTACCAACTTACCACCCTTGAGAAGAATGAAGGGAAATAAAGTAGAATAAAATTATCATCCTCATTTTACAGGAGAGCCCATGGTCATGCATGGCTAAAAATGGTCTTAGACCTTGAAATTTAGTCAAGTCCTTTCAGTATAAACCCATTTTATTTCAGGTCTACAGCTTTCACTTCATCTTTTCATCATTTAAGACATCTTCACATATTCACTCCATCTTTCTCTTCTCTCTGTGGCTACAATGAAACATAAATATGCATTTTTTTTGTGTTGCACCATGATAGAGCGCACTTGAGCCATAGGTATGCTAGAGAAAGCTAAAACAAGAGGCACTCAAATTGATCAAATTAACTGTTCTTGTTACAGTTTGGCTTTGCAATAACTATCATTCCCCTAGTTGACCAAGTCTCATTTAACAATTACAGATCAGTTATTTTACACTTTCCAGTTATTTGTCATGCAAGTTCTATGCAGTACACCACAAATACTGTAATTGTGTTTGTAACTTGCATTCTGCAAGTACCACCAGTTCAAAAGCTCTTTGTAAAAATAAAGTTAAAAGGATAAATAAGCCTTGAGGAGGAATGAAAAATAGTATTCCTTATGCTAAAGAATAAAAATCTTGAATGTAATGGGATAAGAAACAAACATAAAGCTATTTGTATTCTTTTTCTTACTGTGTAGAGTAAGTGCTGTTGATGGTTGTGCATGGAAGTTACACCTAAGCTTCTTTCAGTGTAAAATCATATCCTTGAATGACAAGGTGCAAGGCGTGGAACATCTTGTTGGAAAAATTATTCCAATAATGCAAACTAAGACAATTAAAAAAAGACAATTCAAAGGGTCATTTCCAAAAATACTTTGAGAGTAAAACATCAAAAAAAAAAGCATTGGTACACAGAGAATTGACATAAACCAGCCCAACCTATATTGCAAAGCAACACAGCACCTGTTGATTGACTTCTCAGAAAACAGACTAGAGGTCAGCGAGAACCTAAAAGTTAAGTCCTGTAAAATCGTCATTAATGAGGTTTTATTAAATAAAAAACTTATTACATAGAGACTGTTTCTGGGTAAGTCACTGGGTGCTGCTTTACTTCATTAGAGTACTTTCTACCAGTAAAAATGTCAAAGAAAGTGCATTTGAAAAGGACTGTTTGACATTTACTTGTACAGGTGAATAGGACTGCCTGGGGTGATGGGGAGATACACCCAAACCATTCTGCACGCAGTAATCTAAACATAAGTAAGCAATAGCATGGACATATAAGCACTCATTTTGGGAATCAGGTGCAGGCAAGCGCTCCTTCACATAAAAAATCATCATTAAAATAGTAAATTCCTTGTGAAGCCGTTTAGGAGAATATTTCTCAAACTGTGAGATTTTACCCATACAGATGTTTAACACACGACAATTATGGTTATCTAAGTACTAATAAAATGTTTATAACTGAACAGGGGAGTATATTTTCTCCAAAAGTATGCAATTATTGTCTGCACTTAAGTATACTCTCAACAAATGTTTTAGAGCCTCTCTGCAATTTTTACATTACTTTTCAGTATCACCTATGACATACTTCTTTCATTTAAATTAAATAGAATGTCTATATCATCTGGCATGCAGAGATTAAAGCAGTTCACATAATGTTTTTAATAGAAAACTGACAGTATCATTAATGGACAAGGCAAATTCCAGTCTTTAACTGAAGAGAATTTAGAAAAAAGACAGAAGAGGAAGGCTACAGGAAGTATAATGCAAAGCCATGATAGTTCTTCAAACACACAGGAAAAGAAAGACACTGTGTTTTCTCTGGGACCCCTTATGGAAACAGAAGGGAATCTTGAAGAGCACTGTAGAAAACAAAACGAAGATACCCTTCAAGAATCATAAGAGCACCTCCAATCCCCTTTCTGGATCCTTCAAATGTTGGATTGAAGAATTCTGTCAGCATTAGCCAGAAGGTCTAAAAGCAACATCATGGACTGTTTGTCCATCACCCCATAGTAACTGTAAGTATTCTTTGGGACAAAGCCAGGCTAGAAACGTGCATACATAACCTTGATGGATCATCAGGGTGGGTACGTAAATATCATGGATCTAGCAGTACTATGGATAACATCAAAGTTACTACAACACTGCAGTTATGTGGATTATAGATGTAAAAGTGATAGAGGTGAGAAAAAATGTATGCTTGAAGATGACAATAACTTACACCATATGAGATATTTTGTCTTATATGGTTCATGTTTCCTTTCCATTTCAATCAGATGGCCTATCACACACTTAACAGAATAGAGGATAGGAAAGGAAGATGTATATTCAACAAGCCCTCACTAATAATAATAAAGAGCAACATAAATATAAAACAATAATAATGATAAACAAGAGGTTAGTATAGTATACGCATGCTGCCTTACATACAAAAGAGTGGTGGCATCATGTTGAAAGGGTTCTGAGCACATTGTGAAGTACTCACAGAAGAAGATGCAGAAAAACTTTTAGGATTAATGACAGAATGAATGATGCTTTTCAGCAAGTTGGGAAAATACTTTCAGTGTGCAACCACTGATTATTTTAGACCAATATGCAATAACGTCTGGACTGGTACTTTTCCTGTAAGACTATGTGCAATGAGTATATGGAAATGCTCCCCATGATAAAGAGGAAACTGTCTGATCCAGCGAGGTTTATTAAGGATGCAAGGGAAGGCTTCAGGCAGGACAGTTCAGTAGTTACTGTTCTTTTATTTGGCATCTTTGCATGATTTTCCTGAGATGAGAACCTCAAATGCTGTGGCTTTGATGGCAAAAATTAATTTCCTAGCTTGCAGAAAGGAGTCATTGGTGCCAAAACCCTCAAGTGACCTGTTACACCTTTGCAGCTGATGGCAGACTGCCATTTTCCATGAGAGCAAAATGGTGTTGGCGTGTGAAACTGCACAATTCAATCCTTTCATATGGTGACCTCATACAAAAGAGTAAGCTGTCATTATAGGAAGAAAAATTGCTGTGGAAGAATGAATCCTGTGTTTAATAGAATGTGCTCTTTTAAGGAAATGTTCTTTGCTGACTATTTTAAAACGGCTTCTCTTTTCCTATATCCCCTGCCTGTTCCTCCTTGGCACCCAGGACCAGCTACTCTGGCTCTGTGCACAAGCTCACCATTGTTGGTGTAAGAGCACTCTCCTAAGGAGAAAATGCTATCTGAAAGGGCCTTCTTGTGCTCTTCTGCCTGATCAACTTTTCATTTGTCTTCAAATATCTGATCAAAACTTCTTCCCTCCTTTCCTTTTGCCTTTTAGTTGCATTCTTCACTGTCACTAATGAAAGAATAATTTATATAATGAATCGGTGAGGTATTGTGAGATTCTGAATTTCAGAATTATGATGCCTAATTGTAATGGCTGTCTGGTAATTTTTACAACCTTTAGCCTTCTGCCTCCCTCTGTCCCCTTTCACATATGTGAGACCTTCAGTGAGGATTAGCCACTGCTCAACAGGAGATGAAAAATCCAACTATCAAACATTAGCAAAAGCAGTCCAATCCATTCTAATGTCTGCTGGACCACCATAGCACCAAGCACAGGGAATAAAGGTAGAGAATTAAAAGTGCTACTGATATCAGACGTAGTGCTTGCCTTGCAGTCAGCAATGCTTAAGGAAGCTCAGAAGTAGCACTTGTGGAAAGCTTTCAGCTAAGAGAAGCAGTTACAAGGATACTTTTACACAAAGACTAGCACTGAACAGTTCTGAGCAGCATAAAAGCAGCAGCATCTGCAGGAAATAACAGCTCCATCTTTATCAGTGGTCAGTGTTTATCACATTTACCTATTGCTGTACAGGTATGTTCAGGGTTGGAAGGGGAAAAATAAAAATTCTACCAGAAATGTAAAACAACTCGCTCCAGCATTTGATTTTGTGAAAAGGTAAATGACTTCTGACAACTTAGTAGCCAGCCAGGAGCATCTTCACATAAACAGTTACCAACTTTGTTTGAAAGTCCTTTAAATTAGAGAAAGCCATTTGCAGATGTCATTGGACTGAAAGAATTGCTACATAAAAGACATAGCAGGGCATTTAAGGTCATGTAGGTCATGTAAGGACATACACATATATGGAGAGTTATATCATTAAAATTCAGAAATACACTTGTGATCAACACATGTTTTAGAAATAACACCTACCATAACGAACATGGTCATGAAAGGAAAAAAATGTCTCATTTCCCTAGCTGTATTTCAAACATTTTTAAATTTCTTTTTCATAGTTGTCTACTATAAAATATTTCCACTTTTCTTGGAGGTGATAGAGGAAGGAAGGGCTAGTGTTCCACACTTCAGGCAGAGAATTTAAAATATTTTAGAAGACTAAAATGTAATGGTAAAACCATTAAAAGTTTTAGGAATCTGAGAAATGCATATAATCATAGCTGCTGTTTCCAATTCACATCTAAATTTTAGTCAACACTGTTCTACTCAAAAGGAATATAAAGCCCTCAGCCTATCAAGTACACAAGGAGAAATTTTACACAAATTGCACTAAACTCTTACAAGCGTAGGACAAGTTTACCACTATACAAAAAACAAAACTGGAAAATTGAGAGAATGGTTAGGTGCAAAAGACAGATCATGAGTCACTTTTTTGATAGGCAATGCTTAAATTGCCTAAATCATGCTTAAAAAAATCAAAAATAGTATTTCAAGGCAGTTATTTCCAGAAACTCTATATAAAATAGCCATAAATTGCAGTATGACAATTTGATGCTCATTAGTGATAAAGGTAAATGAACATTATATGTTTTCTATAAGGTAATTCCAGAGCTGAAACTTTAACAACTGCATTACATTTCAAATTCAATGCAACGATTAAATAAACTAAGTTGTTGCATAATAATATTCATTCTGTGTGTGTCTGTATGTTCAAGTGCTTGTTACACATAAACACTTAAATTATACAGTTAATTCAATTTGCTTTTTCCTCAATGACTGTGAGGCATTCAAAATACCAGCAGTTTTCTTAACTCACACATTCCTATGTTTGTCCTGTCTCCAGGGTCTGAAAGACCACCAGGGAAAGACAGTTTCCCTTCTTTAGTCCAAGCCATTTATTATGTTGAAGGTAGGACTTTGGTAAAAGAGTACAGTTTTCTGTGTTTCAAAAGAATTGGAATTTTTTGGCTTCATGATCTCAAACTTACACCTGGACTTCCAAAATTCATAATCACTAATTTGACAAGGAGTTGCAAGGAAAATAAAAATCAGGATGTGTCCTGGTGTTTCTTTTCCCTGCACCCCTTGTGTCTGAGCTGGCATGTTTCCCTGCGACTGCATGCGGCCGGACTAGTGCCCTGCTTTCCGTGAAGAAGGAATGGGATATTGAAGGTGGTTGTTCTCAGACAGAGGAGAGCTGGCCACAACACACAACTGCAACACAAATACTCCACAGAAAGATTAACTTTGATATCAGTTCCTATTATTTAGGTATTTCTTCAACTCATAATTCAGACACATCCGTAAGAGTTAACATGACTTGTCCCAGGTAGGTTTAATAGCACCACTGAAGTTCTTCCTGCTGGGCATAAGTCTAGTAAAAATCTGGGACATGTGCTGTGATATCCTCTTAGCAACAGAATTTTGAACTTCTCACACAAGAGGTTCCTCAAGAAATTATTATTCGGTGGAGAGCACAAGCAGACCAGACTCTAAGCACACTACGGATGCCTTTGGGTAGATCCTGATTCCAATAAACAAACACAGACACTTTAAGTGCTCTGGTGAATCATCCCCTAAAAATAACAGGACCTATCACTACATACTGTAGGTTGGTAAATAGATAGATAAAGACAAGATAGTTTGCTAATGTTGGATGCTTCAGTCTAAAAACCTTCACAAAACATTAGAAAAGTGCACAATGCATCTCATTATTTTCTGCCTTAGAAATATCCACAGTACCAGAAGTTTGAAAGCATATTTTAAGGTGGACTGTTTAAAAAAAATATATTTTGGCTTGTTTCCAAAGACAGTTCACATATTATGGAGTGAGGAATATATCAAAGCCCTGAATAATAACAAAAGAAGGGGGGAAATTCTCATTTTATCAGTGATTCTTTTTCAGAAGAGAAGCTCAGAGAGGTGCCTAATGCTCTACTGTTTTATATACTTACCTTCACCCTTCCAGCTCGTGATCCTGAAGCTTATGAAAGCTGATGTCCTAGTGGGATGGATTAGATCAACAACAATCTGTCTTCTTTTTCCCTAAATGGTTAGCAACGAAAATCAAACCATCTTCTTCCATCAAATATGATAGCTACCTAAGGGCTCTCAATCTATGGCTAACAGGAGGAAGCACAGATTGTACAATGAATAAATTGCCCTAATCATTTAACTGCCTTTCTCAGAGATTAATCAATTCTTTTACTGAAAAACTAATTTGTGAATAAGGATGAGAAGAGAGTATGGGGAGACTGTGCAGTTAAAATTTCCAGCAATACCTGTAACAGAGTTCTCTTTCCCAGTGCACAACCGTTCTTCACTTTAACATTCATGTAAATATTTGTTAATGATTATTTCTAAGATGTTCTGGATGATGAATGCCACCAGTGCAGTTCTGCCAGTGACAGCAAACCACACACTTACTCACTCGGGAATTTCCTCGGCATGCAAAAGCCTAGAAGGGAAAGCTGCTATCGCTGGGTAGACCCAGGGAGCGGCATGTGCTGAGGGCGAGGATAACGAAGCACCAGCCAGCCAACATCACTGCACAGTTCTGACAAATAAGCAATAGCAGATCCTGATCTCAGTTTACCTTTACATGCCAGGCTAAAAGATGCCAGCACAGGCACAGATTTATGTGCACACCACATGTCCCTGATTAGCAGTATCTCTGAGAGGGCCAGGGGAGGCAGCTGGGCTGGTAAGAGCTTCACTCATTCAATTTTAATTGACTCCTGTGTGTTTGTCAGATCCCTCAGAGCTGCTTTCCTTCTGTTTTAACTTGTGCCAAAAGCTGAACTGGTCCCTTTAACCACAGGGAACAGGCAAGCAAGAAGTACTGATCAGCTACAGGTACAGAACAAAGACTGTATTGCTCTTTGAATTACATTTAAATACATTAAATCTGCACTGAATTTCAAGATCATAGACCAACAATCACAGTACAACCTACAAATCCAGTGAAATTAAACTCTATTCACGCAATTATACATTAAACAGAATCCTTTTGCTTAATTTTCTCTGTTTGTATTTAGTGTCTAAACATCTCTTTTTGAAAATCCTAAGGAAATGCCCATGTGCTCCAGTGCGACCAAGACTATACCACTAGCTGTTTCCTGAACAACTACTGATACACTGTTTAAATGGTTTGCAATCAGTCTAAGTATTCAAAACCCAACAAAAAAAAAAAGTGACAATATTTTTGCATTTTTTACTTTCTCTAATTGTAACAAATGACATAAGTGAAAGCTTGAGTAAAATGGGTCCAGATATATACACCATTTCTTTTGTAAGTACAAATAACTGGTGGCAACAAGTGTCAGAGAGCATCACCATTGAAAAAATGATTTATCTTACCTCTGCTTTTATTTTATTGTCTCCAAAACAGAGGTGTTGTAAGTAGGCTGCAGCATTGGACTGTACTGAGGGAAATTGATGCTGTAACATCTGTATAACTTCTGGAAGCTCTGGATCTCGCCATCCAAACTCTCTGTGTGAAAAGAAACAAAAAAGATTGATCAAAAATTCTGCTATTAGCGGATAAATGTGGCAACAGTTTTTCATTTTAAATTGTACTTCTCTGCAAAATAAAAAAAAAAAAAAGGGTTATATAAAGTATAATTACAGTAAATAACTTTATGGAATTAGCTCTCTAACTGCTAAAGTTTCCTAAACAAAAATGACTAAATGAAATCTTAATATAAGAAAAGAAAGAAGACACATGCTCATACTATTATATATTCTCTATTAAAATTAAAATGTGGAGGGAAGAATCAGAACTACACATGGCTTGCTATGAAATACTAGTTTGTGAAAAAGTTCTTTTTACTTTCTGCAATCTTTATTTGATATAAATTGCCATCTTATATAGAAAGCAATGACCTATTTTGTCTTTTGATTCATTTTTTTCAGATATGGTCCATGCTCAATGTAAAACTATTATGCAGTTCAGGCTCTGCTTGAGGAAGGGATTGGACCAAACAATCTCCAGAGTCTCTTCCAACCTCGGCCCTTCTGCGATTCTTTAATTTTACAATTATACAATACATACTTACACATTGGATTACCTTCATATCTTCATTCATAGTACTCAATCTAAAGCAGCTAGGCAAATACAAAGGTCTTTGCACTTTTCTTTAATCCAATAAAGCATGAAACACCATTAGCATCAAATGAAACAACTGAATCCAAGTGAGTTGAACAAATCTCAGCAGGTATTCTGTGGTTTCCAGAACTGAACTTAAACTGTCTCTTCAGGTAAATTTCCCCCCCTCCATGTTTAACAGTAAAAACATTCATGAAAATGGATTTGGACTTTGTGTCCCAAGAGCCAGGCATGCACACAGCCACTCTGCAGGAGATAGCTAATTCTCACGTGGCTTTTCCTTAAGAGTTAATTTTTTGTGCCATAAAAATATTTTCACCATCTTCCATCTGATGCTGTATGCACAATGTAATAGAGGGAAAACAGGGGAAAGAGGTGACTTGTGAAAAATGCTGTGTGTTCTCTGTAGCAGTTACCACAGTCAGCTGGGAGCTCATTCCCAAAAAATACCCAACAAGAGCCGTTGCAGAGTCCATCTATAACATTTGAAAAAACATTCCTGATCATTACTTTCCTTCCCAAATTACGGGGGTTCTGCTGCACTGAGGCCAAGTGTATGTACGTCTGTGAGAAACTGGATGTGAGATCTGACAGACCCCCTCCTGGACCAATCGGACTGGGACCTAACAGCATCACTGGGAGAATTCACCTGTGTTTGAATAACGATTACAGTAGCTTGCAGTCTGTCTCAGCTAAAATCAGGCATCACACTTAAAATACAACAGTTCTCAAAGACATTTAATTGAAACAAGACTCATTTTACGATAATAATGAATTACTACACAACAGAGGTACTGTCTGTTCTCTTCTCATACAGGACGTTTGCCAGATTAAGAGCTGTCATTAAAGTTGTATCTTTATGAAGATTCAGAATATAAATGGGAAATATAAAAAAAATACACTCAGAATTTCATCGGCTATTTCTCTTCTCACAAAACAGATGTTAACTCATGAATATTGAATTTCCCATTAAATGTTTAATACAAGGAAACCATGAAGATGAAATAATAAATCACCTATGGACCTTTTCAATGAATCTTGAGATGATATAGACTGTTGGGAAAACCTTTTGCATATGTTCAGAAAGATCTTAACATGGAATTCATATTTAGAAAATTCAGCAACACTGTAAGCAATATCAGGGAAGGATAGAAACTTTAGCAGCTGAAGATGGCAAACACATCTTCTGTGTGTACCAGCTTACTATGACTGTGTTAACAAGTGAAAAGGAAGTGATTCTTTAGTTAAGCACTTATTTCTGCTTAAGAATGGGTAGTACAAACCCATAAAGAAATCATAAATTGGCAGAGGAGACAGAAATAATGTTATTTGATGTGTTAGCTTCCTCTTATGCTTCCTTGACCCTTGACCACGTTAACACACATTCACAGGTTCTTCAAACACATAAGACCCACCTCCTATATACATGGCTCTCAGGCAACCAAAGACATCTTTCAGAAATTATTTTTAAATAAAAATAAAAAATAATAATTAAAAGCCCCAACCCACTAACCTTACCGAGGACAAATTAATTATCCTAGCTCCACTTTTAATTTATTCTCATTTTCAATTCTAGATGCCAAGCGCAAGCATTGGCATTTTGGAGAGCATACAAAATACCAGAAGAAAACAGCTTTTATGACAAGACAACAAGGGGGAACATTTGAAATGAGTTGTTTTACACCAAGTAACTATATTTCAAAGTGCTGCAACTTCTGTCACCAAATTCAAATTCCCAAAGGAATTTTTCTTCTTCAAAATATGTGTATTATTTGAACAGAAAACAAATAAACAAAAAGCCCCTTATGTACAGCAGTACACCATGGAGCCTGACAACCAGCTCAGGTTCTTCTTCCTCTTGTTCTGGAATCCAGGCCAGAAGCGGCAATGGGGGGGAAAGGAAAAGGTTCCTTCATCAAATGTACAGTTAATTGTTCTGATGAACCTGCAGTTTTGACATGGCATTTACATATGAAAACAAGGCTGTGCCTACTTTTCCCCTCTAATCTCTTAGAAGAAAAATTAGCAAACAAGTGATGTATGAATACTTGTTGGAAATGGTTCTGTGCACATTGGACGTAAGTAAAAAATTAATTCAGAAAAGAAACCCTCAGCACTGAAAACTGAGTTTGTCATATAACAGTTTTAGGAGAGATAATGAACAAAGCAGGGGAAAAAAGTTTAAAAATTTAGCCCCAGTATGCACTGCCATTTCAAGCAGATGGTCTCCAAGATGATTATATTTTTAGTAGTTTCTAAATGAAATACGGTAGCTATATAAAACAAACAAAAACTTCTGTCAACAGTTAAGGCTGCTTGAATCATTGTGATAATTTTAGCAGCCTTCAGGGCAAGAAGGAATAGTTTCCAGGGGTTTAAATTTTTCATTTGTTTTATGCAAGTCTCTTACAGGTGGGGAAAAAAAGTAAGCTACAGAACGAGGGGATTTCTTTTTTTTAAGACCAGCAAGCTTACAGCTCTATTAACAATATTTACTTGAATTATTTTTTTTTGGCTTAATTATGAGAAGTTAGGAAGGTTATTTAATGATGTCAACTGGCAGAAGTTTTGAGAAGAGAGGAGGACTGGAATTCCTTGAAGATACTGGTACAAAACTATCTGGAACTTTTTGCATAGATGTGGAGGAACTTTCAGGCCGTGGCTCCAAGCACCCCCACATGAAAAAAATGCATACTAAAATAGAGAGCCAAACAAAAAGAGAAAAACTAGTAGGGAAGGAAGGTATGTTGTAGAAGTGAAGAGCTGGAATAAACTGGGTAGCACCTTGAAAAGGTAATCGAAATTAGATAGCAAAATATCTTTTACCAACAAAAAGCAGTAGGATCAGTACTTGATGAAGATAAGGGCAGATTAAAGAAAGTGAGAAGGATAATGAAAATCAAATCTACCTCAATTTCTGTGAAACATCTGATATTATGCCACATTGAAATTAGTTAACTGGCAACACACGAGGATCCAATTCCTAGTAAAATTATTAAGTACAATTAAGCAAAATCTGAAACTGTAGCAAATATCCTAAACAAACACTAGCTAAGCCTGTGTCATAGAATCACAGAATCATAGAATGGTTTGGATTGGAAGGCACCTTAAAGATCATCTAGTTCCAAGCCCCCTGCCATGGGCAGGGACACCTCCCACTAGACCAGGTTGCTCAAAGCCCCGTCCAGCCTGGCCTTGAACACCTCCAGGGATGGGGCATCCACAGCTTCTCTGGGCAACCTGTTCCACTGCCTCACCACCCTCACTGTAAAGAATTTCTTTCTAGTATCTATTCTAAATCTCCCCTCTTCCAATTTAAAACCATTGTCCCTTGTCCTGTCACTACACTTCCTGACAAAGAGTCCCTCTCCGCCTCTCCTATAGGCTCCCTTCAGATATTGAAAGGCCGTTATAAGGTCTCCCCGGAGCCTTGTCTTCTCCAGGTTGAACAACCCCAGCTCTCTCAGCCTGTCCTTTATTAACATCCCCATGCTTACAAAATCTGAGCGAGGCAATCCACACAGATGGTGAATAAGCCAGAAGGCTAGAGTAAATCTGAGGAGGTGCGTGGCATGCAGCTTGGAGAATGCCAGCAAACAGTATCTGTGCAGTTGGTCCAAAAATGAAGAGTAAGCTAGCATCTGTACATTCAAGATCTTCCACTAGTACCTCCATTTCCCTTGGAATATCAGCACTAAGCTATTCAGGTGGTGGGGTGGGCTTTTCCACAAGAGAATTGCAGCTGTGCAAGAACTTCACAGTTTTGGCTGGAAAGCAGCCTTTGCCGCGCACTCCAAATATTTCAGCATGTTGCAAAAGTGTCATCTGAGGAAACTGACCAAGGCACGCCAAGGTGTTCAGCCTTCTTTCTTTGATAGAAACTGGGCTCTAGGAATGTAGGATTGATCTAATTTTGAATCCCACAGGTTTTAGCTTGAAATGGTGACTAAGGCAGATGTTCTATGGGTTACAGCAGGCTACTGTTCCAGGGGTGGAAAAGGATCCAAAGGGGAAGGCCAAGTTATATGCAAGCTGGCAATATGTATGCCCAGACTATCACAATAGGCTTTTTTTTTATCTGTGAAGAACTGAGAGAATCAACAAGAAGCTTGACATGACGCACAACAACCCTGAAACAGCAACAGAAGCAGTAGCACCAAGAAATCCAGGCTGACTTTGGTACAGCATTGAAACAAAGTCCTGCTCCTGCCATCACATCACATACACGTCAGAAAGTAAAGGAGACGCAGACTTAAGAGAGATTGTTAGTAACATAGCTGAGTGCACTGGCTACATGGGATCACTTGAAGGTGCTACTGAACACTGAGCATGTACTGCATCTCAATATTTGCTTGAATTATGCCAGAATTTTCTTTTTCTGCTACTGCAAATGCTGATGACACACAGAAAAGCAAAACCAAAATTCCTATTACAACTATGACTGCACTGATTTTAAAAAGGCTATAAAATAATTTTTAAAAGCATAGGTCTCCAGTTGGTAACTAAGGATACCGATCACTTCTACACAACATTGGAGAAGCAGGTGTGATGGGTCTGTCTACTCTCCATCCATTGGTCACAGTGAATCTCACGAGACCTTGGGTTCTTATATCAGATTTACATTATTAAAGCAGACCACATCTGATCAAGCAGTTGGCACAGGCAAGCACTGACACCCAGAGCTATTCCCGTCTCAGCAGCATTCCCCGAAGGCAGTGCTGTGAAGATGCCTGCAATAAAGAACCATATGCTTGACAAAGTCTGAACTACCACCAAGCATTTATCAAAGAAAGACAATGCACAATTTTTAGATACATTTATTAAAAAACTGTGTTTAAACAAGATTGGCCCATATGCGCCTGCCTGCATTAATGCACATGCATATATTTGAGACACACTTAGACTGGGAAAGGAGAGGTTTTCATACGTGAAGTGGTGCTCGAAGGCAAAGACAATACAATCTGAGTTAAGGATAATGTTTCCTAGATTTCTAACTCATATACATTCTGGTATTGCTAATGCTAGCCTACAAGATTTTTGCTGCATTTATGCCCCCTATTTCCACCCTCCTCCCAAAAATTCAATAAATAAAGCCTGAAAATCTCTTTTGCCTCATTTCTGAAAGGAGAGCTCTGAGAATGGTTTTCTGGTACTACTAGGAAAAAACAAAGTACATGTAGCTCAGGATCAAACAGTAGACGAACTAATCAAGAGCCAAGAGAACATCAAAGAAAAAACTACCTCCCATGTTTAAAGGAAGAAATTCACTGCTATTAAAAATATTTGGAAGGGAATATATCAATACTACAGGAATCTCTCTCCCAGGACTTTGGCTCAGTACATTTAAAAAGCGCAAAGACAAGATGTTGAGCAGGTAGAAAAAATCAAAAATACCTAAATATAATCCACGGACAAGGATTGTGATATAAAGAGGAAGAAGCCATCTACCAGCTCATTCCCTCATTTTCTTTCTGTGATTCTATGAGAGTTGGTCAAATAAAAGTGAACACAATTACAGTTAATTTATTGGGAGTTAAATTGAATATTTCCTTAAGTATTTTTCCTTTTTCAAACATGCTTCACTATATGCAAGCACATGCATATGCACAGATTGTCAGCCTGGTCTCAATGATCTGCCACGGTTCTAGAAGAGGCAGAACTACTATATTGGCTTTGAAAATGTAACACATGAATGTTGGGTACCTTTAGCAGACAGTTTTGGGAAATAAAATACAGAGATGTCAATCTCTGTTCCATTAAGCTTGGAAAACCTGCAAAACCCTTCACCACATTGTCTTCTCTAGTCAAACTTGGCCAAAGAAGTGTACAAGATCAAGCAAGATCACCTTCATCTTCAGCCTCACACTGATACGAACTACATATATCCAAAGATATAGTTACAGCAGGTTTGGGCCTAATACAAACCCCTTAGGGCAGCAATGAACCTAATCAGCAGAGCACCCCCTGTTTTGTCCTTACAAGAAAGGTAGACCAAACCCAGACTACTGGAAAAGTTAGGAACAAAATAATCTGACATATTTTAGGCTAAATTTGGAAATACCAGAAGGAGAGAGAAAAGGCATTGTAGATTCACTTTCTATGAATAAAAATGTAAGTTCTAACGAAACAAAGAAATCCATCTACGTTATTGCTTATTCCAACCTGAAAACCACAGCCTGTGAGGTGTGCTCCATATGCTGATGCAAATGCATCCAGGGTCATACAACCAGAGTAAATGTACTCATCGAACCTGCAACTCCTGAATCTCCCAAATCTTCACCATTTGCTTCTTCCTCTAATGGCTCTCTCAACACTTTCTGAAGAGCTGTTGTTGTTAGAGCAGCATGCTTGCCAAGTGGCTTTGTAACATGAAAAATGATCACAATAATATCTTCATTGCTAGGTTGCTTAATCTTTTTTAATTGTAAAAAAATGCACAACTGTAAATTTGGTTTGCAGACAAAAAACTGTATGAAGTATACAAATGGAATCAGAAAGAGAAGGAAGCTTTCCACTACAGAGTCTAATGACACTTGAGATATGAGAAAAGTTGATTTCAGAGCTTGTCAGCACTTAGGCAGGCAAACATTAGAAAGACAAGCTTGGCCCAACAGTTACCGATTTTCATTTCAGTAACACACTGGATCTGCTTACCCAGGTATACTGAGACCTGTTACTATACACAACGTTAGCATACCATCTGCCATACTTGTACACACTTTACCAGATTAATAATTTCACTGATGCAAATGGACAACACTTTTCATTCTAGCAATATACCATTTAAATATTTAAGTGTATAATACATAAGCAGCCAATGACATTTCACTGTACTTCAATATACACTTTTTTTTTAGTTAAGCATGTAGCTTATGTCTTCCCTAGATTTTCAAATTCAGCACAGCTGAATGTAAACCAGCTGTACAAACATTTGGCAATCCTGCTAAACACCTGGATGCTGCTCTTAGGTTATGACATTTTCCTTGGTTAACACTTCCATGTGGCCTAAACTGGAACCACCATCCAGCAGTGCTTACATAGATTCATCACAACTGTTGTTTTTACAATGTATTTGTGTCTGCTAATAAGGAGCAGAGGAGAGTGTGCTGTGACAGGTGTGCAGGATTCCTGCCCAGCTCTGCCAAGCAGCAATGGGGATGCTCAGCTTTTCCCAGGTCTTAAACAGAAACATAAACCTGAGGTCTCAGGGCTAATCCAACACTTCAAAAAAAATCACTTCTCTGATACAGCAAAAGGCTAAAACTGATTTGTACAGTGGCAAATATACCCTCTTGTAGTTCTGCTTTTGTATCCTTTATATGTTCTCCAATAAGGCATCACTTTTATATTTTTACATTAGTACCAGTGACTTAAATTTTAAAATAAGAAAACCCTAAGAAGTAAACTTGTGAAAAGGCATGATGACAACTACTTCAACATAACAAAAATGGTCTGGAGCTGAAGTGTCTATAAACTTCTTGAACATTTTCATCTTAAGGAAAAGACTTTAAAGATGATTCTATGATACAGCTGGGTAAAGATTACCTAATGACACTGACCCACCTGGTACTATTTATGGCTCTAGGTTACTGCCTCCACTGCAACACGATTACAATCAGAATATGTATAAAAGTAATCTTATTTATATTATATTATATTATATTATATTATATTATATTATATTATATTATATTATATTATATGTATTATCTGCTCAAGGTTACCCTGATAACATTTACAAATGTCTTTTTAACTGAAATATATTTATGAACCTTTATGAAATAATCTTTCACGCTATGAGTACTGATCTATAAACACCCAATTCCCTCACTCTTAGTGAGGGAGCTTTCAAGAAAAAAGTTGCCTGTGTCGTGAGGTATTATCTCTCCTCTAGACTCTGGAGTAGGGAGCAGACAAAAGTTAGGGACTTCAGTGCTTTAGGATATATTTAATTTTGGCATTGGTACCATTTGGTTTGTTTAGTGCTTTGTTTGTTTTGGGTGGGTTTTTTTTGTTAGAAGTGGCATTTGTCTTTGGGGGCTCTTGAGCTGAAATAGTCTTGAAAATCTTGTTTTATCTCTTCCTCTGCAGGCATTTGCATATCCAGGGACTGCTTCTGCAAAGGCGAGTAAGAGGAAAATTAGGTAAGCTATCAAGATGTCTTTAAGCCGCCTAATTTATTTTCTTTCTCCCTCTAATACCATTTCTCTGAACCCCTACTACAGAGTGGTCTTACAGTAGCTTAATACATTGCAGCTGTGAAAATATGCTAAGTTAACCCTTCCCTGAGAAATCAGCTTATGCTTCCTTCTGTCCGTGTACAGGAGTTCATGCTTCACAGGGAAGATTTCAGAATGTTGTGAAATGTTGCTCAGCAGCAGAGTAGCTGTTACAGATGTGGAGATGCTTTCTTCATAGATCAGAGAGGTGGAAACGTAGACAGGAGATTAAAACAGTAGACAGACCTAAGGGATTCCAGCCTTGACTCTGTCATTGACTTACTTTGTCACACACAGTTATTTACTTTAATGCCTTTCTCTGAGTTTTGATAGATTCTCTGTCTCTGGAGACCTGTAAATCAGAATTGTCTCCTCTTCCAGAACTACTGTGTTCCCATTCAGTGGTTCCTAAATCTTTCTGTATTTCAACAACAGAGGAAAAAAACTTTTGAGATCCTGCTCCTACCTGGCCATGTAGAAACATAGACTTTCCAAAGAATAAATCTTACTCCACAAACCATCATTTTCCTAGGGAAACAGGAAGAGCACTTTAGAGAGGAAGATATTTATTTTCTTTCCACATGCAAACTAAGACACCTAACTATTGCAGCTATATAAAAAAAAAAAAAAAAAAAAGAAAACAAAACCCAACAAAACCCCCCCAAAAAATAAAAAAGCAGTAGGAAAAATTTAGCATTAGTCAAACAGCACCAATGTTAATTCAAACCATGCTCATCTGCAGGAGAGAAAGCTGGCACACTCAATAAATATTCTCTGAAAGTCTCAGAGTATCCACATTATTTTTTGAAATAACCAACACCACAAGAATTCCCAAAAGGTTTTGAGACATTCCACCACTCTCCAGTCTAAGCTTTTAATGTCATGTTATTAAGTACAATGACTTTTACGATAACTGATGTGACAACACATGGCTCATCTCTCTCTGTTCGTCTCTGTTTGACCAAGTCTCTGGTCCCAGAGGATCTCCTGAGCCACAGCGGGGTAAGAGGAGAACTGTTTCTACCCTTCTCCAGCAGGGATGATGGAAAATCAAGCCTTTTCTGGTTTGGGGGAAATAAAAAAAGCAATCAAATTGGATGTTATCCTCCTACCTGCAAATAAAAAGCATGGGCAGATGACCATCTGGGTACCTTACCACGGGCAAGGAGGGAGCACTACATCCAGAAACTGGGTGTCTTCTATGTGCACGAAGATCAGACAACAGGACATGCCAGCAGTGCATGCAGTTCAGCACAAGCAGAAACACTGTTTACAGCTGGGGTGAGGGCGTGGAAAGGGTGACCATCTCAAGTATTAGAAAGTATTACTTCTAAATATCTTGTGCTATCTCATTCCTTTGCAATTACTCCATTGAGTGCATTATTAGCTTCCTCTGCCACTGCATGGCAGCAGTGACAGCAACTCTCACTTTATCTCCACATACACATGCCCAGGCATTGTTCTTACCTATCTAACATCTTGCAGTACTTCCTGGCTTTCTGAGCACAGTAAACTCTTCAAAGTAGACAATCTTTTGATGCTTAAATGATGAATACCAAATTAAATTTAAAGGTGACTCCAAACATCCTACAAGTTTTTAAGGCCCAGAGTTTGCCCTCAAACACTCAAAACACCAAGTCTGGGAAGCCAAAAGGAAAAACCACAGAAATGTCTCATACCGAATTAAAATTAACCAAACAACAAACTGTTATTTTGTTACAGCTAGACCCCTATTGTTTTAGAGAAGCAGAGCAACTAACTCTGTTCATTAAACTATTCATTAAAGCTATACAATTCTATAAATGCACTTGAATTTGATCTTCTTGACAAACCAAAATACAGACTAATGGCTTTTATTTGCTGCCTTTATTTCAGTTTTCATTAAGAATGAAAAAAACTGGTCTGCATGCCAGCTTGAAGTATCTCAATGTACAACCACCGAAACAATGTAATGATGCAAGATATACTTGACATGACGGTATTTTAGCGGAGTGCAGGATAAGAAGAGACCTTCTGGGCCATCAAAGCCAATTTCTGATTGCCAGTCTCCCACTATTTGGCATGTATGCTACAGCATATGTTGCTCAAGATGTAGATGGCCTCATGTAGGGAAATTTTAATCAATCTCAGATTTTGTTGACCCTAACAACAGTTTCAGTTCATAAATGAAAAAAAAACCATAAAAATTGTCCACATATATCTATTCAGAAGGGATGCTGCTTTGTTGTTGCTGTTTCTTGTTAGAAATTATGTTTCAATCATGTCCTCTGCTATTCAAAGCACCAACAAACCCAATAAGAATCCCCCTTTTCAGAGTACTACATCAGGAAACAAGGCTGTCCTTCTGCACTTACAGGGAGGAATAAAAGGAGAAAGGATGGTTTCTGGATGGGTCTCTGGTATGATAACGTTTCTGGTCTCTGTTATCTGTCCTGTTCTCAGCAGAAGAATTACAAGCTCATCAGTGGACAAGTAAGACTACCATAAAGTACCACCAGTGCTATCAGCGCAACATCAGGGAAATTCACAACGCTCAACTGCTGTCAGTAACAAAGCCAGACCAAGAACAGCATGTCTTACCCAAAAAAACCCACCCAAACACGCAAAAGCCAAATCGGAGAAAAAAAAATGGACATGGATAATACTCAGAATTTATGGCAGAAGTAGGCTGTAGATTTTAAATAAACATAAAATAGACATCTCATATGTATATTCAATAGTTTTACCTCAATAAAATGCAACTCACAGAAAAGCATCCTTTGAACAGGAAAAACCAGCTCCTCTCTTAGTTGCCATCCTATCAGGTTACAACTCAGACATGAATTTTCTACCCTTTACAAAAAGAATGAGGCTGCAGACTGTTCTGTACAGCACTTCTGCAGAAATGCTTCCAGCTGAACTGTGAAACACTGAATATATATAATAAATCCACTGCAGAAAATAATCACGCTATTGATTCAGGGCAATTGCCCTTATTAACGAATGAGAGAAATACTGCCAAGGATCTGTCATTTAGAAATCAGAATCAATATCTTAAAGAGGTCTTTGAAACTAGAATATATTAAGGGAAAATATGTGCCTCAGCCTATCAAAAATCTTTCCTCTGCCTGTGGAAGTACAGCTACCTACAGAAAAAGGATGAGTTAGTTGCATGGTACTTAGTTATCAGTTGTATCGTACTTATTTCCATGCAACACATTCTGGGTGGGATTTTTTATCTGATACACTGAATTCCAATGCCCGTTACCTTCACCGATTCGAGAATTTAGCTGGTGTGTGATATCCTGAAAAATACTCTGCCAGCTGCCAGAAATACAGACTGTGAATTGTGCCTTTCCCTTTTTCACCTCAGAGCTAAATCCTTTTCAGATTTTGGGTAACCTTCCCCTTTCTCCCCCGCTGTTCCCTTATTTAAGCTAAAAAAACAATGCCACTCCCTCTGACTTTGAAACTCTCCCCTGTGTGTTCAGCTGACAGCACCGACTCCAGCTATAACAGCATCCAGTATTTACGACAGGTAGCTCTAACATGAATGAGTGCCCCAGACTTCAGTGCCAGGGCTCTGATCATGGTTACATGCTACTACGGAACTGATATCAGGGATGTTTATAAAATAATTTCTGATACATTTAAAATTCAAAGTAGTTTAAACTGTGGTTAAAGACTTAAGCATTGATTCTGTAGCATGTGCAATTCATGTAGCATGTGTACCTATATGAATCCAGTCGCTTTTGACAAGACTTAAGAAATTAGATTTTGCTCTAAAATGCTCCCAAAAAGAAATAGTGGGTTCAGTTGTAGACTGATTAAAGTTGTAATGACAGGTGGTTCCAATCATCTCTATCAACCCTCATTCACAGACCTCGAATCCATTCTGATAACCATTTATTTCCTTCCCTCTCCTCCTCTGAGAAAGGCTTGGATCAAGGCTGGACAGCACAACCCGCTTTATGGAAGACACGACTGTGCTTGGACAGAACAGACACAAGAGCTCTCTGTCTAGGTTGGCCATCAAAACATGATACTGTCACACATGATACTGAAGCAAATTTTGATTATTTTCTTTCCTTTCCTTTTTTCACAGCTACTGATATCTGCAAGCAGAATTAATGTGTTTCTTATACATCCGTAGTGTCACATTTTTGGTCATCTTAGGACAAAATCTATATGATTTTGAAATTCATATTTCAAATTACTGTTGCAAATTCAAGTGAAGTTCAAACACATTGGATTCACAGATTTTTCAGCTGTGGTGTTTGCATAAGGGGAGGCTGGGAGTTGGAAAACTGAGATTTTTTTTTAGTCCATGTCAATACCTGCTGTTCCTAAGTTTTCTTCTAATGGCAAATATGAATTCGCATAGGAACTTGTTTTCTTGATAACCTGATAAAAATGAAACTGATATCCAGTTTCATTAAAACTCAGTGTGGAAAAGCCGTGGAACTTCTGCAACAGAGGATATTATATCTAGAGTTATTTATTTATTAATGGAAAAATCACTGTTTCAAAATGATTTTGTCTGTTTCATAAAAATATCTTCCTCTTCTATGTTCTTTTCATTTAAGCATGAAGAACGGTGATCATACTGCCAGCTTTATTGGCTACATCACAGATGAAGTTCAGAGCACTCCACACTTGAGTTTGACATTGCACTTTTTAACAACTACTTTCATTTATACCGGAGTCTCTTTCATTCCAGTGTCCAGGGATGAAATATGCTTACAGGTAGCTTATAAAGAATTTCTATAAATGAAGTTACATGCACAAATCAAATGGCTATATTAGATTTTCCCAGAAGCTGATACTAATTTACATTATGGAGAATGTTTTACAGCCTTCTTTTCACACTCATGAATGCAGCAGAAGTACAGCAAACATGGGTATTTTTGGAAGATACAAAATTATGTGTTTGTTGGCAAACTCCTGAAGGCTTTGTTTCAGATGGGGATCCAGACAGAACTTGGGAAATAAAGTAATTCAGCTTGCTTTGGTTTTTAGTATTTTACCACTACTATGCCCCTGCAATGTTGTGAGCATTATTTAGTGTGTATGTGTCCACTGTGTAAGCGCTTAGGTCTCCTCCCTTAAAACACACTGAACACAAATTTCAGCTTACTGATGAACATGAAAAATAAAGTTGGATATGCACAGCAAACAGAAGTCTATACCTACATTTGCTACAAAATGAGATCTAAAATACATGATGTTGTAATCACTTTAGTATGAATTACAGATATGTAACTGTCAAACTGGCAATCGTACATTTTACTCACATAATATATATTTTAAGTAGAAATACAGTTAAGTATGTTAATTAGCTACTTGTACCCATTGTCATTTCAGAATAGGAAAACTGTGAAAAATTCTGGCAAAACAATAATTAAAGACAGATTCAGACATGTCCCATTGGCTTTGCAATATATTCATTTCTCAAGCTTTTGTATAATGGATAACATCTTTTTTTTTAACTTCTACAAGTAAATAGCAAAACTAATTAGCTGCACACTATTAAGTTAATGCACATTTATCTACAACAATTCAATTCTGACTGTGAAATAATCTTTCTAGCCCATAATTACACTCCAGCTTAATTAGCATAATTTCCGCAGCACATTCTTTAATAAAGAAGCTGACATAAGGGTTGGTCTTAAATACCAAGGATATTCTAGACAAGTGTAAAAAGGGATACAGGCAGAGCTGCATTAAACAAACACCTATTATATTATCAAGATAGTACACATAAAACAGAACACAAACTCAATACTATCTGAACTATCATAACCACATGAGGATGCTTTTGCAGAAGATAAGCAAAAGATTTTAAGGGCCTGAGATATTCCTCAGTCACCTGGCTAGAAGTGGTCCCATGTCCTTTGCAGCTCCCTCATCCCATCGCTGTGTCTCACCCCCCTCACCAGGGGCAGCCAGCAGATTACTCATGATCCCATTCAGTGCATTAGTTTCCTTCAAATGGAAAACGCATATGGTCTTGCATCTCTTAAACTAATATAAGTGAAGCCAGTCAATTGCCACTAAAGAGAGTCATTGTAGGTGAAAAGACTGATTGGTCTCCAGGCTCATTCAGTCTTTGGTTTGCTGGTGAGGACTTAGCAATGAGAATCCCAGTTAGTAGCAACTGGGCCTCTTATGGACACTTTATTCCCTAGCACTTGGGCTGACAACACCAAACTAGTTTTCTATGGGCCAATGTGGACAATGGCACCAGAGTACTGCTGTGCTTGATGTGAAGAAGGAGTTTTGGAGGAAAGGCTCTGCCTCCCATCAGCAATCCTCTGACCGAGCTTGTTCTTCTGCTGTCTAAGCCCACTATGCGCTGGGTGTCAGCATATATCAGATTTACACTTCTGGGCTATGAAATGTAACCTCTACTGTTACACAAACAGTCATGAGCCTCTCCTGACAGTGAAAAACTAAAATGAAAAAAAAGCCTGCTTGTGTCTTCATCTAACCATTTCTAAATACTAGTAGTTTAACTGTTATCTGAAGTGCTCTTGGGTTCTGTGAAGGACTTTGACTAAATACATGCTGTTGGCGATGATGTCCTTGCACTCTTCCACAGTTACAAATGGTATACAGATAATTTCACCTGTAAAGGATTACCTTTTATTGTGTGGGATGATGAAAGACACTGAACAAGATTTTCAAAATCACCAAGGTGATTTAAAGCCAAAGTCCTATTTTCGTGTAACCTCATAAAGGATTTGAATTTAATCAGGTTTCCAAAATGCCTAAGACTTTCCTGAAAATCTAGACTTCAACTTTTAAATCACACAGACACTTTTAATAACTTTACTTGCTCTAATTAGCTTTTTATTTTGAGGTTAGTGCTATTAAGCAAGACCAGGACCATAACGATCTCTGCATACTAATCAGTCACTGACTCCTGCTGCTGAAATGTAACGTGTAAAGAGATGTCTTAAAAATTCAACACAAATTCAGAGCAAGAGAAACTAATAAATCAGTTCTTGGGGAAAAACGAATTGGCAATACCTATTTCAACTTATTGCTTTCTTAGGAATATGTACAACCAGGCAAACTCTGCTTGATTAGAATTTAACATACATCATAAATGAGGTTATAAAATAACTTTTATTTTTATTCAGACTTATAAATGATGCATCAACTACTGTCTCCAGACTGTACAAATGCAGCCAGTTGAAGAGGTTTCAAAAGCACAGGGAAAACTGAAGAAGATGCCCCAGGAAGCTTCTCTGCTGCTCATTCTGCCTTTCCCCCGGGGTGTGATGCAATCTGATTTTGAGGATGCCCCCCATTTGGCAGAAGCAGAGAGAGGCAGTGAGGCCATGACAGACTAGTTCTGCACCTACAAAACTTGCCTGGCCTTTCAGCCCAGGGCTGCTCAGGAGGATGCTTGTCGCCTTTTCTGGACCAGCACCTGCCAGGTCTGCTTAGGGCCACAGCTTTGCAGGTCTCAGCAGTTTGCAACACAAAGTCAACACCAGCTGAGCCTTTTGTTAAAAGCCACCCTTTGAACTGGAGTTAAACATGTCAGACATTAAAAGTCAGCCTGTCAGAAGCCAAGTACTAACTTTCTAGAAGGTTAACTTTTCTTGTAATAGGTAAGACCAGAATACACAAGCAATAAAATTAGCCATTGTTTCCAACAGATTTTAATTATCTTTTCTAAAACAATTTCATCTTAGCTATCTGTTCAAAATCAGGTTATCTAAAAAAATACTAAGGTAGCTGAGATTATCAAAAGATGCTAATGATTTTGGCTGCCAAATTAGAGGCCTAGCTGCAAATGAGTCTCCTTTGTCAAACGTGCACCCAAAATTAGTGCATCTAAAATTACTAGCCAATTTTGAAAATCTTGGTCTGCTATGTTTGTCTTGTTCTTTCTCCTTGACAGCTATTTAGCTCTGCCAATTTTTCTTTCCACAGCATCAGAGCACTGAGAAGAGAAAAAAGAAATTCAGCTTCAGCCTTCAGTCCTGCAGCTTTGAGTCAGAAGATAAAGAGTTATGGCTTGAAGACATGAGATAAAAGCAAAGCAATATACTCACAGCCACAAACTCAATGAATTAAACTAAGAAAAAAACCCTGTAGGTCAGGCAGAGATCATGCAGAGTAAGCACAGCAAGAGACAAGGAAATGGGAGGCATAAATGTATTGTTAACTTTTCCATGTCATTTCATTTCTCTATACATCTGTTTTGTTACCTATAAAAAAGGCCCCTCTGAAAGGCTCTTCTGAAAGATTTTGGAGAGCTTGCTGTAAAAATAACTAACTCCAGGGCAAAATATTATTACCAGTGCTGCCACAGAAGTGTGGGGTAGTCACCAAGACTTGGATGGTTTTAAAGAGGGCAAAGATCTACAACAAAAAGAACCATCAGGAGGCAGATTATTGACAACAATTTTTTAAACCAGCACTGCACAAAAAGAAAATGAGAGATGCTTAGTAAAAGGCAATTTGTTTCATAGGCCTAAAGAGGTCCTGCTTTTCATTTATAGTATCAGGTGTTTTCCTCTTGCCCGAAAAACTGAATTACCTTGGAATAGGTTCCTTGTATCCCAGGACTGAGAACTGACACTGATTAGAGAGTATATACACAATTCCTATATAAGGAGAGAAACAGGCTTAAAAAATTTCTTCAGCTTATTAAAAATAATCCCAGTGTACACAGCTGCAAGAATGGTCAATGACACGCACTCACTGAGGGCAGCACTTAATAAAATGACACTTTAAGCTAGCATTTTACCTGTTCACTTACCAAGTTGTTGATAAAATATGTGAACACCTCTCAGAGCTGAACACTTGGGAAGGCTTCACGACTGTTTTAGCAAGCTAGACTTGGTCTTGGTTTTCAATGTGATAATAAAATGACTCATCGATACCACGATGTCAAAAAGAAGACTCATCTGCCTGAAAAGCAGAGTTGTACTTTACATGCTCTCAAACAGTATAACCAAGTATTTATCTGATAGCACTCACCCTACTCACCAACACCTATCAGCCTTTATCGTCATCTATTCAGCTGTCTCAATAGTTTACCAACTGGTAAGCATCTAAATACTACTTCCACTGACTTCCACAAAAACACTTTCACCATCCACTATAACTAGGTAAGAAGCTTACATTTCTGGAGAATGCTGGTAGCTTTCTGGGTCAAAAAAGGATAACATTTCGAACTGTCAAAATTTTAGTTATCAACATTGATTGCTCAGCACTAAATTTACTTTTCAGATATTTTAATTTTTATATTGAAGCCACATACTTACACTGTATGTTTTATTCTATTCTAGTTTATAGCAAGATTAATTTATCAAAGAGTTCTTTTAAAATCATATTTTATTAATTGCAACATATGTGTTAGAGTTCAACATCGCATTTTGTCTAATGCACTTTTTTTCATAAATGGTGCCTACAACCATATAAGGCCCAGTGTGAGACTCTTAGGCACCCGCTTCATGAAGAAAGTCCAATGTAAATGAATGAGATTCAGGAACACAATATGTACTTTTCCCGTACCCTGGATAAGACTTTTGAGAATTGGAGATTAAATATGCTGTGTGATTATTTAATGAGTAATTAACTGATCCTGGAAGGAAGACACAAATTTGGTAGAAGTTCTCTGGGATATCGATCAAAAAGTAACACTAAACCAGGAAAAAGGTAACTGAAAACAGAATCTATCAAGCTATTTTTCATCTTCTTTTATTCACAGTTGTGGTAAGTAATATTAAGAATGCATTTATTACCACATGAAGCCTTCTATATCTTTCCAAGACAATCCTTCGTTCATCGTAAAACTGATAAGCCAAACAACATTTCCCTAAATTTAAGAGTTTATTGACAGGCTGCAGGCCCACCTTCTTCTTGCCTTATACACATTTCAGAGTAAGATTTTTAAGGAAAAACTGCTTTAAAAGGCACGCTGTGAGGTAAAGTTATGATCCCTGCACATTTAAAACATACCCACTGTCTGTTTCTTTGGTGGACAGCCAAATGCCCATGATCTCCAGGTATGACTGTACCAACTGATAGGCAGTTCCCTACACATCAAAGTGTTAAATCAAAGAACTATAACATAGTTTACTGTGATGATTCAGCATAATCTGATCTGTCCAAAGCCCTGTTTGAACTCAGGAGGCGGCAACACTCAGATAAATTACCGTCTGTGACCATCTCATGCCACATGAACCCCAGAGAAGAAGTCAAGTCAGCCAGGAGCCTGCCCAAGCTGCTGAATGTTCCTCTGGAAGAAAACCTGCATCTGCCCACCCAGACCGCCACTGGATGAGGGTGTCCAGCCCTTAAGAAGTGCACTAACTCAAGTAGCTGCTGAAGTGATCAGGACAGTTTTAGCAAATCTTACTTTGTAGAGATAACAGCTCATGAAATTTTAAAGAGCAATGAAATTACTCTAAAAAAAAAAAAAGTAAAAAAAAGGCATGGCACCCACCACTACATGAGAACAAAGCTGCAGAATGTCACATTGCTCGCTCTATTCTAAAACCTTCAGAGGTTTTCTAGAGTCATGTAAAAATCTTGAGGCGTTTTTAATGTTTGTAATGAAAACCCAGAAATGAAATATCCAAACACTTCCAATATTCAAACACTTCCGTAATGGAGACAGACTACTAAGCAATAATTATGAATATTTTCATGTAATCTGTTTTGAACTGTACTGCATAATGATGTTTTCAGGCTCACTATTGCTGAAACTCAGATGGGCAGTCAGAAGTAAGCAAGACCATCCAGCAAACAACTGAGTGACAATGAGAATGACATAGCTTAAAAAACCTTATGATTCTCTGTGAGATGCTACACTGATTTGGCACTGCTGGAAGCTAAGGACTAGTGAAAGGACAATACAATAAAATTAAATAATGACTTGCTTTCTGTAAAGGCTTGGTTTAAGGAAATTTCAGAGTAAGCTGGCCTTAAAGTATCTGTTGATACCCAAATTCCTATTTCAAAGGTGGGCATAGACAAGGTAAGTAGAAAAAAAGACCTCAGCCCTTGTCCCTTCCCCAAATGAAAACAAAAAAGGCTACGTAAATATTTGTTCTAAAAATGTTGTCCCACCATTGGTAGATGAAAGGGAATGGAAAAGGTAAGAATACATTTAAGCAGAGCAGGGAGTTACCAGCCTCTAACTCTGTAATATCCAATGACAGAAGCAGCATTTAGCTGCAGAACACTGCAGTCCTGGGACAGCTTCCTACACCATACAGGCAGGGGATGCCAAGGCAGCACCAGCAGCTCCTAGGACAAAAGAAAGTGGTGCCATAAAATGTCCCCAAGGAGCACTGAAATGTGCAGTCAGCCTGGGAAATTTATACTGCATGAAGTTTTCTTCAGTTAATCTGCATTTCCCTATAACCTTCTACTCTAGAAGGTTAGAGACTACTTTTAGTCTTTAAACAAAATATTCACTTTCTATATAGAAATTCTGCTGCTGTTTTTATTTCAGTAAAGGACGGCAAAGTAGCAGAGATAAGTTTTCTTATCCTTCAAATAGTGATGGATTTTAGGTACAGATACAGAAAACCTTACAAGTTGCAGACACTTTATTATTTTATTTCTAAAATCTTTCCACACACAGTGAAAGTGACAATTAATAGTGCTAAATTTTGTGGAAATATCAGTATATGAAAAGATAATGAGGTCCAACTGTGTAGTCAGGCACAAAAATAGGGGAAAAAAATACAACATCACCAGCTTTACCATCAATTAGCTTCAAGAAAGCACAAACCTGTACACAGGAGGTTAAGCAAAAGAAGAACAAAACCAAAAGATGCCTTTCTGCGCCAGTCAACTGGACCCTGAAGATCTAATGTTTTTATGACACACACTTAACATGCCTTTTCTATTTTATGGGAAGAACAGTTGTAAAAATATTTACTTTAGTTTATATATGACACTGATGTTCAAATATCATATTTTTAATCTAATTCAAGAATAGAGTTGTCTTAAGTGGATGAAAAACTAGCATCTAATACATATAATAATCTTTACATTTCTAAACGCAACAATTTAAAGAACAGCTTTGCAACAGGAAAGAGGTCAAATTAATACTACCCTTGCATGGAGGAGCCACGTCCATACAAAGGACTCTAACATGCACTGTTGACACTTGGGAACAAGAGAGCCGGGTTCTGCTTCACAAAACAACTGAGTTGAGCCAATTTTTGGAAGGAAAACTTGGCTTTGCATTTGCAATATTTATTAAAGAGTATTCTGAATTTAGTGCTGTATCAACTGTCAGTTGCTGAAACAGCACATGCTTATATAAGTTTTCTTTTTTCACTAAAAAGCCAAGAGAAACAGTATATGCTATTAACATCTCTATATTCAAATTTTTCCTTCAGACTTTACATACATGGATGTGACCATGAATTCCAATCAGATTTAAAACACTTGCATAGGAATCTATTTAGATCTCAAATGTTTCTTAGCTCTGGCTATATATGAAGCAAAAAATGCAAAAATATACATTTCTTGATAATAAAATGAGAAGTCTGCCCATTACATTTTTGGTTTCTTTCTCACTGCAGTAGAAGTAATGCAAAGTTGATACAATTAATACCTTAGTTCTTAAGAAAAAAACTATTATTTTTTTAAAAAAAACCCCTTCTCATTAGGTACAGCACAAATTATATCTGTGGCTTTTTATATGAATCTGTGCAACTCTCTGTGTCACAGGACAGTAACCATTGATCTAGGCAGATTTTCAGTTTTTGACAAGTTACCAGGAATTTTTCTTAATGGAGCTTAAGTTCAGTTCAACTGTTCAGCCATACAGCTCTTTCACTACCCAGTGCCAAGGAAAATTTGGGATCAGCGTATCACACTAAAACCCACAGTGGGGTAGCTGCTGGCATTTCGGCTCAATGGGAAATGCCTGTATTTTAACTGCCAGAGCTACCCGGCTCTGAGCACACGCCATTTGTGTGCAATGACATTCTGTTAGCAAACTGCACCACTGAGCAATCCCAACTTTATTAGATTCTTAAATCCTAATTTGTTTCAGGTTGACATGACATAGTATGTTTCAGCTCCTGCTGTTAGTGATATTGTTGTAATGCAGAAAAAAAAAAAACCCATCTGTATCTTCCCACACAGTCAATGACTGTGAAAATCTGTGTGTTAATGGATTTTTTTGCTGCTCTGGAGTGTGAAGACATTAAAATTTCTCTTTACCACAAACAGCATGAATGAGTATTTAGATTTTCTAGCAGGGACTTTTTTTTCCTTTTTGGTAGTGTTTTCATTGTACAAATGTACATTTTATCTAGAAAATTATGTTTTTTCTAAAATCTTCAGTTTTATCCTACATTTTACAATGTTGAACACTGCTGCCGATCATGCAGCTGGGTCTATCTACTTGTTTATAAATTGTGTTAAGTTAGACTGGCACTGTTGGGGCACTGCAGAAAATGGCAGTTGGTCATGGAGAACCATAGACATGATCTGAAACACTATTTAGGGCACAATCATTAACATTATTTAGGACTCATAGAGCAAAAACTCAGGTGATGGATGTAAGGACTAACACTTCTATGGAATAAAGGACAGGACGTGGTAAATCTCGGTAACATAATTCAATAGAGAAGGCCCAACTTTATAGGTGGAAAGATTCTCTAGTGAGAAGATACAACTTACTGGTAGATTATATTTTAAGAATACTTCATAAAGTCTTGTGTATGGACTAGAACCTTTTACTGCATCACAAATTAAGGTCTGCAGTTCTGAAAACAGCAGTAGCAGAAGAACAGGCACTTTCTGATTCTCCTGACACATGGCATAAAGCTGCTTTTTATCTTTTGTGTCTAAAAAGAATATGAAATATATAAATGAATCCCAAATACTTTTTTTTTTTTTTACTCACAAATGGTAATATTAAGCTACATTATGTTCAGAGGGATTAAATGGTTGTTTTCAAGAGTTTTGGCCTGAAGATCCTTGTTATTTCAATAAAACAAAATCTCTGTGTATTTTTTGCAAGTTTGCAGTATGACAGTGGAAGGTCTGACAAAGAGAAACAGACCTGCATTAGCAGGAGATGATACTGGCAAATTCAGAAAGCAATTAAGGACTTACCATTTAAAATGCTACGGAACTTGTTAAGCTAAATCAGAATTGTCAAAAATGCCATACTGAGTTGTATGTTACAAAGTAGGAGAAGTCATTCTGCATCGGGCTAATGCTTCATCTCAGGTACTCCTTCCAAGCATCTCCTCCTTATTGTTGCTATTGACCACTAAACAACCAATTTAATGGAATGATTCATTAACACATGACCCTTGTTCTTGCCTCATAGCATCTTAAAACACATCACTGCATATGTGAAGTCAGGATTTTTTCCACATATATCACTTCACATTTACTCCAAATGAATTTCATCTTGCTTTGGTATGGCATCACAATTTTTTTCATTGCCATTTCTATTAGCTTGATGCAAACATGATACAGATCTGATCTGCTTAGACCTACTTTGAAGCCCTTTGAGAAAACAGGCATTAGAGTTTCCAGAGGCTAAAAGATGAAAAGATCATCACGCTATAGCCTACAGTTTGGCTATTTTGTTTCTGAGTGCTCTTACTACTCTTGGATGAGTAGTCATCAGTATTTGCTCCACAAGTTTTGCCACTGATACCACATTTTGAGATAGATCCTATTAAGTTCATTTCCCACTCCCTCAAAAAGGTAAAGGAGGGAAAGAGAAAACTTTTCACTTGCTCTTCTGATGTTTTGATAGAAATTCATGTGCTGGCAGGGAACTTCAGGAAGAATTAAATGTTCTTTTACTGTAACAAACACTGTGATTCACAGGTTGAATTGACTATTGGCAAAGTCTGCATGAGCCACCTTATACAGAGGGCATTCTCACTGAACTGCTTTATTACATTCTTCTCCATCCTATGCATGCGTAAGCTCTTGCCATTTCTATGCTTTGCCTAACTTGATTTCAGGATGTCAGACTCCAGAAACTCACATCATTTTAACTGATCAGAAGTGATATTTTCCCAATAGAAGAGCTGGCTATGGATTGAGAACTGGCATATACCTTTAATGCCATTAAGAACTGGAGGAATCAGATGTGAGGCAGTGCGGGCTAAGGGAGCAATTAAATCAACAGTTAGTTGACTTACAGTGTTTAGTGTTTTGCACAGCTACACTACCTCTGCAGCTGTACATTACCTCTGCCTACAGAGGCAGATCACCTCTTAAGCAGCAAAGGAAACCTGAAAAGTTTCTTTTTAAATCTGAGCATATAAAAGAATAGGAAAACTGGAAGCCTTACAGACCAAGATTTCCCTCTCACTTCTTGTCATGAGAAAGAGTAAATCAAAAGATTGAGATGGACGCTATCGATAGGCTGGGAAATATTTATCCTGTGTTATGGATGATATCATGTACATCCCCATACTAGACTCACTGAATCTAGCAGGTTAGTACGTTACATTGTGGATAATCCCTAAAACCTGCTTGTTTTTAAAAGACAAAGTTTTTTAGTAAAGGTTAGGACTTGCTACTATGTCAGAATTTCAAGATAGCTTTCATAAAAATACATTTGTTGCAAATTTTAAAATTTTACAAATAAAAAATTTCATTTCTTATTATGTTCTGTCTCCTTCTCAAATGACAAACCACTTTGACATATGAATCAGTCTTGCCTCTACTCACTAGACAGATTCACTTTGTGATTAATAATGTTTAAATGTTGCATTCACACATTCACATTCTTCCTACTTCTAAAAATTGTCTCATTATTAGCTGTAGAAAATATTTTAAGAAAAATAAGAATCAGACAAGACTTGTCTGGTTTGAAATTTCATTGATAATTTGAGAAACACTTTGTATCCACTGGACAATGGGCTAGGATAAAGGGAACTGATTTCCAGATTTGAGAACTCTGGTTTAATTTATGCTCAGTGCATATCAAGGCAAAAAAAAGATCAAATGTAATTTGGCATCTCAAAAAAAAAGTTCATAAAATTTTTAAATGCAAAATTTAAAATAAAATTCAAGGTTAATTGTTGGACAGTGAAGAACTAATTCTAAATGCTGCGAGTCAGAATTTCTTGCTAGTCCTATCTTGCACTTCTTCACATGGAATTTGTAAATATTATAGGGTAGAAGAAACAATTTGGAAGTCAGATTAAGGCAGTTGCAGGATTCCAAGTTCTTCTGTCTCCTCAAGGAATTATGCAGGCGCAGATCACGTTCAGCAAATAAGTGCTGGCAAACCTAGTTGTCTCAATAACAAGCAGATTATTTCCTGACAGCAGATATAACTTGGATTAACAACATGATGAAATAAAGAGCTAGCTAAAAGAACACAAGCACAAGCCTAAACATTACAGTAGTTTCTGGAACAATATATTAAAAGAGAGAAGAAAAGTATCTGATTTTTAGAGGAGCTACACTCTCAGTATTGAGCTGTGCAAGCACGCGGTACTTCTGGAATGTAATTCCTTTCTAACTTATCGCTCACCTCTGTTCAGTAACAGCTAACTTGTAGAAATTTAACTTTGGCTTTGTTTTCCCTGCTTTGGTCTTTTTATTGAAAAAAGAAGTCATAAACTGGATTGTGAGAAGTCAAAATTTAAAAGTAATTCCAATTATATAATTTAATCTGTATTTTAAGTTAATGAGAAACTTCATAAATTTCTTTTTAACAGCAACAAAGGTTTATCCATGGCTTCTCCATTATTTTCAGATTTTGCAATTTGCTTCTTCAATGAAGAGTAAAAATTTGATTTAGATAAACACAATTATTTACATTCTTTCAGCAAATGTTTCTCAGATGAACTGGAAAATAATTACACTCTGGATACCCAAAGGAATAGCAAAATTCTTGCAAACAGCAATCCACACAGAAAATTTTAATTAGCTTTTGCTTTCCTGTGTTAAACTTAATGCACAGAGGGAGCCTGTCCCTCTTCTGACTAATTCTGAAGAATATTTTCTTGCATGTTATTCTGTTTAGCTTTCAAGTAATATATTTTTTGCACTTGACCACAGAAGAAGTTTGGCAAACTACTATTGCTCAAATATCATACCTCTAAAATCTGTGATTTGCCACGCACTATCACTTTTATTTTAGGCTGCCTAGGGAAGTTGGTTGAGGCACCATCCCTGGAGATGTTCAAAAGACGGGTTGACACAGTCCTCAGGAGTATGGTTTAGTGATTTTTATTTCTTATTTGTTTTTTTGTCAGAGTTAGTTTGATGGTTAGACTAGATGATCTTTAAGGTCCCTTCCAACCTAGATGATTCTATGATCACTCTGCATCATTACTTCTTCACATTCTTTTTCAAGCACATTATTAATTTGTATGTAAATACGAGTATTTTACTTATTAACTCTTCTAGCTCTTTTGTATTTCTCTGTCTTGTCTTTCTCCCAAGGTACAGCAAGGAAGGCTTCCAAACAAGAATTGTGCATGGCTTTCATTGCTATGCTTCCTCACTTCCTCTTCCATTTTGTTAATAATGACATCTCATTTAGAGTTATAATATTTAGATATCTGAAAATATATAGATATTTAGATATATAGATATTATATAGATATTTGAAAATAAGTATTTTTCCACAACCTAAAACACAAGCTTTAATAATCATGCCTAATATAAAGCCTTTCAACAAGCTCTTGGAATAGATGACAACATTCAAACTGAAAATATGTCAATGAGCCCCATTTCATGAGGCACAGAATAAAATGCAAAACTAAATCCTAACAGATTTCATATAAATATATAAAATCCTCAACTTACTACTAAAATATTAAAATTGCCAGACAAAGGATTTGGAGGCTAAGAAACACCAAGATTACAGATCTGTTCTGTTCAGATTTCTGTGGTACAATCAAAACATCAAGATAATCATAATGGTCATAGAAGATTTATGATTGTTGGAAATTTTTAATTAAAGTCTGAAACAGTCCTTTAGGAAAACATTCGGGCTATGAATGAACAAATATAGCAAGATAAAATAGGGATAAGTAAATGAATCAATGTTTTAAGTCTTGTGTATTGGAAAAAACTCATGTCATTTACACATCTACATGTCAAAGTCTGTTCTGTTGGAACACTGCTGAATCATTCAGTGTTCAGCAGCTACAAATCCTTCCTTATGCAAAACTCATCCTGACACAAAATATCATTGAAAATACAACTCAACTGTTCTGAGCAAAAGAAAACAGAATAATGTACTATCATACAGCAACCAGACACAGATATGTAGCCACAAGAACAGAAAACAAAATATGGAGTGAAAGCTCAAGAAGAGTTTCTGTAAAATACCTGAAGGACCACAATAGCTACTCACAGCTTAGGATGCTTCAAGTCAATTCCAGAATTAACCCACAAAACTGCATTTAGTTAAACTGAAACTGTCTTGGTACAACAGCATAAGAGTGTGTATGCACTTTGCTGATTTATGTTGACGATGATGGCCTTTTGCTCCAGCAGTCCTAAGCTATTCAAGTCAAGTGAGGCTGGGGTCACAGTTTCTGGGAACAATACACTGATCACACAAAGATCTAGTATGGGTTGGATGCATGTTGGCACGGTCCAGTCAACAACCTAGTGCTCTTGATAACAACTTCTTTAAGAATCCTGGTCTCAGAGTTCAGGGGAGATCATGGCAAATGCCTAGTGAGTACATTCAGAGGTGCTCCAAAGAAGGTGGATGCGCCCAAGCCTTGGCAACTCCAAGGATACCCTAAAAAATGGGGTGGCTGTAGATCAACACATATATTATGGGTAAGGGCAGCGAGGCAACCTCAATTTGTGACCTGACTCTCCCTTAAGTGTAACTGATTCCTTATCAGAGGACAGCAGGTTTTGGTCTGATTTCATTAAAACTAGGGAAGTTGTAATCTATTTGGGTATTTTGTATTTTGTGTATTTTATAATTGATGTTTAAAGACAAGAATACAATACTCCCCGGTAAATTGCTTGTTTAAATGAAATCAAAACTGTCAGAAATTCTGTTTTGAACTTGACATACTACCTAATGCTCTTCCTATTTTCAAAACCCAGAACCTAGGGGCTTTTTCCCCCAGTAATTAAATATACATTAAGTGAACATATTACTTTGTCCAACATAAAATATTTACAAATTCTTTTTTTGTCCTCTTGCATCAACAAAAAAATCAGTCTTGTCTCTCAATTTTGTGAGCAAGATCAAGGACAGAAACTCATTCAGGAAAGCCCTGGGGGTGGCAGGAAGGAGGATGCAGCTGAAAATCTGAAACTAGAAGCAGAGAAAGAAGCCCTTGCTGGATTGAGGCAAGTCCTAGCATGGAGTGAATAGAGCTGTTGGAAACATAAAAGGAAGCGAGCTGAGAAGAGAAATGGAAGTTTGGATCTGGGGGAATTTGGCAACATCTGGAAATTTGCTAGTCAGGTGAAACACTGTGATACAGAAACCACTTTTGAGAACCACTGTTACACATCCAGATAGAAAAATGGAGGTAGAGCTCTATTGAGAAGGTGTCTCATGCACAGCTCAGGTACAAACACCTGCCCCCTAGGAGAGCAGCCCGGATGCACCATGATGCTAACAGTGTCATTGGGAGCTTTTTTGAGGGGGCTAGACTGAAAGAACCCAGAGAAACACAGTCTATGGGTCACAGATAGCACTTTAAGAGATACTGGTGAGCAGTTTGGTCTGCACACACAGTAACAAAGTCTTGTGAGAAAGAGGATAATCAGACTGGAAGAGGAGACTTTCAGAAACATCACAGAACAAAATCAAACCCAGACTAACACTCATGACATCATGAGGCAGGATGGCATCCCATTAGACCACTGGCAGGGAAATGACTGGAGTGCTGAGGCCCTTCTATTCAAAGGTTGCCATGCACCCTTCTGTTCTGGAATCAGGGATCCATGACGAAAGGAAGAGGTGGATTGTTACAGTGGGATTAGCACTTAGGAACTAGGGGTCAGGTGAGTGTGCAAGACGAAATGGCACCATACAGTAATTTGCTGGATGCAAAAGTCATATGAAGGGCAAAAGGATCACCAGGTAAGAAGCACTGGGTTTGAGAAGGCAGCACTTCTGCTTTCCATGTGTACCAGTACCACAGGGAAAGGAAAAAGAAGCACTTTAGAGAGAACATCTAGGACCCTGTAAGTGAATCTAAAGAAAAGGTCTTCCATGTAGTCATGAACCTGAATACCACTCAGGTCTGTAAACAGACAGAAATGCAAAGATGCTTCACTAAAAACTGAGGTTTAATATTTATTATGGAGGGGAGACTCTTCTGTATGAGACATTAAGATGCTGGAAATAAGAAGCCTGCTCTGGAGGGAGGGAGCTCATTTGAACTTTAAGGGAACCAACCTGGTAACACATTAAATGAGTGAGCTTCTTATTGATAAGTGGGGCTGGGGTGAGGAACGGTAGAAGATGGTAGCTGCAGAATAGCACATGCTGTAGGACAAGTCTCCTACTATTAATGAGAACTAAAACATAGTGAAACTCCTGCTAAGGAGTCAATAAGAAAAGGTGCAACTGTTGATTCTGATAGCATGCAAGCTCCTGTTTGAAGTCTTGCAATTGAAGACCCAATTCATAAGTGACCAGCATGTAGTACTTTGCTTCAACATCCCTATGTAAAAACATGAAGGCCAGAATATCCTCCATAGTCTCACTCAGCTTCAGAGAAGGGAACTACAGAAGAACAAAAAGACTGCTTTAATAAAAAGGGTAGCTAAGATACTTACTGCAGTATGAATGCTCCCTTAGGACACCATAAGGAAAGCACTATATTAGTGTAAATCACCTATCCAAAAGGAACCTGAGGAAAGGTAAAAAGGAGCTTAGAACATGAGAAACATTAATTTTCAAGAAGTGCTTCTGAGGTCTTTGAAATCTGTTCATCTAAAAAGCACACAATTTAGTGGAGCTGGAGAATGAAGGAGAATATAAGAGTGGGCTTAGATCATCAGCTCAAGGCAGGAATACTGAAATGATGTGATTCTACCTACAGGCAGATAAAATAGTAAAATCTGTCCCAAGTGTGGTATAGCAAAGGGGAATTTGGAAGGCACTAAAAGCACTGATTGTATCACATCGATGAGATGACTCAGTAATGGAAGAACTATTTGCATACAGGTGATGGATTGTTTTGCAATGTGGAAAGCCAATAAGAATCTATGAATGGAGAGCTTTAGGAATTTTTGTCCATTTCTCATTCCATTCCAGGAGCTGAAAACACTTTATAAACATCAACTTACTGAGATGGATAAAATGGTACAGTTTAAGAATGAAGTCACATCTGAACTCGGGCTCAACAGTTACCTAACACAGTTTCCAAATACTCAGAAAGAGAATGTCATTATTTCAGTGTAACACTACAGTCTAAAGCTAGCTAATAATCTCACAGAAGGAACAAATAAAGCCTGAGACTGTTAATGACTAAAAGGAGTCAGGGCTTTGGATTTTCTTCTGTCTCTGCCAGCACTCTTCTACCATCACTCTGGGCTCCGAATCAGAAGCTGACTCAAAAGGCAAACCTACCCTCACCTGTTGCATTCCCAGCACCATTCTTAGAAAGGCTGTATCTGAGCATGCATCTGGCAAATGCCTGCAAAAATGAGAAAATCCAAAGAGGTGGAAGCCCAAGCTGGTAGGAAGAGAAAGTAATACTACAAGTTGAAGCGAGAGTCACATTAAGAATGCTTTTGCTGAACTTATCACCATTTTCTGATATTTGTTGTGTAAAGAGAACAAAAACAAACTCCAGACAGTGATTAATGAATACTTGCTGATTTGCTACCAAAGCAGCGATTGCCAAATCTTTACAAATGATTTGCAAAAGCTAAAGATTATGAAACCTTCAGAAAAACAAAAAAACAAGGGGAATGGGACAAGAGGGAGAAAAGAAAAGAATAGCAAGAAGTTCTAAAGTAATAAGTCAGCTAAAGAGATTAGCCTCGTGGTGCTTTCCCTTTAGAGATTTTGTATGACTTCAGTGATCCCTAAACAGTACAATAATAAAAATATCTCCTGTTACTTAAGATGCTCATGAACAAAAATCAGTATCTAAGTCCATCTGAAACTATTTAAAACAGAGCTTGAGACACTTCTTAAAAACTTTAATTGAGCTTATTCTAACTAGCGACTGCATGTGGTAAAATGAAATCGCTGGCATACATCAATCAGTAAATTTAGAAAAAGGCAAGCTAAAATAAATGACTGCTGACCATCATGAACAACTATTAACAATTACAGCACTTTACTACTTTTTCAACCCTTCAGTTACTATTTTTTATTGAAATCATAACTATGTACTTTGTGAAACTCAAATGTATGCTTCCAAAATACACTCAGATTGTATGTTAATCCCAGCTGAACGCCCTTTCCATACCTTGTATACAAAAAAGGCCCCAAATCCTCTTCATTATTGAAGAAGTCATTAAACTTTTATAACTACAAGTGGGCAACCGGTTGAAATGCCGGACAAATTACGGAGCCACTTTTGTGGATTTCTGGCACTGATACTACCTCTTATCAATCCAATGTTCACCAATCTCAATTCAGAGTGATAGAAAAGAGATCAAGATTATTAATTGCCATCTTAAAACATGCAATCGCATGTACTGCAGCTGAGTTAACTTGCATAATATGTGGAACCCTCAGTACAGAGCAGACATACTTTTCTAAAGTACATAAGCCTCTCTGATTTAAATGACTTTGATCTGTTTGATGTGGTCACACTTCTTTATTTTGTCTACTTTAGTGAAGTATGTGGAAATAAACTACACATATCTAAATAAGTAAATCCAAGCTCTACTCTATTTTCAAGACTTCCTCTAATGTAGTATATCAATACTTTATTTTTACCCCAACTAAATAACACCACATAGAAATCTAAGAAGCAATTCTAACTTGGGTCACTCATTATTTATTTCCTGTTGAATCAGGCTGGTGATTTGATGCCCAAACACTGCAGAAGTGGAGAGGAGACTCTTAGTTACTCCAGGGAAAATATCAAGACACAACATTTCACCCATAACAATACTAGAGAGAACACTGGGTCCCTGATACTCTTTGGACTGTCTGGGATTTTTCATCCTAAAAGGCAAAAATCTTACAGATATTTCACATTTTTGTAGTGACTGAGCAGTTTTGGCTTGGGGAAATGTTGCATTTTGGGAAACAACCAAAGAAACTATAGAAAAAGTCAAAATATCAAACTGAAAACTAGCACATATGAGGTAAATTTCTTAATCTGAGAAAAGGCATTTTTTAAAAGCTAACCTCAAAAACCATAAAACCAACTAAGAGAAATCCCAAGATTATCTGGATTATATTTTAAAATAAAAAGGATTACCCTTGCTAATAAATGCACATGAAGCTGGCCTTTTAAATAATTGTCTATTGTTATAGAAGCTGATAAATTTTTTAAATACATTTTCCAATTTGTTCATGTATTACCCCCACTTAGATACAATCACAAGATATTTTAAAGATGCCAAACAACAATTCCTCAAAAAGCAGCTCCATGATTTCAAGCAATACAAAGGTCATTTGCAGTGAAATCACATCAGAAATTTATTATTAAATCTGTAATTCAAAGGTGTTTTCTTAGATATACACTCCAGAATCTATAGTTGTATACATTGTGAATGTATACACGCACATTAAACGCACAACCATTATTCTAGAGCAACTCTTATAGCATTTCTATGAATTACTGCCTACGTTACATGTGCTATGTTAAAAGCTGTCCAGCTTACTGTACAATGCCTGTTTCTTTAAAAAAAATCTTTAGAAGAAATTGTAACAGGAACACAGCACGCAATAGCTGTTGAACTTTTCTGTAGGATTCATTTATAATAGAAAAACAATTTGGTGTCAAGAGTCTTGTTATATCTTCATTTTCTGAACTTGTTTTTATTATTAATAATTAATTTAACATTTAATAAGTATGAATTCATTAAATATTAAGCTAAAATTAGTTGCTAAATGATAAGAGGTGCTTGTTCAATATATGTTATATAAGCCAAGTTTTAAGATTCTACAGAGAATAAAACTAGCAAGATCTACTAGCAAATATCAAGAAAAAATGTCAAGTATAACCCCAAAAGGGAGCAGAGAGGTTATTACCTATTTTTATCTATTTTTTATATCTACTGACTCTTTTAAGAAAAAAGATTTAAAAGAAATAGATGAAAACACAGGTGAGGAAAGTAGATCACAGTTTAAGCTCTCCAATTGTTCTATTGGATCATTGATTTATTTTTCTTTCTGTTTATTTTTTGGAAAGAATGGAAGTACAGAATGGAAGTAATAAAGAAGAAAGGCGTGTTATTAGGCACAAAGATACCTGTGGCTGAAACAGCACTTCCCAGACAGCAGACATATGGAAAATCCTGGACTCTGCCTATCCCTCAGATTCATTCACCACAGCATTGGCAGGTAAGTACTTGATGCCTGAAAGAATATCACTGCAAGAAACATACTTGGCATTCTAAGCTGCTGTAAAACAACTCCAGTTTCATCACTAGCAAGCTCCGTGCTGATGAACTGCTGCATAACTTATCTTGCTGTTGTGCTGATCACGTTTTAAAATATGTCCAGATGCTATTTTCACATTGCAAAATGGCCAAAATCAAAGGCTGCCTGTAGCCTCTGTTCTGCTCTAGAATCCAGAATATTTTAACCACACTACTAGCTTTCCAGAACATCCTCACAGCAATGGCAGACTATGCCCTGTGCCGGTTTTCTTTTAACCCTGTGAAGTTTTAACACAGCCCTTGAACTTTGTTTTGTTTAAGTGCAGAAGAACTGATAACTAAAATTACAAATCACTGAAAGCAAAAAGTCTACATTTGCTCATGGAGTCTCATGTGACCTGTCTCCTGCCTCCTGCAAAACAACAGCGCATCTTTACAGGAGAGGGTAGTTCCTTCTCCCCTTGGCCATGAGCAGTGGATGGTTCTGGAAAGCAGCTCTCTGTGCTCCCATCCTGCAGCTCTGGAGAAGGAAACCCAAGGGTCTCTACTAGCTTCCCTGTTTCCTACATGAATGTCTCTGTCTTTAAATAAATAATAAGGCTCATTTCCCCATAAGTACATTAGTTTGCAATTTTTAAGTTAGATACTATTTTGTCTTTTTTTTTAACATAAAAAAATAATCGTGCCTAATCATGTTATCTGTCCTGACTGGTAAATATAACATTCTTCAATTTATAAGATTCCATCTATGCAAAACAAAACATAAAATTAAAGTTAGCATATGTTTGTGCTCTTTCCAGACTAATAATGAAGACAGAGTGGGACTGTTCCCAGCATCAAGCTCCTGGCACCATATGCTTTGCTGTCTACCCCTACATCGCTGTCTTTAGACAGTGTTCAGATTTTTTTTTCCCCTCTATGATATCAAGATTTTATTTCAGCTACTGTGAATTCACGACAGACAGCATCAAATGCTACACAGACACACAAAGGCTACGCTCCCTCCACCTAATTTCTTCCAGACAGGCCCTATTTTTCTCATTTTTCTCAGGTTTGGAGTCCAATTTTTCAGTATATGAACATACAGGCATGAATTTTACACAAAGAAACAAAGCACGGATGAGATTCAGTTATCACTAGAAACCTGCTTCAAGCTCCTCAGAAAATTCCATGTATATGTTCTTACTAATATTCAGTTACTTGTACAACTAATTTAAACAAGGAGAATGACAGCTAAATCAATTCATTTATTGTTGGCATTTTATGCTCAGCTTTTGTCACAGGACAATATTGGCTACAACCAGAAACAAATCTCAAGTCTTAATACTGAACAGACTACAAGCCAAGATTATTTATGTTTGGGCACTAAGTAAAAAGCTTGAGAAAGTAATCCCTGAGCTCCACTGTAACAAGGATGCCTTCATTGTCTTAGTCTTCACCAACAAGGTCTCCCAAGATTCTATGTCTGGGGCAAGGGTTCAAGGAGAAAATAGCAGCAGCAGAAGAGGATCAATTCAGGGGTTACCTGACAAATTTAAACCCATACAAGTCCATGGAACTAGACAGAATGCTTGTGATGGTGCTGAGAGAGCTCGCTGATGACACTGAAAAGGCTGCTCTTTGTCACAGTATGGAGATAGGATTAAGGTCTCAATCACTGAAGAAAAGAAAATATTAGACTGGTATTTGAAAAATGGCAAGATGACAAAGCAAGGTACTACAGGCCAGTAAGCCTTTTTTTTGGCACCCGAAAAAACATGGAGTAAGTTGTCTTAAAAGCCACTTCTAGGCACGTGAATTACAAGCAGTTTATTGGGAATAACGAGCCAAGGGTAATCATGTTTGACAACACCATTACTTCTGTAATGAGATAACTGGATCTGTGGATGTAGTAAGCCATGAATATCATCGACCTTGATTTTAGCAAGCATTTGGCACGGTGTCTCCCATAGCATCCCTGTATCCAAGCTGAGATGTTATCTAGTTAAGTGGACTTAATTTTTACTCGACTTGAAAGCTTGTTACAAGTGGAGCTTCTTGGGGATCTATCCTGGGACTTATTTTCTTTAATATCTTTATTAAAAGCATAGAGGCAAAACCAAAATGCACCTCCATCAAGTTTGTGGACCATATAAATTCAGGGAAGAGCAGTCACAGAAACATAGAAAACCAAGTTGGAGGGGAACCTCGGTAAACCACTTGGTCCAAGCCCCACTCAAAGCAGGTCTAGCTCCACCAGCCTCCACAGGACCTTATCCAGTGAGTTTTGGATATCTCCAAGTATGGAGATTTCACAAATTCTATGGCTGTGTTCCAAGATTTGAATTGCATGACAGAAACACAAATCTTTGTATTTAACTCAAATCTCCTGTGTTCCAACTAGTGCCTGCTGTTTCTTATCCGGGTACAACGTTGAGAGGTGCAGGGACACACTTGTGGGCAGCTATACCATCCACAGGGACCTAGACAGACCGGAGGAACAGGCCAGAAGGAACCTTATAATATACAAAGTGGACAGATTTAAAGTCCTGCTTCTAGGAACAAACACTCACAATGTTACAGTGTGAGAAACAACTCTCTGGGGAGCAGCTTTCTTGAGAGGGACCTGAAATTCCTCGTGGAAAGACAACTGAGCGTAAACCAGCTGAATCCTGGGCTGAATTAACAGGAGTGTAATAGCATCCTGGGCTGAATTAACAGGAGTGTAAACATTACATCAAGAAAAGGGATTGGACTCATTGGACTGCATTTGGAATGCTGCATCCAGTTTCTTTGCCACAACAATGTCGATAAACCAGGAGGAGCTCAGTAGAGAGTCACCACCACAAGATAAAGAGCCGATACAGTGTATGAGGTGAGAGAAGTCAGTTTCTTTAACCTGAAGAAGAGATGGCTCAGGATGGGCACTGGGCCTAACAGCAATCTTCCTTTATCAAAGAGGAGGTTATACAGAAGGATGACCTAAGCTCTTTACTGAGATCCATGCCTGGAGGATGAAAGACGCTGGTCAAATATTAAAACGAGGGAGGCTCTGGCTTGACATAAAGAAAAAAATGTTTGATATGAGTAGAATTAAGCCCTATAAGAGTTTGCATAGGGAGGCTGTGGAATACCTGTCTTTGGAGGTTTTCAAGGTACATCTATACAAAGCCCTGAGGCAACTGGTCTAAATACAATGTTGACCTTGTACTGAGAAGTGGATTAGGACCTCCTGAGGTCCCTTCCAAGCGGAAAAAGTCTACAATTCTAACCAGGTCTTTACAAGAAAGCACTAAACTAGTAATCAAAATCAAAGAACAAAAATACACAAAAAACCTCCAACACCTGCTAGTGGACAGCCACCTTCTATCTGTCCTGTATAAAGTTTTTCTAGTTAGCTAGAATTAACAGTGCATTGTTAACAGTCTTAGCATTCATATACTGCAGAGTTATTAAAATAGTACTAAGTTGTTTCCACTTTAATGATTCAAGAATTCAATAACATTTACTCCATGAGATTTAAAATATTGATTTCTTTCTATGATGGCACATAATTTCTGCAGCAACATGCAAGTAACAAATTCAGCTCTTCACCCTTCAGAGGTAAACACGGTAGGACTAATGCCATTTTTCTGCTTAAGAGAAGAAATAAAAATGGACTTAACATTTTATTATGTTTTTTTTTTCTTTTTGAGAGAGAGAGAGAAGGAAAGATTTTCTTAATGTAGATGGCGTATCTGACCACATCACATAGAATCATAGAACAGTTTGGGTGTAAGTGACATTTATGTTTCTAGTTTATTGGCCAGCAAATGTGTTTCATTTACCTTTAATTTCAGAGAAATTCATGCAATTCCAAAATCCTCATTAATGTTAATAAGTCTCTGCAGAAGCAAATCTCTTGAACTGATAATGACTAGTTGTGTAAGAAAGGACTATTTACTTGAGAAGGGAAGTATTTGATGTTCCTATCTCAAATGCTTCACCTTAAGTTGTATGTTTACCGTATCATCTGATGATGACTGAACAAGCAGATTTAATTTTAATTTCTTTTTATAATTAAGCAACAGGCAAAGTAATACAAATTGTCTCTTCCTACTAAAAATTTTTTAACAATTGAATCACATTACATAACGACTAAAGCTGCTTGGAAGCTCTGTGGAATTCAACCACTCACAGCACTGAGGTGACTTCTCAATGGGATTAGAGGGCAAATGAAAACATGAAGTAGTTTAAAACATCTTTTTGTCATAACAAGCACTTCTCTCTTAAGGGTTCTCTGGCCTACTGAAAAAAAAATTCAGCAGTGATTAATATTTGCCTATTCTCATATCAACAGGAAGGAAAACAAGATACAAAAGATGCTTAAGTCTCTCATTGAGAATATTTAACTCCTAAAGTACTTATAAAACAACCCATGTTTATGATGTTTACCAAAAAAATTATGAAAAAATACCAAAGTGAAAATTTTATTCCAAATCACAGCAAAATTTCTATGAATTTTTTTCTTTAACTAGTACCAACAGGAACATAGAGGATAAAAAAAATATACATAAACTCAATTATCTTTCCATAAAAAATTACTGCAAGTAGTTGATCTCAGAAACTCATAAGGCACCATAAATACTAAATAAAATAAGTTATGTAAATTGTCATTGTCATTTTTTTCAAGTAACCAGGAGGTTATTCAGAGGTTCCACAAAACAGAAGTACAGGTTTGCTGCCCTGAGCTAAAACATGGGCTGTAGAGACAGAGACATACCCAATACTCCAATTTAAAATTTATATTTATCAGGGTTCATCCTTAAATTGCCATTTAAAATGGAAGACCACTATTTTTTTTAATCACATTTATCATTTAACTACTAATTCCTTATAAAATATTAAGATGTTTTAAACTTCTACACTTATACATTAGTGGAAGTTACCAAAGTGCTTTGAACATGTGAAGTATGTTGAAATATTACAATACTAAACTTTAAGTTAATCTTGATCATTTTTCTCTCTAGCGTCTGTCCACGATGTGCCAGTAAGAATTGAACACGGTTTTCCTAAAACATGGACAAATTTTTCTGTCAGAACTGTGTGACCCACTTCACCATAAAGTACTTTGGTAGTGGAATAGGATGTGAATTATGGAAAGACAGTCTGACAAACAGCTCTGGAGCTGTCAGCTACCTACAATAACAAGTACTTGTTAATAACTGCCTTATATGTGCTCCCTTGTTTGCTCCTAAGTGATAAAATAGATTATTGAGGATTTGCAGTGCAGTACATTTATTTGCCTAAAGTCTACTTTAAAGAAAACTTCCCTGACTTTGTTCTTTTAATCCCTTAACACTATTAGTATTTCAGAACCAACAACTAGAAACGGTAAAGCAGAACATCAGTGAAAGGATAGCAATACCATGAGCTCCTTGCCAAGTGTGAATACTAACTTCACAGCATCAGTCTCTCTGGGGAAAAACATATATTTTATCTATTACTATATCTATATGTAGAAATACTGATACTGTATGTATATTAAAAGATATGTATACAACTATACATATATATGCATATGTATGTACATATACATAACTATATACAACTTCCTGCAGTAGTATATATTAAGGGGAGCAGAGTCATCAAACTGTATGGTATTTCCACATGTGTACTCTGATAATATGTGAAAACTCACCCTAGGTGCTGGATTATATATATCCCTTCCTTTAACACTGCATTAGGATTCATACACTAAATTCCTTCTTATAAATACAGGATATTTAGCAGGTGATTAATATCTACTAAAATCCATACATAAGGCCAGAAAAGCCCAAGCCCTCTATGAGGAAAGAAATGGTATTCGATACTAAGTCCATAGAATATACCAGCTTTTGAAACGTGCTGCGATTTGGCCTCACATTCAGAATAAGCTTGCATCATAGTAAATCAATTATAAATATAATTAAAACCCCCATTACTAAGGAAAACCACATACTGTGATCCTAAAGGAAGGAAATATATTTCTAGCTGAAACTGCAGAAAGGTTTATTGTATCTTTGTTTGAAGTGCTGATCACAGCTGCTGGGACTTGTCTTGCATCAAACACACAGAGTCATTTAGGTTGTATGACAAAACACTATTGGGTTAGCTTCTACAAAATTAAACGCTACAGCAAGTAGTTATTAATGTTGGCAGAAATGTTTTGCTTGTTGTTTCATTCAGAAGGGATCACATAATCTCAGATTCAGCATTATTTGTTCCATAGTCATGTTCCTCATTCAAGGAAAACCACGCGCAACATATCCAGACTGAGCATATTTTTTCATAGACATTAAATTAAACCCCTAACACTTTGTAAAAATGAAGTTAGAAGATGTAATTACTCTTTGATTGATACTATGTTGTAAAAAAACTATCATAAAATTTTAGGTACACACTCAGAACTCAAACAGATTGGTCACGGGTACACATGAGACCAACAAACCCTGATAAAAACTGCGGTGAAGACATCTATAACAATGCATTAAACCTCAGGTATCTTAATTCTGTGGGTCTGAAAGATGATTTTGCTTTTTCAACTCATGTTAATGTCTGGACAGAATGGAATTCACATTTCATTTTCAAAACCGACAGCTGATTCTCCATCCTTTTTGGTTATCCTGTGGTGCCTGTGACAGCTGTTAGAATGGCAGGCCTGCATGGTGAAATTCTCTCTAAGATACAGGGGAAGAAGCAATCTCTGGTCTCCCAAACATAATTTGGAGGAACCAAGTCTATGGATCAGATGGCAGCTCAGAATCCAGATCCAGACTAATCTTGCACATTTTCCTGTCCGTCACCCTGAAGCACACTGCAATAGCGTGTCTGGAACTAAAAACCTAAACACATCTGGGCTCCTAATACTACTTGACCTCCCAGAAAGCAGCTGTGATTCCAGACGTTAAATGGTAGTCTCCATACACTAAACAGTAGGTGCAGACCATAACACTGCTGCTGTCAATTACCCATCAGCTCAAGCGCTTGAGCACAGAGTTGTATATCCAAGAAGTCCACACGCTGGTGGCAACTCCTGTCAAGAGACATTATGGCTCCCTATGACAGAAGTCCTCCCGCCCACTGCCAACATTAAGGATATGCCTTTCAAAAAAGATAACGCCAAAAATTTTTTCACTGAAAAGCATGCTGTGGCCTGTATGCAAACAGCCAGATGGGGAAAGGAGGCAACTTCCATTTGCATAACAACTTTAACTGGAAATGCTTTGCAAACACAGCATTAACAGCATGTAATATATCATTGTTAGTACAACGGCATCCCTAAATAGCACTGATGGGATCTAGACCTCGTTATAAGATGTACTCTATAAATGTATATGCAGAGACATAAACCATACTTTAAAAACCCTTTCACCTATTACAGAATATCATCTACCCCAACTGACTACAACACAAGGAAAGAGAACAGATGGTTAGGATGGCAACTGTAAACAAATTTTACAGATAGCTTAATTGCTCCTAATTATATCAGTTTCGAGATCTCCTGTCACACCTTCACAATTTATAGCATGTACCCCCCTTAGCCTCCCTATAAAGATATCTGTAGACTCCCTTGTTTCTAGTCCAACAACTTCTCTATCAACTGGATATTCTTCCTTGCTCACGCTCTTTTTCCAGAAGGTACGGGAAAGGGTTTCCCTTAGCTACTCCGCAAATTAAGAAACAATCTGTCAAAATAGCAGCTCAAGTAAAATTGACTGTAGTTGTAAAGTAATATTTCTCTGTGCCTTAATATCGCCTTCTTGCACAATAGTATCTGATTAAGTCTTGATAAGTCTCTCAAAGAGCCAGGGAACTGGGGCCTCTGACTCTAGTCTCCTGCCATGGCAGGAGAGCACCTGAATGTTGCTGCCTCCCTGTCTCCTCACTTGGCTATCGTTGTTCCCTACCGCCCCCCTCCCCCCAGTTTTAATGGTCAATTAGTGGTCAGTTACAATAAACTATTTAAGTTATTATATTCCCTGTTTCTCTTTAAAGAAGAAAATCTAAAGTTAATCACTGTCTTGCAGAAAATAAATGGATCTTTTATAACCTACATGGGACATTTCCAGGACCTTAAGTAAAGTGCTGAAGAGCACCATCCTAATTTAAGAGCTTCTCTTTTCTTAGCTTTCAGAAAAGGGATTGTCTGAGAACTACACCGTATGTCATTATTATAATTGGGGGGGTTTATGCTCTTTTCCCCCAAATAAAAGGAACACGTATGTTAACAAGAACCACATACATGGATCCAGGTTGGAAACACACTCCTTTCTGGTCACAAAGTGAGCAAGTACATACACCTTTTCCTTGCACCATGACACAAAGCATAAATTACACACAAAAAGAGAAAGAGATTATACACCTTAGGTCCAAACATTGTCCTGAAACAAGATTATGCTGAACTTATTCACTGCCATACCTGTGAGAAGCCTGCAGATAGGTTTGCTTCCTAATCTTTAGTCTAGTTGAGCAATGGAAGTTTTTCTTTTATCTGTCATTGTGAAAGTGTATGCCATTTAAAACATACTTATCATTCTAAAATGTTTCACTAAGTAGGAGTTTGTCTGCGTTAAGCCGAAGTTATTATCATAATACCTTTAATTTCATTTTCAGTGTTGTGTTGTAGCCATATTTTTAAACTGAGATGTTACAATGATGAATGTATTCAACAATGATTACTTACTGGACACATAAAAAAAAAAAGAAATTCAGCCTATATAAAACAGACACATTAGGGATAGAGGGCTCAACAACCTTTAAGCAAGCAAAACAAAAAATGCTGTTCATGTCCACTGGCACTTGTGTTAGGCTTACTTCTTTTCTTAGGTGTATTAGGAATTCTATATACCTGAATTGAGTTTTAAACCTACTAAATCTTATCAAATTCCATCAAATCCTTAGTAACTGAAGGAAACATTTTTCTTCCACAGGAAACATTGAAAAATTATCACTTTTGACTCTACTTCAGAGACTATTTGTCTGCCCATGCCAGCCTTCCTGCCCAAGGACAATGAGAAACAATAACGGGTTTGGTTCGGACTGTAGCAAGACGAATACAGTCATATGAAATTTAAACTGGTTTAAATTGCAGCTTATTAGAGAACTAATGGATATAAACAGGGAATACAGATAGTATTTAAATAATACTAGAAGACATTGGATGAAGATCCAGCGAGGAACAGAATGCTTTCATGAAAAATAAAGACAGAACAAACAACTGTGCAGTGGCAAAAGGACAGCTATAAACGTTCAAAGTCTGAGCTCTTGGCACAGTGAAGTTGAGCCCTGGAAGAAGGGAGGGGTGGATGGAAGGTGTTTTAAGACTTGGGGTTTATTTCTCATTATCCTCCTCTGACTTCATTGGTAATAAATTAATATTCCCCAATTCAAGTCTGTTTTGTCTGTGACAGTAGTTGGTGAATGATCTCTCCCTATCCTTATCTTGGCCCACAAGCCTTTAATTATATTTTCTCTCCCCTGTCCAGCTGAGGAGGGGAGTGATAGAGCAGCTTTGGTGAGAATGTGCCATCCAGCCAGGGTAAACACATCACAGTCCTTTAATCACTACCCTCTGAGCCTGATCATAAAACCAGCTCTCTACCCATTGAGCTCTTGTCCTAACCAGACCACAGTGTCCTAAGGTGGATAACAGAATAGTGTGGGAAACAGTGTTGAAAGCCTTCCTAAAGTCAAAATAAATGACATGCACTGCTATGCTCTCATCCTCAAATTTAGTCAGTTTATTTGAGAAGTCAACCATGCTGGTCAGGCATGATTTACCCTAAATAAATCCACAGCGATTCGTTGCAATCATCTTTTCCTTCACATGCCCATAACTTATACCAGAAAGACCAGATAAGCCCCTTCCCTATCATGCCCAGATAAACATCATGGCTCTGTTCATCTGTTGAAGACAGGATAGACTCAGACCAAATTAAAGTATGTTGGGAAGTGACATAAAACCACAGGAACAGAAGTTCCAAGACCAGACAGGACAGGTGCATTGTTAGGACTATACTACCAGTCATCAGCCAGATGGGTGACAGCAAGTGTGATAAACACAGGAAAAACAGAAATCCTGAGGAAGCAAAATCCACACTCCTAACGAGATGTACATCTAGACCACTGAAAGGGAAAAGGCAATGCTAATATTAAATTTTAGACATTGGCAAAGTTATTGCATGGAAGGGCTAGTCTTTGCTAATCAATGTAGGGAGTGTAACATTTTGATGGTCCTCATTTGTGTGAAGGTCTAGTCCACAGTATCACAGTCAATAAGCCATCTACCAAGAAATCATGAAGTATATACAGATCAAACATCTTTGCAGGAGCTAAACCCCAAAGAAATCACTACAATTGTGTTTGATTTCAAAGAGAGGAGTCACATTGGAATGAAGCAGCTTGCTAAAAAGAGGTTAAGAAGTGCATTAAGAAGATGCTGCCCAGTTATGAAGGGATGGGGTCAGGAAGGCCAGGGTGAGGCTGGAGCTGAACTTGGCAATGGACACAAAGAATAATAAGAATGACTGTACAGGTATGTCAGCCAGGAAAGAAAGTCCAAGACTGAAAATTAATAACAACAGATGAGGAGAAGGTTGAGGTACTCGACAACTTTTTTGCCTCAGTCTTCACTGGCAACCTCTCTTCCCACACCTCTCAAGTGGATGGACTGCAAGGCAGGGACTTGGGGAGAAAAGTTGCTCCCACTGTAAGAGGGAGCTCATTGCAGGAAGATTGGGCTAGATGATCTTTGGAGGTTCCTTCCAACTCAAACTATCCTATGATTTTAAGATGGTATATGCCCCAATATAGTGAGAGTAAGACAGTACGAGAATAAATAAGAGAACCACTAGCTGGAGTGCACATGAAAATTTCACATGTATTAAGGAACTGGAGGTGGATAAAGTCAAGCTAATTTAAAAAGAACACTGTTATAGGGGATATGTGGAGATGCACAGGCCTGTAAAACTCTAGCCATGTTTTTAGAAACTGTTCTAAAAAAACTGAACTCGGCCCAGTCCTGTTCAACATATTCATAAATGACCTGGACGAGGTGATCGAGTGTATCCTCAGCAAGTTTGCTGATAATACCAAACTGGGAGGGCTGGCTGATGCTCCAAAGGGCTGCGCCACCATCCAGCGTGACCTGAACACGCTGAAGGGCTGGGCAGAAAAGAACCTCATGAGTGTCCCGGTTTGAGGTTTTGTGTTCTGTAACCAGTTTTGTGTTCTGTAATTTTACATTTTAGTTAGGCCTTCTCTAGCTCTCTGAAATTAACAGCATATTGTAGAGAAAACCGCTCGCTCTGGGCCAATGTTTGTGCTACAATGCCAAGGAATGGTATGCAGAGAGGCCGTGCTTATACTTATTGCTATAACAAGCAAGGTCAGCCAATTTTCGTTATTTGCCCCTTAGAGGGTCGGAAACGGAAAAGTGTAGAGGGGTCACACCTGTGGGGAGGAACGGACAGAACAGGTGACCCAAACCTGACCAACTGGAGTATTCCATCCCATCT
>JAOTQQ010000012.1:79301229-79312821 GCA_026546715.1 Gallinago undulata | reverse complement strand
CAGAGCCTCCTCTTCTCCAGGCTGAACAACCCCAGCTCCCTCAGCCTGTCCTCGTAGCAGAAGTGCTCCAACCCCCTGATCATTTTTGTGGCCCTCCTCTGTACCCGTTCCATCAGGTCTATGTCCTTCTTATATTGAGGGCTCCAGACCTGCACACAGTGCTCCAGATGAGATCTCACCAGAGCAGAGTGAAGTGGCAGAATCATGTCTCTGGACCTGTTGGCAATACTTCTTTTGATGCAGCCCAGGATGCGATTGGCAAATAGTAGCTGAACTGTAGCAAATAGTAGCTGAACTGTAACATTTCTATCAGTTAAGGGGAGATCTCCATAAAGGTAAACTGGCAATTCTTGTCACATCTTTAGAGATGAGTAAGAAAAAAGTATGGCAACTTCAGTGCAGTAAGGGGGTTGAGATGCCACCTTTGCAGAACAGTTACTCCTGAAGTTCAGAAGTTGGGCATTTAGCCACCCAAGGCAGCTGATGATGTGCCCTTGTTTCAAACAGACTATTAGCCCACAAGGACAGGCTTATCTCTTGCTCACTGCTAAATAATTTTCTCTTATTAGTAATATCCTTCCTTCACTAAGCTATAAAAGCACAGGAGCATCTGCCTTTCTATAAAAACCTTATGTATACTTCAACTATCACTGTTCTGCTGACCTGAAAAAAACCAACAGATACTCTAGCTGTGAAAAAACAGACTTGAAGAAAATGTACTAGCTTTGAAGCACTCACTTTCATTTTCCCCTCATTCTTAACAGTCTTTAACAAACCTAGGCTTCAACAAGCTGCAACGTCCAGCATTTCTTGACTAGGCTTTTCCCTTTAGGGACAACAGCATTTCTGACAGCAGGTTGACTGCCAGGGACAAGGACTGGTTTGGACTTTGATTGAAATATCTTAGTGGGCCATAATTCATACTCTTCTTTTATCTGGCTAAGTCTTCTGGACATCTTTAGAATAGTTGTCTTTCTACAGGTAAATAACATGCCTAGAACGTTTGGCATAAGGAATTAGGTTTTAAAATGTAGACACTTTCATCAAGGATAACAAGATACGTATTTGCAAAAGGAAGTAATATTTTCAGGTAGATGCTTTAGCACACTTTCCATGCCTCCTCCCCTTTTCCAAACAATACAGAAGTCAGACAAATCATACTCTTTTTAAATAATCCATTATATTTTCTAAGGGTTTGTCAGGATCCTGAGATGGATGGCTTTTCATCACCTGATAAAGAATCAGAGAATAATAGAGTAATATTTCATACTGAAGGTTCTTCAGAGAAAGATTTTCTAGGAAGATGCCATATTCATTGCCTTTCTATCACTGCCCAAATATGAATTTTGGCATTTTGGCTAGGAGTCTTGAGTCTTTTTTTTTTTTTCTGAAAAGCATGATGTACTCAAACAAGATGTTTTGACTTTGGCCTGAGAAAATGTCTGATCAGTGATGACTTTGCTTCACAAAGCTCCAAGCTGAAAGACACTGACTCACCCTACAGCAGCTATCTCAGGAGATTCATACAGCAGCTAAGTAATGATGAACCCTCAGCATCCTCTCCGCGGAGCAGGATGAGGGTATACAAGCTGAGGAGTCGTCATAACAAAGCTTTTCTGCGCCAGTCCGTACTGCTGGTCCTTTTTCTTCTCCTTACAACAAAATGGTTTCTGTGGCCAGAATCTTTTAGATCAGTCATATTGTTACTATATGGTACAATCAAGAATGGCAACCTAGACATAAAACTTTGTGAAGAATAATGTATTCAGAAAAACTGAAGTAATGCTAAAACATTCCCTAGTAACATCTTGTAATAAACAGACAGGAGGCTACAGAGTTAACAAGCTTCCTAAGCATTATCAGTCCAAAAACCTTGAAGATTTATTTCACTTCATGTTTTAAAGTATTAAAAAAATAATTAGCATTTTGGAAGCTTATAAACTACTTTAACCTCTATGAGGTACAAAATGCTCAGAATCAACACAAGCTGCTTTCCCTTTTGGATTTTATATAAGCAAAGTCTGTAAGCAGGGCACAAAAAAATACTGTGTTGGGAGGGTGCAAAAGAGACAGATGACGGGGAATCCCCCTAGGGAAGCTGATTTTAATACAGATCTTGAACTATACTCCACAATATCACAATGTTAGAAAAATGAGTATATTGTTTTATCATCTAAAAACCCAGATGGCCACCAAGGAGCAGTTGTTCAGGATAAACTGAAAATGCTGGGGAAAACTAGAGTTTAATAATATGAAGCCAATTATAAATCTGAAAAAGCCAGCCAAAACTTTTTTTGGTCTGAAGTCTAGTTCATCTTCTTCAATGTATATATATAGAGATATGGGTATGAGAAGAAATTAGCTACAACTCTGAGGGATAACTTTCAATGTGCTATATGATAAGCATGTGAGTGTTGCAATGGCAATGATATTTCCATTCTGTATAGCAAATGTTCTTAAACATCAGAACTTGTAACAGGAATAAAATTAACACTGCTGTTTTGTTGTTTTGGTGGGTTTTTTGGTGTTGCTTTTTTTTTTTTTTTTTTAAATTCAAGTCCCAGCATTCAGCCTTTTCATACTTAGAATCTTTTTTAGTAGTAGCAATAAACAATCTGAATGTCTGCATTTAACCTGCGGCCAAAAGGACAGGTATGTAGCATGAACTCAATAGTTTTTTTTGTGGAAGGTGAGCAACAAGATTTCATATGCAGTACCATTCCGTTTTTGCAAGATGACCTTATAAACATGCATGGCTGAACAACGCAACTACAGTTTGGAAGGCTACTCACTTCATTTGTGTCACATGTACGAAAGACGGTATCAGTATTCCCAAATCTCTATGGAGACATAAAACAGGTATTTGACCACCACAAAGCCAAGCAGACACAGCTTGTAATCAAACTCTGTCAAGGAACCTAAGAAACCCCAGACAAACAAACCCAAAAAACTAAGCAAAAACCTTGAAGAAGGCACTTTCAACCAATGAAAATAAATCCCAAACAAAATACTTTAGGTCAACCCCTTACCCACTTCTCAAAACACTATCAGTAACTAGAGGACAAATTCATCCTGAGGCATCTTTCAAGTAAAGTTCCGTACATGAATTAGAAATGAGGTAATGGCTTCCTGCCTGTTACAATGAGTTAAGATAATACTACCTCAAAAAATTGCCAGGGAATTTTCCAATTAGCAGATAATGGGATTAAGGAAAACAGGTAAATATTACTAGCCCTGAAGCAATTGGTGACAATAAACACAATATAGATCATGCTTGGCAAGCATGGCTGTAGAATAACTAGCAAGAATATATGAAAGGGATCATGCAAAATTATGAATTATCTCAAAGTACTAGAAACAAAACTTCAATCTGTATAGAAAAAATTTTAAAGCAGTGTTTCGTTTCATGGGTAAGGGTAAAACAAGGAAATACCACCATGACTGTTTTTTCACAATCCAAACTGGATCAATATATGCTGGGGCCACCCAGCAGTGACGGCCATCCTTTGACACGACACAGGCTGAGCTCTGTACTAGACAGTAGAAGTGAAATATGAGAGGCGTCACAAGCCTTTTTTTTTATTCCCCCTTTTTCCTTCTCTGTAATTCCCTTCCATCACATCTTTTCCTTGGACTTTTAGGTTAAGCCTGTTTCTGTGATACACACACACGCACACACATACTCACATGCACATGTGTATCACTTCCCTTAATGCAATCAGCTGAAGACGACGGTGGAAAGCAAGGTCGATAAAATCCATAGAATCAGAACCAAACCACGCTAGAAAGAATATACTCTGTAAATGCAGTCATGCATTCAAACACTGTCCTCTGGAAGTTCCAGAGATTGGTATCTTTCTTTCACATACAGAAAATAGATTTTCTTGACAATCTGTGATAATTTTCTTTGGAAAATTCAGTAACTTCAGAGTATTCACAAGGTTATGCTGACTACTCAAACTAGCTTTCAGCTATAGCTCCCTCACCAACCCACTGAGAGCACAAATGATAGTCCCATTTTTTGGATTGCTTTGCAGAACAATCTTGGTTCTGCACATTTTTATCAAACCCAGATTGTGTAGCTCAGGTTCATATTATATTATTTATGCTGCCTCTCAACAGTAACAGAACTGTACACTTACCTTTAGTGAAAAGTGGCATCATCTTCAACACTAGGAACTTAAAAGAGGGGTTGAAAAAAACAATTTCCATTCTGTTTTATGCTGTGGACCAGTAAATTTTACAGCATTTCCTGTGAATCAGATACTATACCTTCCTGTTACAAATGAGATACGAACAGGTGTTCAAACATAAAATGTAGATTTTTTAAATAAAATGGAAATCTCTTCTCACAAGACCTGTGAAATATCAGGCATTTATACAATTTGATCTCCTTTAAAAAAAGCTGGGTAAATTAACTTCATTTAAATCCATTGTTATGAACCAGTTGAAATAAGTAAATGATTACACCACATGAAGTCATTAATTTCTAACTGCTGCAGGTTGCTCTAATACAGACTTAATAGCAAAAGTACCTACAATTCAGCAATACATAAACCAAAAAGAAACTTTGATTTTTATTATGTAGCTTATTCTTAGCTCTGCTATCCTGAGTAGTCATAAAACTCTCAGAACCTTTACATCAGTATGATCATCTTGATATCAAAGTAATTATTCATGTAAGTGACTGTAATCAGGGATTAAATCTTCCTTCAAAGACACTTCAAATGTGGTTTGTTACTGCATCACTCTTCCCTCCCACCCCAATCAGGTTCCATTGAAATAAACATCTGATTGCCAGAAACTGTAAGAATTTGGGGATTTTCCCTAGTTTTGCCTATTACGTTTTATTTACTACACTGGAAACAAAACTTTGGCAAACAGTCAGTAGATGAAATTTCTTGTCAAGTTAGTAGCTACTTCTTCACAGAAGAGTGTAAACTGTCATCAAAATAAACGGTAAAGTTGAAATTATACAGTAAATCAGCTTGAGAAGAAAAAAAAAGCATTGAGAAACCTTGTCCTCTCAGTGTTTTATACTCCATACACACTCCTCAGGTACTCTCTTCACTCAACTTCTATTAAACAAAAACTTTATTCATGTATTTGAAAGCACAACTTAATATTTCAGAAAGCAAAGACTGAAATGCAATTGTATGACCCCTCCTTTAGTCAAAGAACTGTAGAAGGGGACTTTTCTTACTGAATGCATCTGTGTGTTTCTTTGACTATACACAAATAAAAAAAGTATAGAGCAAATTAAACTTTGTTTGAAATCATTTAGAGTATTTAAATTGTTTTCTAAGTTCAGAATGAAGACGCAAATACAATTAATCTCAGAATACCTTAAAATAACTTTAAGCCAGCAAACACTCAGGAATGTCGTATTTTAATAATTCATGGTTTTCCATTATCTTCAACTGTACTGATCTGTTGGAATGAGAACCCTCAGACCTCTCGGTGAATGCTTTTCTAAGGGGAAAGGCAGACTTCATCCCTTTTTTCTGTTTTGTTTTGTTTTGTTTTTTTAAGTTTGGAAGTCCTGCAGAAGAACTCTAAAGTTACTGACTTGATATAATCTAAAGCAAGTAACAGCATCATCAAGTCATTGTTTTCATGTCAGCCTTAATTCTGAAAACATTGATTAGCTTTCCATGACAGAAGATTCCTGATCCCTGCTGGTTTTTTGCATTCCATATGGCAAACCATAAATTGCACGTCTCTTCAATTCTGCTCTAGTTTTATGACAACTTGTGGAGTAGTCAGAGGAAGGGAAGAAGGCAAAAAAAGGCATCCTCTCCTAAGCACCCCCAGCTAGCTCAAAGCCCAAGTAACCCAATGTGAAAAAAATTACTTCCTACCTATAAAACAAACAGTAACCATATTATAATCAGGCTTTGTATACCTTTTAGTCACCAATGTAATATGCCCACACTTGCTAAACTCTAAGATGAAGTGATGATAAGTTTTGTAATTACATAATATACATCAAATAACTTTAATAAATGAAATCCAGACATTGCTTCCAGTGTTGTTTTCCAGAAGTCTCATGCACACAAAGGGATTCTACCATTTACTAATCCATAAATAATTTGTCAACAGCAGCTCACTGTCAACACTCACAGCTGCTTCTACCAACTCCAACATGGTTGTCCCTGTTAGACATGCTCCTGAAAATTACCAGTACGGAAAATTCAAATAATAAACAGGACGGGGACTAAGGCCTGATATAGCACAGGCATACTGTGTGCCGTGTAGCAAAGAATATGCTCCTCGGCCAGTACACTTCCTTTTCCACTACCAAATTTAAGTTACAATTTTCCCTCTATTCTGAATGATGAAGCATTAAGCTTACACTACTTCACAGCCAAAGTATCATCATTCTGCCTCTTCCACCCTTCTTTGCATCTAATCAAATAAGAGTTTAGCTTCACTGTCCTAGCTACTCTCAGCACTTTACGTAGCCATAATGAAATCCTGCCCTGAATTCTTCATCTTTCAGAGAGGTTAGTAGTTATTCCAAGAAAAATAATTTTGCACCCTGATCTAGGAGGTGGGGGGGTGGGTGGGGGAGGGAAGCAGGGAAACGTTTGTGCATGGAACAATGATACAGAATTCCTACTCAAAGCAGAGAATGCTTTAGAGTTGAAAATCCTGGCTGAAGAGCTGGCTGCACACCGTGGCACATGGCACATTACTAGAGGCTCAAGAAATGAGAAAGGAAAATAAAGGTAGACACCAATTACCATTCTAAGGAAGCATTATTTGGCAGGACACATGCGTGCTGCAGTTCACCCAAATGGTAGACAGAAAATTCCATGTCCCCCAAGTCATACTTCAAATTTAAAGGGTTCAGAAGCTCAAGAGCCAGAAATACCTCTTGGGATGAAAACGGCAGAAAGCAGATTTACAACCAGGAATATTGTTCTTGGACTTCACATACAAGTCTACTTTACTGTAGGTCTTAAGCATTTTTCTGCTTTTCCTTTTGACAAATTTAGAAGAAACATTTCCATGTCAATCTTATGACCATTTTAATTCATACTAGTTTTATATCTGTCACTCTCCTACATATTTTTAGTTACTTGTTAAAGATTACTCAACTACGTCTAGTTAAGTGTCAAACAAGTGAATGTGACATGAAGAAAATATCTGTTCTAAGGACTTCAGAGACTAAAGTCTTTGGTTCACAGATGGGGGTAACACATAAGGGGGATTCTTCACTTGACTCTTATTAGTTTTGTATTATCGTAGGGTTTTGGGGATTCTCCAGCATTACCCAGTAAAAATGGAAAATTGGCCTGTAATGTTTCCCCCAATTTCTTGAGCGTTCACGGAGAGTAGTTGTATCTAACAGGCTATAAAACGTAATTTTTCTGTAAGCATCTGAAAGCTTCCTTCCCAAAAGAAGGAAGCATCTTCTGTGATGCAACATGCAATCATCTTTAATTTTTCTGCTGGTCTTCAGCAAAAGGGATTTTAACCCTAAGAAGCAAAATTAAAACCCTAATCAGTGATAACTGTCCTTAAAAACAAATCATTCTGCTCTATTTAAATGTAAAAAAAGTCAAAATTAACAGTACCATATCAGCCAACAATTAAATCTCATTTGAAAAACAGTAACTTTGCTGTCCTACATGGCAAACTGCTGTTTTCATAAGGAAGGATTTGGTCACGTATATGTGAAATACATAATAAATATATATGCATTTAATACAAAGGGTATTATTACTCTTTAAAGCATTAATGCTCTAAAGTTTAGGCAAGCTCAGGTCTCACTCACAGGTCTTCCAAGAAAAGCAACATCTCCTAGCAAGCAAATTAGCTAGGACGAAACCAAAACCTATTTACTCCCTTACCTCTTTTGAGCCGGAAAGCGACTTTCTTTTTTAACATAAACTCAGTCATGAAACAAAGACAGAGAACCTTAATCTTACACATTGGCTCTACTGGGGTAGAGCTTCCAAATATCACACCCCTAGTACGATGCCAGGCTTTCTCAGACATACCAGCTGACATAAACCAAGTCAAAACAGTCCTTGTCACTTCAGAATTACACTTCCCTATCACATATTTTGGTTCTCCATATAATACGCGTGCTGAACTAACTTGGTGCAGCACGTGTCAGTTGGGTTGATCACTGTACTAGATCTGTGTTAGTATATATGTTGTCAAAGGTGGAGTATTAAGCTAAAACTACTCACTAATGTGTAAACAGGGCGATAAATACTCAGATTACTTTTACTTGCTTTGAACAAAACATCCATACTTTCTCTGTATTTGAAACCATGAAAAAAAACATTAAATTCTCTGTAATTTGTCTGTTACTAAAATACTGAGAATGAACGTCCCTTCATTAAGACTTCTGTCAGCAATGGATATCACAAATACAACTGCTTTAAAATGATACTGCAGTTTCCACTTTATAAACAAGCAAATCCCAATGGCATCAATTAAACTAACTGCTGCAACTGACTTTGGGTATGTAGAGCCAGCAGCTCCCAAGCTCATCACTTCAAAGGAAACAGAGAAGGAACTTTGGACTGACCATTACATACAAAGACCATACAAGGATACAGGCAGTGGCTCTACCTGAAGTAGAGAATACAAATAACAACCATCTATGCTTTCTGAAGACAACACTGAAAAGACCATGTCCTTTGAACACGAGGCTTCTGGGTGAGAAGGGCTGGAGAAGCTGGGGTCTACATAAGGCCAAGGGCTTATCATATCGGCACCTACACAATGAATTTCAGCAGCTGCCAGCCCTATTGGCAAGGAGACTCCACTCACACCGTATCCTACTGTTCCTTTACAAAACGAAGTAATCTGACAGGCCTCTGATCAAAAAAAATTAAAAATAATCACACCCTGCTCCTGTGCCCCATACTCCCACCTAAACACACACGCTGACAGCATACAGCTCCATGCCAGGCATACATGGATTATGAGTTCTATATCTTTACACATACTACATATAATTTTTTGTGTATATATTTATAGTTTGTATTTATACTATATACACAGAGACAAGTTTCTACAATCTGCATAAAGGCTGTAGGCTGGGTAGAGGCAGAAGGTCTTCCAGTGTCCTTCACTGTAGGAAACCCTGTGCTCCGTGCTTCTGCTTTCCGAGACGTTCCACAGCCAACATGTGCTCAGCCTAAGAGTCCGACATAATACTATATACATACATATATACAAACATATAAGTATACATAGTAAGATAAGCTTAGCAAATGCTAAGTGTGGAGTGGTGAAAAAATAGATATTTTTTTTCCCAAGTTGGTTAACTAGACAATATTTGAGCATTCAGATTATCAGCCTATTTCAAAGATGTGTTGTTTTGTTATTCCAGCAACCAAGTTTTTACAGCAGTTTTGATTTTTACAAGATGACAGCATGACATTGTTGAGTATAGTTGGCTACATTTTCACATAGTTTTCACAGAGGTCCAAGGTCCTTCACAGTTCTGCCCTTTGCTGCACTCTTTGAAATGCTTTTATAACTCCAACCTTGAGCACATATTTGTCCATGTCTTCCAAAAAAGACTTCTGCAGTTCTCACAAGGCATCCTTCCTACAGACTTTCACAGCTGACCTATCCAGAAAGCAAATATCCCCTTTCTTTATCCTTGGGTTTTCTCTACTGAGATACACATAGCAAAATAACAGTGAAATATGACTGCGTTAAAAGCAGTCTGGGGATACCAATAATTATTTTTTGTGAAGAATAATAACAAGCTTTTAACAGATTCAGACAAGTAAATCTATTGAGATAATTAAACATTTTTACTGCTTTTATTTTTAACCCTGCCTTCCTTTCTATTTTCTCTTATTCTTTATCATTCTACCTTTCTGCATTTCATTTCAAATTGAACTTGAGCTTTTTTGGAACAGAGATGTGCAATTTAATGTAATGTACAACAATTTTATGCATGTACAGCAAAATGAAACCACTGGGCCATTTAAATACTAGCAAGATGTACAGGAACAGCAGCACAAATCCATGTTTTTACCTTTGTTTTACATATTAAAAAAATAACACAGGCTGGTAATTCACCAAGTGCTTTTCATAGCCCCCATTCCAAATTGCATCTTCTCACAGGAATTGCATAATCATCACTATCCTGTGTGTTTATTGAGAGAAATACATAAATCTTCATACCAGTCTCCTTTTCAATGGGATCCCAAGATAATTCGGTATTACAAAGGCTAAATTTTACATGGATTTGGGGAGAATGAGGAAGCAAATGTTCCTTCCCAAAACGTTCGTTCCCTGAGGTAAAGGAAACAAAGTCAGAGATGATATTTTTTAACAATACTACAACATCCAGCTGAAAGCAGCCATCTCTCTTCCCTCTGAGCTCTCTAAGCACTGAATAGGCCTTTGAATTCCCAGAAAACTCAAAAGCTACATTTAGTCTAGTTCCTATTCTTTTTTCTGGCTTTTGTTTCAAAAAATCATTATTATTTTCCTGTAGTTACTAACCAAAACCAGCATATGAAAATGACTACTCGCTCTACTAAAAGTTTACTTGCCTTTTTGTTTTACAACTATGAAATGAGTTCAAACTTAATGTAAAACATATTTCTCTGTAGGTTTAATAAAAAATTTTAAAGCTGGATGCATGACATCCAGGTTGAAATGAAAACCTTACTCTACAGTGATGCTGGCAGTAGAAAATACTTCTCTTGTTACATTGACATCTTAACATTTGAGTGGTAGTTATTTTAATAGACAGTTACTATCCAAGAAATATTATTTTCTGGTTTGAATCAAGCAGTTTGATCTGTCTGAAAGTATAAAAAAAAAGCCCAAACACTGAACTGCTTCTAGCCGTTATGAACAGGCTGAGAGACTCAGCTGTTTAATTAAACAGAAGTACAGGGAAACTGCAGAAGTGTTTTAGAGGAAACAAGCTGAGAAAGTTTTCTCTGTTTATTTCTCATTGCATGTATTTTGTGAACTTGACAATAGTGCCTTTTAAACATTTTTCCCCCTAACTAGGTAGTTTCACAAAGTAGAGAAAAATATGTTGGTAAAACCCCAGTCTCTGCCTGTATTGAGAACAAACTAGAACCTCAAATTACTAAGTTGTGAAATTCACTAGTTTTCACCTTAATCTAATAAAATGCCATATAAAAAATTTATCTTCTTAATTTTCTTATGAAAACTTACAGGGCTCCAAAAAATCCTAATTTGCCTCTTAACCGTTGTTGATCAAGACCCACTGTCAAATTTCCTTCTGGATGTTTCTTTGTATTGTTGCATTTACTCCATTCAAAGTTATGTTACCAAGTAAAGGGAATTTCCTCTTTGAAAAGCCTGCAAGATTTAGCTTATATTGCTTATATTCAGCACAACTGGGAGCACCATGAGCTTAGCTTTCCCAAGAAGCTTGAGATACCAAGAAGCTAAATCAATACCATGTGCAGAGAATTCCTCTTTCCAAAGAAGTTTAAAATGTTAGAGAAGTGAGCTCATAAATAGTTTATTTTAAAATGTTTCTGAAAACTATTTAGTGCATTCCATTATCCTTTAGTCTACACTGAAATTGTCAACACAAGCGTGACAGGCTACCTTCACTAT
>JAOTQQ010000012.1:79264497-79301129 GCA_026546715.1 Gallinago undulata | reverse complement strand
TATTCTGCAGGTTTCAGCTGTCACCTACCATCTCTATCATTCTTCTGCCATCCATTCTATTCTTAATTGTATAGAGGCAATATAAATAATGCTCTGAAAGAAATTTTAGAGATTGATGCATAGATTGTTTTCATCATTTTTCCCCCCGTAAGCACTCTCCTGAAGGGAAACAGATTGATCAGTTCTTTCCCTTCACCCTTCCAAACCCCCTCCTCTTTTTTTTTTTTTAATTCCTTTTAGCAATGAAATGTAGACTTTTCCTCATCATGGATTCTTGAAAAACAGTTGAGAAGCTGATAACTCCTATCCCATTCTTACTGCTAACTAAAAAAAGAAAACCATCAAAAAATACCTACCTGAAAACCGCAACAGAAACACTTCACTGAAACTGAGTGAAACTAACTAATGTTTAATGTGACTAAAAAGGAAAATCAGAATTTTGCTTAAATTTTAAAATAAAATAAAAGGAAAGATGATGTAAGTTCATTATCAGACAGCTTTATGTCAATGAATATGTAACAGAACAAGAGTAAAGCTTCTGCATTCATATTTCAGGTTATTCTGAGAAGCTGTTAGCATTATTATGAGGCAGATCTGGCCTAGTAATAAACCTGTTGGGGATTAGGAACTATTAGGATCAGTTTCACTGTACCCACATGTGCAAACGATATGATTACAAGCATATAGGGGGTGATAAACAGGCTCCTCAATGGAAGTTATTTCTATCTAGCTGACTTGAAAACTGAGTTGGTGAGCACACATAATTGGAAAGGAAAAGGTGGAGAGCTGTTCAGTGTGTATTTTGAAACATTAGCTCTTGAATTTCTCTGTGAAAGTCACACGTGCACATTTGTCAAGGGGGAAATTTCATTTAGGAAGTTCCCCTTGGGAAAAGCCAGCCTCTTTCTTCCTATACAGCATAACCAAACTGCTCTAAAATCTCTCTTATCAGACCCTGGAACCAGACTCCTATTTTTACATATTTCATATTGTATATAATCTTACGTGCTTCCAAGGGAAGCTCTTGGGTAGCACTTCTCTGTTGTTGTTGTTTTGTTCTTAGTGGGTTTTTTTGGAAGGGGCGGAAAGGGGTGCGTTGGTGTTGGTTTTGTGTTTTGTTTTTTTTTTTCCACAGGAGGGGAGATTGTGGTGTTGAAATCATGCAGAAGCAGAAAGGTAACAGACAGTTGCTGGAGAAGTGCCACAGAAAATGCAGCGGCTGACAGGATCTGTTATCCCTTAGTGGCTGCAGAAGAAACTTTTACAGTTTAGGATAAAATTTCATTAAAAAAACATAGCTGCTGACAAATGGAACAAAACATCCACCAGAGAAGGCTATGCAGAGAAGATTTTATGTATTTAAAAGAATCTCTACATACATGAAAGGAAAAGCTTTATCTAAACGGAAGTTTTGTGATTTGGCTACCCATAGCAAATTCCACACTCAGCTACCATGGTAAAGCCATAGGAGAAATCAAACTCCTTTTCCCATTTTTCCCTGAAAAACCTACCTAAGATCAAAACATCTAAACGATCCTCTGTGCACCAGTTTGTGTGCAGCCAGAGTCTTATAAGACATTTGACAACTACTTGGACGCAGGAAAACATCAAACCTTCCCTAGTAAAAGCTGTTGGAAGGAGTCACAGAACTATACAGAAAACTCAAAAAGGCATAAAAAGTATAACCTGTTACAAAAGCCAACTTCTTGCAGGGGAAAAAAAAAAAAATTGCCATCCATTTTAAGGCCATTCCAGATCACAAAATTCAAGTATGGCGATAAAACACCTATGTAATTACATGATCACATCACCAAACAACAAAGGCAGCTTCTATCCTTGAATCATCGGATGTGAATTACAATAGGCTAAAACAGTTCAAACACTGTATGTCTTACACTAAAGAAAACTTTATTAACAGCAAAATACCTGACATGGATAGGTCCAGACACCTTGACTCTCTGCAAGCAGATAACCGTGCATTCACATTTCAGGTCTTCAGCTCACAGTATTGAAAAGGCACAGCAGTAATATAATTCAGCCACTGGGAAAGCACCAACTCCAAATAAACAAAAGCCTGTAGGTTGCGCTAGGCTCTCCCTCTGCCTGGAGTCCTACCACATTCTCCACCTACCACCACTGTTCTTTGGGATCCTTCTTGCAACATGGCAGCAGCTCACCTCTGTTGCCGGCGAACGAGGCCATCCCTCGTCACCACCCAACTCTGGAGACCCCTGGCTGCACACGTGGCATTGCTCTGCCCTTAATACAAGGGGCACAGTATCACTAGATATCCAGTCAGCACCATTTTCCCTGCACACTCAGTCCCATGGGCAGGTCCCCTCCAATGAGCACTGTTGTCACTGGCTGTCCCCACATCACTTTGAGGACAAGGAAAAGTACCATGGTAATTTTCCACCAGTGTCAGTGCCTTGCTAGCGGGAAAATCCCAGGTCATGAACATTATACCTAACATCTTACAAACCATCTTGGGCCTTAGGCCAGAGGAATCTACCCTTGGAACACCTCATTGCTTCCCTTTTTTGAGACATGTTAGGAAATAAAACATAAAAAACTTTTTTTCCCCCCATTGTTCTGACCCAGGTGATTTAAGGTCAGTTCTTTACTATGCCAGAAATTGTTCGATACGTGAAGGTCACACAATATTCTGCACTTCAATCATCTATAAATCAAAAATAGGAGAACCCCACGCTGCAAAACTGTTGTGGAAATAACCTTGACGATTTTTGGAGGCAGAAATCACACTGGTGTTTCTGTAAGGAGATAGCCAGGACCAAGGAACTGCAAACACTGCAGTGGATAGCTTGCAGTGGTTCAAGAGAAGTTATCAAGCCTGAGTATTTTAAAGACAAGGAAATTACATAAAAAGCAGCTATAGGAAATTTAGTTTCTGATCCTTTGCAGGACTCGCAGTGAGTCAAGAAGAGGGACCACTTTTACTATTGGTTACAACAGCTACAACAAGCAAGGCTGACTGATCAGAACAACTTCTGAGAGAGGATAACACAGAAATGTGGTGCAATCCTGACTAACAGGAAGGTAAGGGACTTGCATTTGCTAAGAATCAGTTTTACACCTGTGTTGTCAGTATTCATTCCTCCCACTTCCACCAACACACATGTATGATCACTTTTCTTTAGCCTCATAACCTATCAGGGCCAAACTTTCAAACTAAGTTTTTATATTTAATATACTCAAATCCAGGTAGCTGAAAGGAAAAACATAGCATTAAAGAGTGTAAAAGCAAAAAAAACCAAAAAACAAAAAAGCCCTCTTCTTTGAAATGTACTATGTGAACCAAATACATCATGTCCTGGTATGGAACAAAGGTATTATCAAGCTAACGTCAAATGATTTTTAAATAGTAAAAAACTACATTTAATTATTATATTCTTTAAGCTTGTGTAGTTTTTGCTCATTTCCTGAATTAAACTACCTGTTTTACCTCGAGACAGAGTTTGCACAGCTTCTCCTTTCCCCACAAAGTGCCTTAGTCCTCCAAATTTTTACCTTTGCTTTGTCAAAGAAACTTAGAGACCTTGCTCTGTCCTCCTTTGGGCTAAGAAAACCTTTCTATTTCTTTCCATGTCTTCAATTATCCAGATCCCTCTACTTCATTGCATGGTGAGGGCAAACATCACTCTCAAATTATTAGAGCTGAGTGGTAAGCTAAACAGCAAGTGATCCCACCGTTGCTGCAGTAGCTAAAAAAACACCAACAAAAAACCCACACAAGCACCAACAAAAAAAACGACACAAGCACCAACAAAAAAACCCACACACAAAACCAAGTAAAAAGTTCAAATATTTCACAGTAAGTCTAGAGATGAGAAGTTTCCCTGGCAACAATAGCTGTACAATTTTTGTAGGATTAGTGGTGGCTTTTGCATCCTAGGAAACCACTTGCTTAATGCTAAGAACCGTGATGCATACCTGAATCTCACTTGTTCATTGAGCTCCCGGAGTGGGGCAGTGGAGTGGGATGCAAAAGAAAGATCTAAGTGAAGGTGGTAGAGATTGCCAGAAGAACAGTGATACGCCAGAGAAAGGCAGGCATGGGGCTGGACTTCACATCAGGATCTGACCTTGAGTGAGATGGCAGAGATTGGTCTATTCCCATTTAACATATTTAATCTACATAAAGCCAAGGCGTTCTTAAAGTCAGGTTCTTAATTTATAAAAGCTATAAAGTTCTGCTAGAAACTAATAAGTGCTGTTGATCATTATTGCCCTTCTTCATTTTTAGCTAAACTCTACACTAGAAACACTATTTCACAAACGCTTGGTTGTATTCTCCAACAGAAATGTCCTGCACTCTCAATGACACGTTTTGTACAATGGCTACAAAATTAGCTGGCTTTTGTTTCCTGCTTATAAAATAGTTGTGCAACATCATACTGATGTCCAGCTTCTGAAACTAGCAACCTATGCACCGCAAATTGCGCCTCAGTGTTGAGATGTGCAATTTTCAGTTGTCTTTTTTTTTTTTTTAAGGTTCTTTGAAGAACCTTAGAAATTTAACTTACTCTCAACATCTCTATAAACTGGAAGATCACTACTATCCATTTGGCTGATGAGATGTCCGAGAGTTACTACTGAGAAGCTTCTTATGTGGTTTATCCTGCCAGGAGATCGTAACAGCTTACATGAGCCCAGTAAAGCCTCAAAGTATGGTTCTTCTCCATGTTTTTAATGTCTAGTTGGAAAATACACTTAGAACGTTTTCTGGCTCTTACAGTCTGTCATCACAGAAAGGCACCACGCGGATTTTGCATCTGTCAAAGTTTGCACGAGCCACAGGATACTGAGCAAAATGTGGGGCAAAGGCAGAAACTGCTTTGAGACATATTCACCATTAGAAGCTCAATTATGCTGTTCAAGAACCAGAAATGAGCTATGGACAGTATAAAGATGAGGTACACTAACCTCCTGCTCCTTCCTGGATGAATGAAACCACTAAAATACGCAACAGATCAAGAAAGAAACAGTGGAGAGGGCTTTGTTGTTGTTCTTCAAGTGACAGACCAGCAGCATTAAATAAAATTGCCCAAAAAAGAGACATCAGTCCCATCTCCCCCTGCAATTATTAGACATACATTTATCAACACTGTGTGGACCTCCTGCCACTGTCCTCCTGAATGCTCCATACCATTGGCAAGTACATAAGTGACCTTTCACTCCTCTCCTTCCTATATAAAGGAAAGGAATTACCTTCTGGGGGAGGAAAAGGATAGTAAGAGCTAAACTTTCAGATCAAAACAAGAAAAGAGGCATCATCTCCCTCAAAGTTATACCCCGCATACTGCATAAACAACCTATCACATAAAATGGCTACATATAACCTATTCTAGTCTGCTGATAGCTTAGGAACTGTAAGCACTTCTGGACAGACTCATTATTCAAACTACAGGAGCCAACACCACCTGAGTTGAGATGTTCGGGGGCTACAGGAGGGCAGGTTTGCTAATGACAGAATCAGATTTCTTTATAGATAAGATGGCTACAAAATGGAGTGGCCTCCTGCACTGTCAATAAAATCATACTAGTGATGGAGATAAAATAGGTACTAGTGCATCATGAGCTAAAAGCACAGACACTTTATTTCTGCAGAGTACACTTCAATTTTGGTTGTGGGGCGTTTTGGTTTTTTTTGCCCCAAAGCATTTCTCCCAGAGAAAGGAGGTTGCTAAACAACAAGCAACAAATTCTAGAGAGAAAAAAATAGCAAATACAGGTGGATGCTTTTGTGCATAATGAATTGCATTTGCTGAGCTGTGAAATGACTCCACCTACGTCCAGTGCATCCACATTCATTGAAAAACCACCATTGGGACGACAGAAGCTCTTGGTATACACAGCAATCGACTCAAATACACACAAAACCAAGTTTTCCAAGTTCTAGGTACCACTCCTTTATTTCACCATAAGATGACGTTTGCATGGACTAGTTGGTTCCTCATTTATTCTCTAGGAAAGTCTTAGCTGGAAGGCTTGGCTGGAAAAGTCTCCTGCAGTCCCAAATTAACAGACTGTAGGAGAGCCTATGGATTCCCACCTCATCTATTTGAATGAAGCAGGCTTCATCCTTAGTTACCTACAGCAAGAATGGGAAACACACTGCTGTTTATTTTATCAAGCCTGTTACGATTTTTCAGAATGATTTTGTGCACTAAGTAAAAAATCATGCCTTCTATGTAGAAAAGATCTGTATGAGGAACTGCAATTTGCTTCACACATGCTACTCTTGATGAGGGTGTATTTTTGTTCTGCTTAGACTCTTCAATTTTATTTTCTTTTAGGGTCAGTTTTTCAGGGAGAGTTTTTTCATACAGTAAAGTCCGAGAGACAGTACAATTTTTATGTAGGGAAAACAAACCAGGTATTTCCTTGCTGAATGAAAGACATACTTAAATACAGAGCTACAAAATGAGCACTCTCAAACACCACTCGCTTGATTGTACCGATACAAGGGGCCTCACTAATGTAAATTTGAAGCAAAAAATTCTTAGCAGGGTGTTAGTAGGATCTAGGAAGTTGAACCATTTACTTCTGGAGTAAGCCTACTTTGCCAAACAATTACATGCTCAGATGCATGAGAAGTACATTTCCTATGGCTTCTCCACCACCAGCATCTTTAGAGAATCACCTCCCCCTTAACTTTACCCTCCATTTCAGAAAAGGGCGAACTGTTGAGTGGAAAGGAGAACTGCCTATCACGCACTGTATCATGTAGAAGCAGAGAGGTGTATCTGCAAGCCCTGTTCAGACCAGGAACATGAACTTCAGTCTTCTCTCTCTTGAGTTACAGAGTTATGCCAGAGACCCATCAACAGCCCTCTGGATTCTGAAAACCCAAGCCCACGTCTCCGGACTGATCACAGCAGTGCTGCACGGTGCTGCCATCAGCTGTACCATAGTCACAGCAAGGCCTTCTATCCCACTTGGAGTTTCTTTCTGAAGGTGACAATACCTCCCAATGAAGCTACCAGACACATTCCCACCAAGACGTCCAACCTCCCACACATGCAGGTTTACACTGCTATTTTCTTACCTTGTTACACTGTTTCAGTGCCTGGCTGCTATTCAGATTTACAGTAGACCAACACTATTAACACTGAGACAATCCTTGGAACAAAGTGAGATTAAATATGTTGTGAAGACTCCTGCAGAAACACTTATCTTTTAACAGGCTATGTTCCAAACTCTGTGTGCTAATCTCATAAGCAGTTTTACTGAAGCATAGAAATTTAACTGAAGTTTATTTTACTTCTATCACATTTCCTACAGAAAAAGAAAGCTCTCTAGCTTGCCTTTTGAAAAAAAAAATATTTTTTTTGGGAAAAAATAAAAGAACACCAGAAAAAAAATAAATTTTGAGACTTACAATACACACAAAATGTTCTGATCTAATTTATTTCCTTTCATAAGTGGAAAGAAAGCCAATTTAAAAGTTCAGAAGATAGACAGCACCGTCATGTTCTGCTTAGGAGTAAATTAAGGCCAGCAGAGGTAATGAAATGGAAAGTTGACTCTGAAAGCACAGAACAGAGCAGAAATGTCTCAGGGTATTACAATTAAATCATGCAATACCTGGAAAACTCTGTTTCTATGTTGACCTATAACCGGACAGTTCTTAAGGTGAGAATAACTACAAGTTGGATGGTTTTAAAAAATTTGCTTTCTTGTAAAGTTGCAACATGATTCTACTGCTAGCAGTTTTGTGTTGCCTTGTTTGTTGTTTTTTTGTTTTGGTTTGGTTTTTTTTGGGGGGGGGGGGTTGTTTGTTTGTTTTGGGTTTGGTTTGTTTGTTTTTTTTTTAAAGAAAGAGCCCAATAATTATTGCAGTCTGCTCTATAGTGACAAATGAACCCCTTACAGCTCCATTCAGCAAATTAGCCCATTTCTTCTGAACAAATAGTTTTGAAGGTTCTGAAACACGTATCTTGAGAAAGGGGACGCCATAAAGGAAAATTGTAAGGTGCAGATCAATATAATCCAATGCACTATGAAAATGGACATTTGAACTCTGAAATTCATTTTGATGGCCTTAATAGAGCGTATTCCACATAATTTTTTGCTGTTAACTCAGCTTCTTGCCAGCTTCTTTGCCGTGGAACATGTGCATATACAGGCACATACATAAAAGCAAATAAGAAGAGAAGTCACCAAAAAATGAAGGAATTCTGTTGACTCAAGCCATCAAAACAGACACAGTTAGTCCATAAAGAGTATTGTAAAACTTCATTGGTATGTGTTTAAACTGAAGGATATAAAAATTATGTATTTTTCATCTGTTATGCAGCAAGTGTGATTTATCAGCAGTGTTGTATGTATAGGGTTTCTTAACTGGTTAAAACCTCAAAAATTAAAGCAATTTATATTCATTTGTCAGGTTCCAATTTTTACTCCAAAATATGAAGGCACACAGACTGACAACTGGGTACTGACATCTCTATTTCTAGGGCTCCCCAGTTCCCCTAAGGTCTAGGAATAGACAAAGCATAGCTAATTTGTTAGTGTCAAGAGACAGATTAATCTATCTTAAATTAAAGTAGGTTGAAAAATATCACATGAACATATATTTCTCATGATGTCTTTAAAATACTCATGACTTTTCTCATTCATAGTTCAGTAGGAACCAAAAGCAAAACAACAATTAGAAAAAAAATATTGTATTCTTTCCCTCTCTCCCAATGTCACTTTTTCATATAAGAGATGATAGCATGAAACGGTTTATATCACAAAATTACTGCATACTTCTCTTCCTTTTCTGATATGGAAGTAAACATAAAGGAATGTTGTCAAGAATCAATCTGTAAATTATCTTTGATATTCAACTTTTCCTATTTTCATATGCAGAACTTAAGTTTTATTTCTGTCAGGTGATAAGGGACTTATTTCCTTTCTAAATAACAAAGACTCAGACTCTCTTCCAGTACAGATGTATATAGTTTTTACTACCTGTTATATGAGCTCACATCAGCTAGCAGTCTACCTGCATAAAATTAAAAATTATCTCCTACCACAAACTTGATAATAAATATCTCGATACTTTTAAAAACTAATTTTTGTCCTAAACTTTAAGGTAAAGAACATTAAACTGCATTTTATGACAGCTGAATGATGCAGAACAGATGTTGAGCTAAAATTTCATTTGCCCAATGTCAGCTCAGAATACGTATATAAAACTGGAGTATTAGTAATCCAAACTACACGGTGAAAACAATGGAAAAAATTGTCAACTACATCAGTGCCTGCCAACCATTTTTCTGGGACCTCAGATAGAAATTCCACCTGAATTGAAGATTCTAGAAAATAACGTTCAGTTTTAGGAACTCTAATTGCTTATTGGGATGAGTACGTTCTCTTCTGGGTATCTGTTTCTCATCTTGAGCTGACTGACACATAGTAAAGACTAATCAAAATCCTGCAATTAGTCTGCTTTTGTCTTGCAGTTTTTCTTCTGCCAGTGAGCCTCTGTTTGGACCTCTGGTTGGACAGGTAGGCTCAGTGTTCGGAAGTGATGCCTGCCATTCCCCTCCATGATTCATCTCAGTCACAAAAAAAAACCAGCCAACCAAAGCAGGAATAAGTCTGTAAGGAAACTGAAGATTTATCAGTTGACAAAGCCCATCGCTGACCAAACTGCTTGTTTTTTTCTTGCTAAGTAATGTATAAAGGATAATCCTTTGGGGAATACAATGTGACTTAAGACAGGCATTAGAAGTCTTTTCTGTATTTGGGCCATGCTTTCCTTTTCCTAATTAAAGCCAGTACTTCTAATTATACGTCCCATGTGCTACCCTAAATTATTTCTGTCCTTCCATAACATTTTTTTCTGCAGAGTCTTCTGCCCCTTCCTTTCCACACTTGTAATTTTTCCACATTTCTGTAGTCTATCCATAGAAAAGTCTCCTGAATGCTCTTCTTCAAACTCCTTCCAATGTTTCAATGCCTTCCCATGAACGATCAGCAACTGCTCTGGGTCACAGACAGTTTCCTAGGTGGCCTAGGTTCCTAGGCCAGTCTGCCTAGGTGGACTACAAGACAGAGGACTACACCTGCTGGGGACTAGGGCATGGAAGTCAGGGGTGCTTCTGACATTGTTCTGTAAGAAATATTTGAACCAACAAGTAAGGGCAGCAATAGTAAGGAAGAGATGCCACACACAGCCTACTCACCAAATGAATGAGATTAAAAGTAATGCAAACCTCTTTTATAAAAGGTATTCTGTGAAAAATCCAATCCATCTAATTAGTAATATTTCATGATCCCCTCTAAGAAGTTCATCAAGTTCAATTTATGCCTGGATGCCTGCTTGCTCCTTCTTTACCTACAGAAATCAATACTCATGAATGTACAAATGGTATCACAAGACAACAAAGAACCAAAAAGCAGGCAAATGAAAAATTTGCAAGAGGAAATCATCTTTTACAAGCATATATCCTATACAGTAGCTGAATAATAGTTGTGATAGAGCAACTAAATAGAGATAATATTTTCTTTAAAAGATATGTCTAGGGCCTATAGACATACTGTAATTATGTTTTTCCTGTCTATGGAGAATGGTGCCTTCAACATCATCGTGGTTCTCGTAAGAACACATCATACGGATTACAGTAATTTCTCCTCTAGTTTAGTGCACTCCAAATGTAATTTTCTTTGCATCTGAACATGAGACAATTACAAAGAAAAGCTTTTTTTTTCCTTCATGGGCTTTTATATTCTTGAATAAAAGTCTATCAAGATACCAAGGTTTCAAAAAAAGACTTTCCCCTTAGTTACCAATGTTTGGTCTGGGGCAGGGGAAACAAGGGGAGGAATTCAGATTATGTTTTCTCAAATTTGTTGAGGAATTATCAAAAGCTAGGGAAAAAAACCCAAACAAACAAACAAAAAAGGTTGAAGACAAGACGTTTTCTCAACAAGTAAGACTCTATAATGGCTGAAGGAGCTGTGAGCAGTGATTTTTCTGATGAACCATAAAATTTAGCTGCTGTTGTGTTCCTGGATGGAGAGATAGAGAGAACTGCTATAATGCTAAATGAGTAAAGAGATCAGGCTGTGATTATTTGGTTTTTAATTCAGGCAAAGAAGTGTTTTCAAATTGTTGCCTTAACACCTCCAGCATTTTTGTTGGGGGCAAATTTTTGGGCTCTCCTATCATTAAATCACACATCGCAAAAATAAATAAATCGCACCATCTACAATAGAAAAACCTTGTATAAATTAACGCTTTCAATAAGTTTAAACTTAAGTTGCCAAAGAGACTTGCCTTCTTTTCCATCACTAAACGGAACAAAATCACCAAGTGCATTGAGGGTGACAGTTAGTATCGCCATTGCTGTTAGCATGGAAGTCAAATCATTTGCTGGAAAACTCACTCTCTGTAACCCATCTGCCTGCTTGGGGTGTGCGAATGTGTAGTACAAATATTCTGCTAACAGGTGCTGGCATTGGAAGCCTGCACAATACACAGGGTGAAGCACAAGCCTGATTCTGTGTTGCTTCCACTCTCATTGTTCAATAACAGAATACACTTTTCTGCAGCTTTTATGAATATTAACTGCAGACAAACCAACAACTGTAAAAACTTCTGCCCAAGAAACAACTTGAAAATTCAATCCACAATGGCGACAGAATCAAAACAGTCATACCACTCCTCCCATTTTCAGATAAAATTACTTTTCATACCCTTTTGAGAGATGGCACTACTGAAAGCAGGCTGAACACACATACTCAAGACCACACCTATCATTTTGTTTCACAGAAGAGCTCATGAGAGCCTTCCAAGGTAAAACAGTAAGACAAAGCTGTTATGCACACAAAATCTTTCATGTACAATCATGGGTTTTTTTGGGGGGGGTGTGTTTTTTGTTTTTTTTTGTTTGTTTGTTTTTTTAAATATTCAACAGCAGTAACAGACAAAGCAAACTGCAATTACAAACCTCTGCACGAGCAAGAAATAGTAGACAATGAAGGTTTCACCCACCTGGGATCTTTCTGAATGCTATCAATGGAAGGTGACCTAGCCAAGGTCCCCTCAGGTGGGATGGCTGGCCCAGATTTGCTGTATGGTGATTCAACAGAAGGACAATACTGCAGCTGTCGGTAGGGGTCTGCGTAATTGGAGGCTGGGCCGGCTGCATAGCTGGCCCTCTGGAAGGTCGCTGTTGCGTTCTGTGTGCCGTGTTGACTGCCTGTGCGCTGTAAGGGTACGGAGTCGACACCAGGGGAAGATGGGGCTACGACAGGAAAGTAGGGACAAAGTAAAAAATTGAGGACCTGTTCACAGAAATGGTTAACCAGGTCTAGGCAGAGGAAAAAAAAATAAAAATGAACAAAAAATAAACACACACATATAAAACAGGGGTTCAAAAAGAATGAGGAAACAAAAAAAAAAACAAACAACATTATCATTTTCAAAACCATTCAGTTAAATAACTGTCAAACGAATTTCTCAATGACATGCCACTTCTGGACTAGGAGACCTTTACACCTTTACAGTTAAATAGATCGTACCAATGCTTTTCACTTGGGGTTTTAACTGCACTAACCTGAAATGAAGAAGTGCAGAAGCAGCATAGTACTAGTCAAGCTAAGATTCACAACCACCACCTTGTGAAGCTGTTGCAGGGCTTACAGGGGTGGAAGTCAGTCAGATCCACCAGCAGAAGGAGGGCCAAACCAGACTCAAGACTCCAGATTGGGACAGATGGCTCTATGGCAGAAGAAATAGACAGCCACAGCCATCCCAAATTTACAGTCCTGGTATCCATAAAGCAGGTAAAACCAGACACCTGCTACTGAGAGTTGTTACGTATGCTTCATTAACCGATCTTCTGCATATTTCATCTTAAGTAAGACTTAGGGGACTGCTACTGCTGAGTCTGAAAAAGAGCTAAGCACAAGGTGATCACGTAGATGTCTTAATGCACGCCAACAACGGCTGTGCTCACACACCACAGCTCAAGATTAATGCATTACCAGTTTTTGAGCGGCTTAACCAACAGATTTAAACTGACTTAATGCTTTTGTGACTCAAAAAATCTTATTAACCTCTCTCGCAGCCCATTCTCTTTTGCTATGGCACCATGCACTGGAGATCCAGTCTACTTTATGATGTTTATTAAACATGCAATATTTTTCAACCAAAGTCCAGGTAACGGAAAATGGATTCTCACTGTAAGGGCCAAAGGATGAACATCCACATGACCTTTGGCCTGGAAACAAATACAAATTAAATGTTGGATCTGCTCAGAAGGAAATCTGGACTCTTTCAAGTGGCATGTGAGTGGTGGTGATGAGCACATTTCTCCCTGTCCTAGGATAAGAAGAACACGTTCGCCATCAGGAGTGGGCCAGGTGCAGGACTATTTTTAGCTGTGTCAAAGTCATATGCAAAACTGTAGGCAAAACCGCATATTCAAGAGACAATTTTTCATAATGGATTTCCCAACCATTTCTCATTAACATGCACATTTACATTTTAAGAAAATAAATATTTTTAATATATTATAGGTCCATGAAAGGGACTTTAAATGTTTCATCTCAAAGTGTCAGCAAATGAAGAACAGTGAGCTTTAAATACAAATTACAGCAGTTTTGTCTGACTTAGTACTTGTTTAAGTTACAACGCCTGAAAATTTGAAATTTGCATCAAATTTTTCCCTTAATTTCATTTTTTCTTATGGTTCTGAAGTATATATTTTTACATTAACATGTATTGTCTTATAACTTTGTAACAAACATAGATAAGTGAAATCACCTATTTACCTATTGCGCCATCGTTGGGAGTGTTCAAGGTCAGGTTGGATGGGGCCCTGAGCAACCTGATGTACTTGAAGGTGTCCCTGCTCATTGCAGGGAGTTGGACTAGATCATCTATAAAGGTCTCTTCCAAGCCAGACCAGTCTATGATTACATTAACTTATATAAATAGCAACATTTCGAAAGTATTGTTTTTGTTTAATTGCTAGTATATTTTCTTAAGAAATAAAGTAGTAAGCCACATAGAGACTTTTTTGTAAAACTGCATCAGTTAACATGCAGTGCCAGTACTAGCATACTGAAACAACTCATGCACAAATCATGCTAAATTCAGTGTTAGGAAGACACAAGGAAAACATCACATTTTAACAGAAAATACACACAGTTCAAAACCAACATTTGGTGCCTTGTGAGAAAGAGAGTGAAAAAACAAGTTAGAGAAAATACTGGAAATACTTCCAAGTGAAAAAGCACAAATCTAATTGTATACTGATATAAGTACTGTCACTATGCAGAATATGCTGCTAGCTTTTGACACATTATATGGGGAATTGCAAAAAAAAAAAAACCACAACACCCCTACAACACTAACACTTCTGAGAACAAGAACTTCACTTTGCAAAATATTACACTGTATTTCCGTTCCTCTCCTTTACAAGATATTTCAATGGAAATAGTGTTTGTTTATAAATTCTTTGAAAACTTTTCTATTTTCTCCTTTGTCATGTTATCAAAATAGTTATTTATATGAACTGAAACTAGCTGTCACCCTAACACCTACATGCTTTTTGAGTCACTCTGATTCATTTCTCAGATTATCTTCCTAGCAAACTGTTACTTCCTTTTGAATTTTATCACAATGAACACAGAAGTGCCATAGTCAGAATACAAGAATGAGACAAATCTATGACTTAGTTAAACATTCACAGATAAACTTGTTTGGCCACTGTTAGCCAGGTCAATTAAAAGAAAATAGAAAAAAAAACCAAAGAGCTAACATTTTAGAATAATTTCTACATCTAACCTGACTACACCCAACTTTGTGGACCGTAAAAGGTTTGATATTAGCAGACATTTTTACACAAATAATTTCACATAAAACTGAAGCAAAGCTATCTCCTACCAACATCTCTTGCTTAAACAAATCCTTTTGGCAAGCAGATTTACTTACTGAAGCGTGGCTCTTCAGGCTATAGCAAGCTTTCTGTCTATTGAGATCTCCCTTCAATTTAGCTATTAAAAGAACAAAGCCCTAGTGATTATGGCTATTAAAATAAATAATCTCGGAAGTTCATTTGCCTCACCCAGTAACAGTAAATCTTCAGTGAGCACAGGGGTGTCCAGAAGGCACAGACTTGGAGCGGAATGGAAAGCAATCTTGTACCAGCTACATTTGCAGATGGTCAATGCAACCTTTTAACATGTTTTTAAATTGAAGACATTTAGTCCTTCCTCTAACTTTTGCATTTGACTTCTCTCAAATCCAAACCAGCTACACGTCGACCAGAGTCAGCTCAGTGTAGGTAAGACACAATACTACTTTGACAAGGGCCTTAGTTTCATCCCAGCCCCAGCAAGGGAAGAGAGATGGGAAGAAGTTGTAACAGAAGTGATGTTTCTGGAGAAATGGGCTGCCTTTCCATCTCCCAGCACCACCTTCCTGGGATCTGGCCTAGTTGAAGCAGGATGATGGCTAAGTCACATTGTTGTCCTCGGTCTACAGCACTCTATTCTGCCTCTGCCTTAAAGGTAAAACCAAAAGACATGACCAGACTGTGAAGAAGCAGGTCTGGTTTTGCAGACACTTTGACACCTAGTTGATTTAGTGAGAGGCCTGGAGGTAAAGATTTCCACAGAAGTATACCTGCTTCTGGTCCTCAACAGTCCAAAATATGACAAGGAGATCAAGATTAAATCAAAGAACCAAAAGGCCCCAAAGCTTTTTTCTTCTGTATCTTGCTTTACCTAAGAGACAACCCATGACAGCACTGTTTTCAATAGTGAGCGCTGCCCCTCACTTTTTAAAAAACTTACATGGAAATTCAGTGGTTGATGCCAGATAAGAAAGTCTCCATTCTGTTTCCTTTGCACTGGGCAGGTGACCTGCGGTTCCTTCCTGGGACCACTGGGCACAGTGGCCTTGTAAGTGCACAGGGAGCAGGGGGCTGGCAGCTGGCCACCCCTTCCAAGCTCCATCTTCCACTCACACTAGAAGGGCTTGCATGGACAGCCTCCTGCAATGCTGAGGCTGGCTCCCCTGACAGCAGGGTCACGGCACCCACCTTTGCCGCAGCTTAGCAGATACTGGGTATAGCAAATAACATGCTCAGTGGGAGGCCAATAAATCTCTTCATGAAATTTTAAACTTCAATACAAGAACCATGTTTGAGGAAGAAGATTTTAATTTGGAGTTGAGAAAGGGGTTTCATTGAGGATTTCCAGATGTGCAAATCAAGAACTATAATCTGAATGATGAGATTTCAGTTTGTCAGCTGAAGATTTCTTTTAAGACCTTGTTTTAATTTGGCATGTCATTAATACTTTAAAAATACCACCTCATCTCAACCCTTCACTACTGCAACACCAAAATTACATCCCCAGAAAACTGAGCGTCTGGGGTACCACAAACTTTTAACAGCTTAATGTTCTTACAAATCTTTGCCAAACAATTGAGCCCTGGTCACTATAGTGAAAACTGTCCCAACACCTGATATATGCCCTGATTATGGTTCTCTTGACTGCAGAAATAGCATATAGAAAGGCCAGCCTTTATAGTTGTCTACAGCTTTTTCATAATATCAAAAAAGACAAAGCAACTTTCGTATTCATGTTGAAAATTTAGGTGTGTCTCTAAACACACTCACAGACTCATGAGATATTCAACTTCAAAATTCACTTCCAGGTTTTGTATCTTGTTTTCAAATCTATGGCATCTCTAGAAAGAGCTAATAAAACCCCAAAAGCAAGAAGATATTGATTTAGGCAGGGATACCACCGCACCATGGCCAAGTATCTTAGGGACATCAAATTCACATAAGAACTGCTAAAAATTTCAGACATTTAGAAAGTCAGAGGGCATTTTGCCCAGTTAACTTACGTAAGATCAGACCTTCAGAAAGGATAAACTGATTTATGAGACTTGTAACACCTTCTTACTGAAAATTACTTGGCTGATGCTGCTGTTTGACTTGTGGATATTACCTTGTAAAATCTTTCTCTTATTATTCTGTATTAGACATTCAGTTTCTGTGTTAACCTTCTCCTTGCGCCTTTCATACAGATTTCATAATTCTTTATTTTTTTCCTTCCCCCCACTGATTTGCACCTGCAATTGATTCTTACTCTCATGTGAAAGTTGAAAATTGGATCCCAGCAAGATGTCCTTTCAGTGCAAGGTATGTCCACCATCCCTCCATGAGCTCATAAATAATACAACTGCAGTGCATTCTGTTGGCAGCAAATACATTGGAAGATTTATAAAACAGATATTTTTCCTATCTAATACACCATAAAAATAACACAGTGCATTCTCGGTCAATTAGGAAACAGAATTCATTTGGGGAATACAAACACTTTTTATCTGTAAACATTAAGTAACTGTTTGAGAGCATGCACCAGCTTTTTTACAATACAAGTTTAACAAAATGGAATATAATCAGCCTAAGAGCAAATCAGCAATCAAAGGTAACAAGCACAAGCAGTCAAGTTTAACACTGTTCAAGATGTATGATAATACATATATAATAATAATATTTCCTTAGCAGTTACTTTTAACAGCAATTTTTCACATTTTAAGTGTAAAATTTTAGAGAAATATATGGTTGGGGGAACCTGAAAACGCTTACTGAAAAAGGGAAAAAAAACCACCTCTCCTGCTTGATAGTAGAAAATACTAAGGTAATCAAGATTTTATAACGGTACTATCATATCCTCTGTTCAAACTAGACTTGCAGAAGGAATTTCATACTTTAAATGCACAAACTGAACTACAACAACAAAAACACCACTAAAGGATTTCAGGATAGAAGGCTTGCAGGATGTTATGTAAATATCAACATCATATAAGTCCTATGTAGCTTGGGAACTTTGCTACGTAATTTCTTGTAGTCAAACAGGAAAACCAGTCAAAACTATTTCAACTTCCTACTCTTCTCTATTTTCCTTTCTCTTGCTTCTCCACACTCTTTATTTTTTCCCATTTTGTTACTAATCTTGCAATCAAACCTCCAGTTTCCAAATTCTTAGCCAGATAGAAATAAAAGCAATCTGTAAGCAAATCTTCCCTACACTTTCATATGGGCTCTTCTCCATCCAGCCAGCCTTTGCTGTCAATGCACCAATATTTTAGGGCTTCCAGGACTGCATCAAACTCCAGAGTCAACTGGAAAAGCCTCTTTCCCTCTATTACCTCCATGTCCTCTCCCAGGGATTTCTGGTTATGCTTCAAAAACTCAGCTAGCCTTGTTCCCCCCAATTCTTCCTGCTGGCTGCAACTTTCTTCAGATAGTAATATTTTGTGTATCTCAGGGGAGATACAACATCCTTCCCTCCAGTCAGCTCCACCATGCTGGCATGACATGGGCATGGCAAATAGGCAGTCTCTCTGCTCCATCAGGTATGTCTTTTTTAGGGAACATAACAAGCTGTACAGGGGAAATGCAAGCAAACAAAATAAATAAATATTGAATAGCATATGGCTTAGCAAAAAAGGTCTCTTTTCCACCCACAAACATGTTAGTCACAATTTTCTCACATACTAATACCTGGCTATCACACCTGCTTGTAACTGATGTGTCTACATGCTGTTGCAAACAGGTATTCAGTATTTTTTTTTAATCATCAGATGTTTCCAAGACATGGTAAGGAGGAAGCTTTTTAATCAAAGCGACATCCATGTCTCCTTCAGATTGCATCACAGGAGACTTGCGTTGCTCATACCTTCCCATCCCATCTGCAAAACCAGAGGCAGCTGTTCAGCCACCATGCTGCTACTTCTACAGGAAACACTCAGTGCGTTTCTGGATTAGTTAACAGCTTCATTCCCACCGCTGGCAGCTGCAGAGGACTAAGCCTAATGAAGATCACAAACATACTCAAATCGATTGTACACACCAGTAATGAATTATCACCCACGTGCTATTTGGCTCTTTCAAAAAATCTTCAAATCATCTCCTGACCATCGCTGTATTTACATGCTGCTGTTTTCTGGGAGAAAACTCCTTGCTTCATAGAAACCAAGGAAACATCACTTGTGTTCTGCATATTATCATGTTTAATAAATCCTCTTCCAATGCAAAAACTGACAATCTTTGAAGACTGAAGAACTGAAGTTGCTACTGCACTGATGTATCCTTTCATTTCAATTTTCTAAAGTGTTCTTTTGATCTGACACTGATTGTTACAATAAAGCTGAACATTCCTTTGCTTAGAAACTGATGTTTTTTCGTAATGCAGAAAGAGCCGGTAGAAGACAATACTGTTGCTTTAGTTTGAGCTATTTCTCTGTTCACAAAACAGCTGGTATCTGGTCACTTTGAAGGCTCCTTTTGTCTATATTGTTCCACTTCAGTTTGCACACTACTCCCATGGTCTATGTCTTAGTTTTATTTTCATGCTTATTTTTTATTTGAAGTACATACCTTTTTTCCTTTTATTGAACAGTGTCATTTGTGGAAGACGTGTAACTGCCATTGTCTAACACCTAACACATGGAATAATTTTCCTTATCAACAATTTAGACACGTCTTCCACAAATGACACTGTTCAATAAAAGGAAAAAAGCAAGAAATAGCTAGGCAAGTAATTTAGTGAGCAGCAACAGAGTTTATATCTTACAAATTTGTATTTCAGCTTAATAGATATGGTCCCTGAGATGAAGGAGTTCTGACCAAAGTTTATATGCAGTTGTGCATGATGTGACTTCAGTGAAACCTGAACTTAAACTGAAGCGCAGCCTCTTCTGCCACCAGGTCCGTTACAAGGCATCACTGCTGTGCCCAGCCTCATATCCCCACAACCTTCTCAAATTCTACATCCTTCCCTCCAGTCATCCCTCATCAACAGGTTCCAGAGTTATGGGGTGTCCATCACAGTAATATAGCCTGTATCTCAAAAGCATATACAGCTAAAGTATCACCTTGAAATCCATGTCATCTGAGGGGACACCAAGGTTTTATGCAGATATTAGGATTTCCCAGGTAACTAAAGATTTTAAATTATTTTGGATTCCCAATTCTCCAACTCAAGGAAGGAGTGACTTTCTTCCATCTTTACAATTGAGGAGGGCAGAAGGTATGCTTTTCATATTTTCGATATTAAAAAAAAATAAAATACTCCTTTCCACTTCTAGGATCTAACTGCATTTTAAGTCTGCAAGATTTTAATAATAATTTAATAATATTTTAATAATATATGCAACTTCCATTCTCAGACTCAGCTTCTAGATTGTTTCATCACTGCTGCTCTGTACAAAAAAAAAAAAAAGTGGTGCGTCCACATAATATGATAATTGGATGCCAACTTTGGCTGCTAAAGGTGTTATGCCAAGATCTTTTCTCAGATTGTTTCTTGTCTCTCTCAGCTGCTTTCCTCAAATTGGGGAGAACATGCAGTTTAACACATCTGTTACATGAGCATTAAAACAGAGAAACAACTGCCAAGGCCCTTAAAAGCAACTGCCCTTCCAGAATTTAAGGTAGTAATATTTACCTCCTCCTCCCTGGAGATAAAATTCGACCCTGAGCAATGGCACAACACAAGACATACACGTCGCTTTCCTCCTCTTCGCAGTACTAGTTTCACTAGTGTGCCTGGGACATAATGATCATACCCATTATGATTGCAGCAAAGTCACACAGACCATACTACTGTGCACAGACTAGCCTATGGCAACGAGGTTGGCTGAAGGGGGATGGAGCCGGACTCTCTTCAGTGGTTCCCAGTAACAGGACAAGGGGCAACGGGCTCAAGCTGGAACATAGGAAGTTCCATTCAAATATGAGGAAAAACTTCTTTACGGTGAGGGTGACAGAGCACTGGAACAGGCTGGCCAGGGAGGTCATGGAGTCCCCTTCTCTGGAGATTTTCAAGACCCACCTGGATGCAGTCCTGAGTGATGTGCTCTAGGCGTTCCTGCTTTAGCACGGGAGTTGGACTAGATGATCTCCAGAGGTCCCTTCCAACTCTGACAATTCTGTAAATTTCTATTTTCACTCCAAATTCACCTTCTCTTGAAATCCCTCTGTTAAAACTTTCCTGTCTAGGTGGCCAACATAAAATATAGCACATGGACAAAAGTTACAATTATTATTAAAAAAATGTATAAATACTATGAGGCAATAACAGATCAACAGGCTGTGTGGCATCATGCTACAGCCATCAAGCACATGGATGTGTTGTTCTTCAGATTTTGACTTCTCCCTATTTAGTACACTATAATCCTAAGTAATAAAATTGCTACTAACTGGTATTTTTTAAAACATCTTACTGAGCTTCAGCTATTTTAATTAGAAGTTTCCACTCGGGAGTAAAGAGTTATTTTACTATTAAGTTAACCACATTTGTATTCCAGTGCCAGACCATATGATATGTATACCTTAAACATTAACCTAACTTCTTCAAATGATAGTTTGAAAGTTGCTGGACCCATTATAGTACGATCCTCTAACAAAAGCATTAGCTGTCTTGAAGACATTACTGAGTAGTTACCTCAGGCAGAGCATTGTGCTTTTGTTCAGCAAAGATTTACAAGGAGATTTATGAAAGGTGTTTGAGTGGCTTCTTATTTCATGAATGACGACCTTGTATTTCTACACACATTGAAGTAAATGAAAGAGAATGGACATAGTCCTGCATCACTGAAGTTTAACGTGACTAGGCTTTAACTCAAGACTATCTGAACAGTAAATAGATGATAAATACAGTTTCTGGCACAGGGGAGACACTGTATTTTCTCAATAGTGGCAGATGAGATTTAGAAGGTATATTCTTCCCTGGCCAAGATTTTATAGTCACACTTCTCCTTCAATAGGTGGCAAAAGTCAAGGGACATCTGAGAAGCATTAAATCTAAGTCATCACTCTGTTAAAAAAGAGCAGAATTATGAGAAAATTCACAGATAAACCACAAGCCTCTGGAGGTATCCTGCTTGTGAGGCAGAGGAAGGAAGCTCTGGATACTGATCATTTTAAAATGTTTCTATTCCGAGCAACAGTGAAATCTGGACTGTCGTCAGATGGGTACAATTCCTCTGTGGAACCCAACCATGGGCTCAATACTTTAAAGCTACAAATATCTTATTTGAATAAATGCTTCTACACTATAAGGGGGATATTGCTCACAGATTACAAAGGTGTCTCTGCAGGGTTTTCTCCTCCTGCCACTTCCCTCCCTCTCTCATTGCTTCTGTCCACAGGCTTACAGCAGCCACTGGATACCACTGAAGTTGAACACAATGTGTTTTATTATACTCCTGCCAAAATTTAATAGGAAGGAAATAAAATTAAAAAAAAAAAAAATCTCTCAGAGATGCTGCCACTGTACCTGGAAAAAGAATCACCTAAAAACTTATATGCAAGAACATTACATAGATAAGGCTATGCCAGCCACCCTGGATCTGTCAAATGAAATGGGATTATGACTTTGCATTGCTTTGAGGTGACGTGTTATTCACCATGCAGATCACTAAGGTATTTTGTGGTCAATTTACTTTGTACTGAAGATTTGTTCCCCACTTGTTTCTATAATTCTCTCTCCCAAAGCAATGTTATCAAGTGGATGTCAGTTAGGAATACAGGTCCATTATCACAACTTTACTAAACTAATAGAGATGCAGCAGTAGGAACAATTTTTCTTTTTAATTTCCCTGCAAACATTATGTCCTATAGCCAGAACTCCATGCTGTGTGATTTACCAGCATGATTCTCAATTAATCTGCAGCTGTGGCATCACAGTATGGCCCTGCACAGCACATCAGCTTCTGACAAAACAAAAAACTAAACAAACAAACCTGTTCCCCCAGCCAGAAAAAAAACAAACCCAAAACCTAAGCAGAAAGAGGCTATGTTTGGTATTTATAACCTAACTATTGCACTTCAGACTGAACAAAAACTAAACAAAAATTTGAGAATTAGTATAATGGACAAAGTGTTCAATGCAAATGGGACAAATTAAAGCTGATTTTTCTGTTGCTCCTCCTTTTTGGCTGAAGTGACAATTTTAAAGCCAAATAATTAAAAACATTTTTTAAACTGAGATCCCTGTCACACTTTTAAATGAAATATTTGTAATACAGGAACTAGCATATAACAGGTAGCTTTTCATTACTACCTAGATGTTGCTCTGAAAGCAAAATAAACCTATACTGCTGTACTCATTGGTGCTCACTGTAAGAACCCCTTTGGGGGCCAGAGGCAGAGACTGCCCTCAGGCTGTGCATCCTGAGGCAATCCTTAAGCTTTCCTCAAGGCCATCAAGGTTGCCCTGGTGCCAGTGAGATGTGTGTGTTCTTTGAAGAGCTGAGGAGGGCAGGTTCACTCCTCCAGCGTACCTGCTGCTTCATCCTTGCCTCTTGTGTGAGGTCAGGGACAAAGACAACTTGCCTACAGCCCCCAAAACCAGTGATGGCTCTTAAAGCATGAGCACTCTGCAGGTTTTGAGGTCTAAATATCCACAGTTACCAGTCAGACTGGCTTTAAGCCAGCAGCACTTACTTCACTGATAAAGCCAAGTTTGCGGAGAGTTGAGAATAAGCACAGCCCTCTCATCTACCACCCCTGCCTCCCAGACTACTGGGGACAAAACTCCTTCAAAGCTTTTAATAACTTCACATGGAAATCACATCCTTTTTAGAAAAGAGGGCTAGACTCTTTCATCAAGGGACCATGATGAAAGCAAGTGTCATTGTGAACCTCCAGAGTGCTGCCAGCTTCCAGAGGGTGACAGGAACTGAATCCACAGACCCCACCACTGCTGAAGCTGTGCTCCCCTGCTGCAGGTCAGCATTGACATCCCAGAACTCGAGCAGCAAAGCTGCTTTTTCCTTGAGGCAGCTACAGAAATCCCAGGCTTGCTAAATTGCAAGATTTTACCCACTTGGACCTGTTTAATCTTTAACATGAGTTAAATGCCAATAACTAAGGACTACATCCCTAGTAGGGGAATGCAAATTGTAAACGTCTAGTTCTGCAAATAAGCAAACGATCACTGATTTATGTCCCACGCTGGCTGAAAGGCAATCCTTATCCTCTCTTGAGTAATAGCTCTCCCCAAATTCCAGCAGTGTTCATGTACATATCCCATCAAGTAAGATTATCCCTACTATTATTAACTTAGATTTTAAATTAACAATGCAAAGCCTTTGTATTTAGAAGGTGTCATGGTTTAACCTAAACACCAGAGGGACAGCTGTAGAGCAGGGGTGGATACGATCCTGATTTCAGCCAACACAGAGTTAATTTTCTGCAAGACAGCAGCCAGTAGATAGATTCGGTATGAAAGGAATGTAGATACTGCATATTGTTTCAGTTGGTGCCAGGTGATGTTTATATTAGTCAAGGGCTCTTTTCAGAGCCCTTTTTCCCATAGAAGCTGAGAAGAAGCATAGACAGAACAAGCTGGCTGATATATATGATATATTCCATACCATAGACGTCATGCTCACTACACAAATACAGGTTGGCCAGGGGCCAGGAATCTGCTATCACTGCTCAGAACAGGCCAGGCAATCAATTCACTGGGTGGCAAGAGTGATTTATGGTGTATTACTTCATCGTGTGTACTCTTTTTCCATTATTACTGCTGTTATTGTTCTAATAAACCAGCTCCATTTCAACTCATGAGGTTTTTAGCTTTCCCCTCCTTTTCTCCCTAGCCTTCGGGGGGGGGGGGGGGGGGGGGGGGGGAGGGGGATAGGGGGAGAACTCAGTGAGTAGCTGTGCAGTGCTAGTTGCCAGCTGAGATTAAAACGTGTCAGTCCTTGTCGGTGCCCAATGTCGGTGCCCAACCAAAAAAGACTGTCGTGGTTTAACCCTATTTTTTAACCCCAGCCGGCAACTAAGCACCATGCAGACACTCACTCAGTCCGCTCTCCAGTGGGATGAAGGAAGAGAATCAGAAGAGTGAAAGTGAAAAAATTCATGGGTTGAGATAAAGACAGTTTAATAAGTCAAGCAAAAGTCATGCATGCAAGCAAAACAAAGCAAGGAGTTCATTCACTGCTTCCCATTGGCAGGCAGGTGTTTAGCCATGTCCAGGAAAGCAGGGCTCCATCACGCATAATGGTTATTTGGGAAGACAAAATGCCGTAACTCCAAATGTCCCTCGCTTCCTTCTTCCCCAGCTTTATATGCTGAGCATGATGCCATATGGTACAAAGTATCTCTTTAGTCAGTTGGAGTCAGCTGTCCCAGCTGTGTCCCCTCCCAACTTCTTGCAAACCCCCAGCCTGCTTGCTGGTGGGGCAATATGAGGAGCAAAAAAGTTTAGCAACAACGGAAACCACTGCTCCCAAATCCAAAACCAGCTGCCAGCAATAAAGTCTATCCCAGATGAAACAACGACAAAGAAAATACGTAACACACCTGATTGAACATAAATTATTACTGTTATTTACTTGGGTTACAAATACAAGTTCTAAGTTGTTTTCAGTAAGTAAATTAATTTGCTGTTTTTATTCTGAGTACTCCCTCTAAGTACATCTTTTGAGGATTTCCATTGCAAAAGTAGAATTTCATGTTCATTGCTACTTTTAGCACAAGAGTTTGGGCTGGTACTTTTTATATGAGAGAAGACAATAGCCTTGGAAGACGAAAAAGGATTGTTAAATAAAAGCTACAGATCAGAACAGCCTATGCAGCTACTGCTGTCAAGTTTGAAAGATTATTCTCAGTTTAGACAGCATGACAGTAACACACCTGGTCATAATTTAAATCACAAAGTAATGAAGAATTCATCTTGCCCCTTTGTAAAGTTATGCTAGCAAGGGAGATGTTCAGTAAATTCATAATGTTTTGTACCATCTGTAATTTGCAGCCCTTAGTGCAATCTATTGTCATCTATTTCCTTCACAAGTGAAATACAAGGAAAATATGAAAGTTAAAATGACCCAAAAAAGCCAAACACTCAAAAAAGCAGTGAGTAAATAGAAGAGATTGAATCTAGTTAACCCCACAGAGAAACTTTAGTTTACTGAATTCTGCTCATTGAAAGCTTATTCACCCAGAGGATGAAAACCTCCAAGTGGACATTACCTTTAGTTGTGAAAACATTACTGAATTTAATAAGTATTGAAGAGCTCACAAAAGAGAAAGTGGTGATGTCTATATTTAAAAAAAAAAAAAAAAAGTTTCCATCCTGTGAGTCACTTATCTTCCAAATTCAGTGAAATTTCAAATTCAGGAAGAATGTTCTCTTTAAAAACATCCATACAGAAGTAAATGGCCTCCAAATATAACTAGCATATTTTTTGTCTCTAATGGCCAATGTTGGCTGCAGAGAAAAAAAAGAACTAGGCTTTGGACAAAGTCCTTATACTAAGTTTGTCTTTTTTATTCCATCAGATGTGGAAAAGCATGCACCATCTTCACAATTAAAGGTACTGCTGTAATAGACAAAAGAATGTGAACTATGGGCTATAGAGGAGCACGCTGAAGTCTTAAAGGCTTTCCCCTCCCTGGTGCAATTCATGCACACAGAAGATATGGGCCATGAATCCTTGGTGCTTATCTTCCAGGAGTACGCAACAATCTACATCCCTCGTATCTTATACCAAATAGTCAAGACAACTAGATATTCAGTCCTACAATAATAAACACTTGAGACAACCCAAAGGAGAAATAAAAAGTTATGCGTGCCGAACTTCAGCTGAATTCCTTCCCCTCTTTTCTGCTACTTTGAGGAAAAAAAATAACAAAAGTATCATCCCATTCAGAAGGGATACATTCCTATGGGCATTTTTGGTAGAGGCAGGAGTCGTCCAAGAGCTGATCTGATCCAGCTCAAAATCTCCTCTGAGCACTGACAGCTCTTCAGGCTGGTTATGTGAAAGGCTGACAGCATCCGCAGCTAACAGCTATCGACAGAGCAGCAGAAAAATTGGTCTGGCATGCATCCACCTGCTTTTATTTCCCCTGACCCTGATGATAGGAGTGAAGGGGAAAAGCAAGGGAGAATCAACCCAACATGAAGCTGGACTGATGGGGTCATTCTTCAGAACGAGCCTGGAGCAATGTTCAAATCCATATCCCAAACAACAAGAGAATTCACCTTCACAGGGCCCATTTCTGCTACCCAAACCAGCATTTTTTTTTATATATATTTTTTTTTTAGCTTTTCCTCTTCCCTTCTGAAAACACATCTCCAGGTATTACCCACAAACATCCTGCGTCCCTGTTTTGTTCACTATAATTGTGATCTATGTTGACAGGGTTTCCTTCCTTAAGGAGGTGTTGTGAAGACTGCAGTTACAAGCCAGCCTGCTACTTCAGCGCAGGGAAGCAAGGGATATTTTGCAAGCAAAACAAGAAACCTTCTCAGGGCATGACTGGGAAAGAGCACATCATATAGGAAATACAAGCTGGCCACATGTGGAACATGAGGCATAAAGTTCAACATAAATAGCCTCTTTGTTCACCATCACTGCCTCCTCTGCTCAGTGATTTAGGCAGAGATATACTCTTCTTTTCATGAAGGGGACAAATCTTTTCTTATATGCGCATATGACTAAACAAAACATACTATGTTCCTTTCCTTTCACAGGAAGAAAGTGGTGCAATGGTACTCTTCAAAAAGTGTAAGCTGTCACAGGTATTTAGCTAGAGAATTCTGTGGAAATTTTTTTTGTGGATTTTCTGCTGTACTCCAAACATCTAAAATTCGCATAAAGCAATAGAAATTTTTGGACATGCAAGAACTTCCATCTTTGTCCTTGGATAAATAGTTCTTAAAAATAAAAAATATAGTTTTAGAAGAAAGCAAAGTATCTTGCTCCAGAAAGTACATGTAACCTTTTCTTGTTGAGAATGGGAGTGATCCGAGAAAGGACAATCTTCCCTCTTTGATCAAAACAGCAAACATAAAAAAAAAAAACAGAAATACTTACAATTCCTAAGGCAAGTTCTTTCTACATCTGCTTTAGTCTATTTTGGCTCTAGCATTTCTGTACTCTAATTATTTTCTGCATTAAATACCATAAATATCCCTGTTGATTTGTGATCTATTTGTGGGTTCCAACATACAGCTGTATTTCATTTGGTTGAGAGGACATTCTGCAAGTAGGACTTGTACACCAGTGCATTTCATGGACAATTATTTATGGATAAACCACTGATGCTAACGGCTTTTCTCTATGCCATAGTTCAATAGACATAAGTCTGTGTACCTCTACCTAAGTGTACCTGTGTACAGGAAGAACGTTTATGTATGATCCACTTCAAAAGTAAGTGAACAATCCCTTCACTTCATGTGGAAGGAATTTTGCGGTCCCTTTGCAACACAGAAAACATAGATTCTTTGCAAGCAAGAAATCCTAGCAATTTCTTCAGAGACATCATATTTTCCTCAAAGAAAATACACAGGATTAATAAAAATATCCTCTGTCTCCTTATGAGTAAGCACTCTCCCCGAATTAACTTAACCTACTGTACGTATAGCACAACATTAAGTATTTCTCCTATTTGTGCATGCCTTTGGGGTTGTATTGATAGAGCTACCATCTGCACAAGGTATTGTGTTTGACTGGCATGCACATAACACATTTTGTTTAGCCCATTAGAAAGAGAAGAATAAGTACTGAAGAATAAGGTATATCTCACAGAAAGACAATCATGCAAGTTACATCCACCTACCTGTACTAGTGCGATATGTGCCTGTGTGTGCTGGTTGCAGAGGGTCCCCCTGACTCTGGCTGAGACTCCTCATAGGGGGCTTCTGATAAACTCTGTCTTCGTAAATAGGATCTATATGGTGTTCTGGAGACTGCAGTGCCCTTAACTCGGAGCCAAGGTGGCTGTGCTGGCTGCTGTAAGATGCCCGAGACCCAGCTGCAAACAGATTTATAAGAGACATTTGAGAGAGAGGAAAAGAGTGACAAGTACAGGATCAACTTCATGAAAAGTTTACACGAAAGCAGCACTTCAACTCAAACAAAAAACCCCAAAGCAATAAATGCTTTCAAAATGCAAATAAAACCAGCATACAAAGGCAGCAACAGCTCCAGATAATCACTTTAGTTGCATCATTCAGGTGCCTGTATCTACTCCAAAAGCCCGTTTCTTCCAAGGAAACTACAAATTTGGGAGATACAAATATATCTTCTTGCACAGAGAAAAAAGTAATAATTAAAAAAAATAAAAATCAAGCTGCGAGATCCAGGAATGCCCTAGACCAAAGGAGACCACAGAAAAATCATGAACAGGGCAGAAGAAGGAAGAAGCAAAGTCAGAACTAAATTCACATCTTATGCCCATATCTTTAGTTCTACAAATGAAATAAGGTAAAGCTGATGAATAGATATAGTTATATGACTCAAGAATCACTGAATTGCCTAAGTTGGAAGGGACCTTTAATATCAAGACCAACATTAACCTAACACTGCCAAAAACACCACGAAACCATATCCTTAAGCACCACCTCTACACATCTTCTAAATACCACTAGAGATGGTGATTCAACCACTTCCCTGGGCAGCCTGTTCTAGTGTGCTGATCTTTTTACTGCTTCACTGAAGCACAACAGAACCATCATGCACTATCAATATTTTGTCCTCAACAGTTTAAAAAAAACAAAAACATATCGACAAGACTTTCTCCATCTTAAATCTTTGCAGGATGAGTAAATTAAACATCCCTTCCAGAAAAAAACTATTTTAAGGATACAGGTCTTCTTTAAAACATAAGATCAACTGGAATTGCATTGTTATTATCCTACTATTAAAACATTATTTTCTATCATGATATTTCAAAAAAAGAGATGTCTATATTTCCACCATGACTACCGTTGTCATTTGAATCACTTTTGCCATTGAGGTACTTCAGTTCCGTTGCCCGTTAGCAAGATTCCCAAGGAGAGTGACGGGGAAGCCATACAAGTATCACAAGCAAGTATGCAAGCAACCTTGACAAAGGTTAGGTCTATACCACAAAGTAATTACATTCTATTTAAATGTCTAGAAAAAGCAATCAAAGATACAATGTATCACACCCTTGCTGATACTCTGTGAAATTAAAATCCTGAACGTGGGCAATGTTCTAGTAGTTTAGCTTGTGCTGCTCAGAAAAGTGTAGCCATGCCTGCCGAAAAGTCTCTACTACATTCATGGTGTTGACAGTGGTTCTGTTGCATAAACAAACACTGAATACTTTCAAAATGCACAGCACAGACATAAAAGGTGTGTGCGACAGCAACACAGGATGGAAGTAAGAAAGATACGCAGACAGAAAGTTACTTAAACTTTAAAACAAATTGGCTGGAAGAAAAGAATAATTTATTCCATTTCCTTCTTTCTAATCAGCTTGTGCCATATAGGTGTTTTCTTCTGAATTTTTCAATGTATGTGCCTTTTTTGAGTAGAATACCCTATTTGCATATTTTTCCCTTGAAACATTTTTCAGACTGACTTGTCATTAGCACACTACTGAAAGTAATTCTGTTTTTCCCCTTACTAGAACGTCTGCCAAGAATCCCCAAGACATATTTTACCTATAACTACTTCAATTATCCAAGAAGTTGGTATCACTATCATAGAATTAAATTCTTCATGGTTCTTATTTTCAAAACGCTCTTTAACCCTGCATCTTTGAGACTGATTCTCAGAGCAACTAAACGACTCCAGCAAATTCTAGTCTCCTTCAGAGTGGATTCTAAAATATAGCCCGTTATGATTATGTTCAAATTTCACTGTGTACTTGGTTCAATTTGTATTTAGGTTAAAAAAAAGACAGAAGAAGTGAGGGCAGCATTTCAGAGGTTCAACAGTGCATCAACAAACCATATTTGTTACAGAATAAAGAATTACAGCCCCTTCTGCAAGTACTACAATTTTGTTCATTTACAAATTAACAATGTTCTTTAGAGACCATTGATAATTTTTACCATTAAAAAAAAGAACAAGGGGGAAGTGTGATGGATTTCAGACAACTGCATCCTAACTCATCTATGCACTCAGCCTCTCCAGCATATTCTGCTGTTACTTTGGAAGACACTGGAGAGACAGTTAGGATATTCGATCAAAACATGGACAGGAAATCAAAGAATTGATGCCATGAAGAAAGAGAGGGGTATAACAAACCTCCTGCCTGCATCTTGGGTTAGCAGCAAACAGATACATCCTTTACTACCTGAAGCTGCAAACTCAGCTGTGTTATCTGCTTCAAAAAAAAACAAACCAACCCCTTATATTAATGCAGTCTAAAGCTCACATAGGTTGGAAAAGCAATAGGGTCAGAATGGTCAGCAGCAATCAATATACTACCACGAAGCAATAAAACATTGCATTACCCAGGCCTATTAGCATTCTCACATCCAAGGAGGCCCATTGCCCTCAGAAGTGGCTTCCCTTAACGTAACAGCATCATAAACACATGGCTCACCTCAAGCCGCATTTGTCTAAAGCTCAACCAGCCACCATCCCCTTCACCCCACTGATGCACTGGGGTGCTTGAAACCAAAGCAGTGATGTGCATCAAGGCCACAGGCAACTCTCCGACACATTCTGAAAAGGCATTCATCCCCCCTCCCTGGCCAACCCATCCTTAACAGCAATGCCATTTTTCCCTTGGGGAAGTATAAGGCATCAGGCCCATTCAAAGACAGGTCTACACACAAGTTTAAAGAGAAATCATGAAATTTACAGTTATGCAAGCCATTAATTACAAGTCATGTATGTCACATCAGAGTAGACACAGTACTTTTATGATCACAGTTCTGAAGGAGTGGTTTTTTTTTATTCCTTCTAGATTAAAAAACAACAACAAAAAAAAAACACAAAACCAGAGAAGAGCCAAGATTATTCTGGGGCTCACAATTAATTCCTTAAATAGTCAAATCTTTAGTTTGACAGAAGACTGAGAAATTATTTGATCACAATGCTGGAGATGCATCACAGCAGAAAGCATGGAGAAAACGAAAAGACTCTAAAATAACAGTGAGAAGCACCAGAAGTGAAGCAGACTAGCTGGGGAGAAAAAAAAAATAAACAAAACCACAACACCACACTTTTTTTTTTTTATTAAACACCAGAAACTGATGATCTACAAGAACAAAGCATATAGAAAAGAGAATCTTCCCTGTCTTCTGAAGTCTCCAATTTAAGGCTGATACCTGATAGAAAGTGGAACACCCCTTCTTCTGCATGTGTGTGGAGCTTGTAAAACTAGACCACGCTCAGGCTCCACCAGGGTTATTTAGTGAGTCCCCAGCCAGGTTAATCAGATTAGGGCAACAACGATGACCTAGAACCAGCCAGAAGTTTTACCAGATGAAGATACCACATTCCTACCACCTTTGCCCTCCTCTGACATTCAAGATGGGAAATAGAAAGAATCCAGAAGTGAAGTCCTACCTGTTGGATCAAAAAGCCAATCTCCACCCTTTATACTCAAAAAGCCAATCCCTACTAGCTAAAGGTTTCCAAGTTATTCAGACAAGTTCCGCAGCAGCATAGGGAAATGGCTGTTTTTAAATAAGCTCTCACTTTCCACAGGAAGAGAAATACTGTAATCAGATGAGTGTAACCTCAGAGAAATACACAAAATAATCCCTAATTACTCTTCAGAGTGTGGGCTGTCAGAAATAAATGCAACAGACACATTTGAATGACACTGCTAATCTGACAGTTTTTGTCAATAAAGTAAACCACTATTTTAGCAGGATTTTTTAACTCAAGAAACTAAAAACATTAAGATTATTTAAATGAATGAATACACAGACATTTGCATATGCCTTAATAAAGTCTGCACAGTTTTCATTTGTGCCCCTTGTGATAGCCTTTACAACCAGTCATCCTGCCTTTCTGCAGCCCTAGGAAGGAGCCCCGCAAATTCATTATATGCTCTAAACATCTCTGATAGCATGAGCATATGGTACAGCCCTCCTCTCCAGGATTTAAGAGCTCATTCGAAACATGAAATATGCAAGTGATCATCTAAACATGAAGAAAGCCATCCAGATTTGGCCAGATAAACCATTCAGCCCTCATTTAGAAATCCCCCATCACAAAATATATTCATCAAGAGTCCTGTTAAGCAGTTTCCTTATGCTTATGATACAGGAGCATCATTAATGAGATATGATCTAAGGATGAAGCTCAATGACCATTATATTACCACTGAATGACCATTATATTACCACTTATCAGTAATGTGTTTACATCATATTAAACTTAACTTGGTTGCAACTCCACGCATTTCAATACACAGTATCTCTGGCTACTGGCAGCTCCAAATATCAAACACTGATTTTGAACACACTATGATAACGCTGTATTTGGGAGATTCGATTTTCTACCAAAGAGGATTGACCATCCACAACTGGCTGCAAGGACTTTAAATTTCAAGAATAATGAAAACATTGCCCATCTAATTTGCACTGAGTTTTTCTTGGAGTCCGAAAAACAAACAAACAAATCAACAAAACCCATCCCCACAGGATGGTAGAATTGTAATAACCCTGTCAGGGAGACAAGCAACTGCAGGCACAGAAACTAAAAGAGAATCAGAGCAATTTTGTAGCTTTGGTATGTTGCATGCTTTTCAGAGGACTGAAAGAACTTTTCAATTTAAATGGCACAGCAGGGCTGAAACCCCGTTTTGACACAAATTTCTTTTAGCTTGCCCTGAAATGCTACTGTCTTTATAACAAAAAAATTAAAATAAATTATACAGTACATCAGGTCATAGTTTCAGTGTAGTTCTGAAATAGTAACATGTGAGAAAGAGAATATGAACAGTAGGATTTCTACTCGGAACTCATATGTAATAAAACCTATTTTACAGGCATTAGCCCAGTTTACTTTATGTAGGAAAGAAGCTGATGTGAATTTAAGTGCATAATCAGAAGTGAACAGGGTAGAGGAGGAGGAGGAAGAAGCAAAACGTTCATAGCTAGGGTTTTGATATTGACTTTTTTTTTTTTGCCAGGAATGTATGCAGAAACCTCTCCAAAATGCCTGTCTGAATACATGCATTTTCTCCTCACAGCATTTGAAGTTGACAGTATGATCTATAACCAATGTTATTATAAATAAAACTAATAAAACTCAGATAATGGGAATATGCCAGCACTGTGTGATGAAAAGCATGGTACCAAAGAGAAGAAAACCCAAGTACTGAAAGTGAATACAAATTGTCAAGACATGACAGATGGTTAAATTAACCATTAAGACACGACAGGCCATATGGCAGTACCAGCTAATGCACACCTTGGGTATGGCAGCTTGTGCCCTTAGCATACCAATGATCCACATTCACCAGAACTGAGACACAGTCTGGATTAAGTTCCTTTTAGTAGGGTTTAACTTTTCCTTAAACACAGGTTTCTCACCTGTTTGTATTTTAGAAACACACTCTAAATATATTGATTTGGTTCTGAAGCTTTTCTTTCCCCAATTACTGAAATTTAAGATTAACTACCACAAGTTCAGATTTAAACTAAGTTTTTTCTTTATATTTTTTGCATTTCGACTACACTGTTCTGTTCTGTGAAGTGTACAACTATTTGTACCAATGATTCCAACACTCAGGATTATTTGTACAAATAAAGAAGGAAATAATACCATCACTGAATTGACTGATTACACATGATGCCTTTCAACTTACACCATACTCTGGATGTCTGGAAGTAACATGGATGTGCTACTTTGGCACCCCCAGTCCACACTACAGAAGTTCACCACACACACACAAAAAAGTAGGTGCTACAGCAGAGAAGCCCTCAGAAAGAACATACTTGCCTCATTCCAGTATCTTAAGACTGCTTTTTGTCAGGTTTTCTACTTAAAAGATTAAAGTGTAATATGAGGCACGGTCTGGAGTGTTTCTTGTAAACTATCATTGCAGCATCAAACCTATTAGCAGTTCCACTGTCGGGATACTATCATGCTCAGCACTATGGCTCACACTGTGGAATTTCCCAGACATACTTAATCTGGTTAATGGACAAATTATCTTAGGAAAGTCTCCTCAAAACAGATTGGCTTTGGCTGCTTAAGGGACATTGTAAAACCAGCCTCTGACCTAGGGTTAGCACTTTTCACATCGGTGCTAAAAATAAAGGTAGGGTAAACAGAAAAATGGATTACACTTTTTAAAGTGTAATAAACAGGTGCAAAATAAGCTTTAAAGTCATTTGATAAAGCTTACTATTTATCCAGTTTATTTTTACCTCATTTAAACTATTTTTAACCAAATACAGAAATTAATTACACTAAGTATATTTAAAAAGAGAAATAATGCTAAAAATATTTTTTGAGTTGTCTGTCTTTAAATTTCAGTCATGCAATGTGACTTTACTGCAAAGTATTGTATTAGCTATTTCAATTCTACAACCAGAGGAAAAAAAAACCCACAGAGAAAAAGACCCATACCATAAATTTGTGTTTCCTCACGAGCATTTTCTTTTTCCTTCTACTGTCCTGATTCTGTTGAAAAGCGTTCAGCTGCTTAAAACATTTTATCAAAAATACATTGTCAGTAGGAGAAGTGTGACTGAGAGCAAAGAGATAAGAGGTAAAGATAGCCAGGAAGAAACAGCAGATTAAATGTGACAGACAAGTTCAGGGAGATAATGCCCATTTCATTTCTGATCTAGGGAACTGTCACTGAAGAAAGAACAAAAACCACCAAGAACTCCCCCAAACAGGAGTTTTGCTACCACACAGCAGCAACAACTTGCCTTCAGCAAGGCAGGAAGCGATAGATAAAATTTGTTTATTTGTTTTAAAACTATTAGCTGCTATCCAGGGTCATTGAAACAAATCACTGTCTCTAACTTTCCTGCTCACTAACCACTTTGACTGAGGGTTGAGTGCCTCAGCAATAGGATGATGTTACTAAGCAACGATGCCAAGCAGCCGCACGTATGCTGTTTGGATAGTTCACCACAGCTTTGTGACAATTCAAAATAATATCAAGCCTTTGTAGCAGAAGAGATTTCATTTGAAGTTTTGTTAAACATCTTTATCTTAGAAAGGATCAAAGTTTATTATTTCCAATTTGGAACATAAGAGCTTGTGTTGCACCACAGGCTCTATGTTAAAGCAGGTGCTGTGGCAATACATTTAACTCAGAAAGTAAGGGAACAGAAATACTAGCATATTTGGTGAGACATGTCCCAAAACTAAACACCCAGAAAAAAAAAAAACAACAGCCAAACTTTACAAAATACCCTGTAGAACCTTACAGAGACCACTTCTCTGATTGCAAATCCAAAGGAAGAGAAGTGCATCTTTAATTCCCCAAAGCTGCATCTTCCTTCTTCCCCAAGGCAAAAGGCTGTACCAAGGCAGACTTAGGAACCCAATTTCTGCCTGCTAAGCAGCAGTGTAGACTAAACAGCCCCAACCCTACAGATCTTTGTAGGGCTAGAGACCACTTCCACCAGCATGAGGTATTTGCTAAAAAGCATTGCTGCCTCCAGCAAAACAAATCAGCCAGCATTCCACTGATGCCTGCCAGTGAAAACTTCACTTTCTGATCATGTTTAACATCGTGGAAAAGCACTGCATCTAAAAAACCCAGCAACTCACAACCCTTCCCCCTAAACGGAGCATCAGTGCTGGAGTGCTGCAATGGATGGCTACAAGCTCTTCAGAAGGGACAGGCAAGGAAGAAGAGGAGGAGGAGTGGCCCTGT
>JAOTQQ010000012.1:79252471-79264397 GCA_026546715.1 Gallinago undulata | reverse complement strand
TTTTTTTTTTTTTGTGGTTGGACTTGATGATCTCTGAGGTCCCTTCCAACCACCGTGATTCTGTGATTCTGTGATCAGCTCAGTCAACCTTAAACGAAGCAAGTTTTCACAGTGGCTCTGGGGCAGGGGGAAGGGGAAAGCCTTTCTGCATCAACTCCTCCCTGCATATGGAACAGAAAGAGTATCTAGAACTGAAATCCAACTAGAAGTGAAAGTCTCAAGATTGTCACAGAAAAATTGTAGATTAAGGAATGCAGTTTTACAGAACAGTGGTTCCCAAAGGGCAGTTGCTGTGTAACATTGTGGGAATAGTAACACCAGAAAACAAAACTCACTTGGGGTAATGAAGTGTCAAGTCTGTCCAACTACAGTATCCTCAACTGGCTTTTGCTGGGCAACCTGAAATTCTGATCTAATCATACTGTTGTTCCTGCCAACAGGTGGTTTTCCTGCTGACAGGGAAAATGCAAATAGATAGTTCCAATGAATCCTGACCATGTGTGCATCTTTTTAAAAGGTATTACTTTATGATGAATATTGTGCATACTTCTTTTGCAAACCTATGTTCCAGTCTCTGATACATGCAGTTGAAATTCAAGACTCCTCATCTGGGGTTTGCTCACAGAAGAGTGTTATCAACTTATCTTTTGCAATTCCTTTTACAATGAGATTGCATATTATTGGATGTGTGAACAATATTAACTTTTGGAGATTTTATCTGTAACACTTTGTACTCAAGCTTGCATTTCACTGAGAGAATAGAGAGAAGTATCAGATAGCATTTGTTCTTTTATGTAAAGTCATCTTTGATAGAATATTAAACGTTTGCTCCTCCCAGCGGCTTTCTCCTCCTCAGCAACCTTTTGCTTTTGCTTGCAATCCCCAGTTTCTAGAACGCACCAAGACAGAGGTATTCACCAAGGTGTAACTGTGACATTCCAGGGGTAAAAAAGGGGTTTGTTTTCTTTGCCTTTCTTTCAACGCCACATTCAAGACAGAGAAGATCACTTTGGATATTCTGTTACACACTGTATTGCTCATCAAGTTTTCATTATCCATTTGAGGCTCATTGCATTTAGAACACCAGAGTGAAAACACGGAGCTTTTATTAAATGTATACATAATCGATTTGAATACAATCTAACTAAAGAATTTAGTTATGTCCGTAAAAAAGTTTAGACCAGCAATTATCCACTTTTACAATTATGTCTTTTTGTTCAATAGATTGTCATACTATTACTAAAGGTTTAGGTTGTTCCTACTATGTATACATCGAGACCTCTGTTAAAAAACTTAAAATAATCTCCTATTATTGAAACCATTATAATCTAGAGCAATTCTAACAGGCTTGCTCTAAATAAATTAAATGCTGAGTATAGAGACAAAGAAAAGGAATACTATTAACACTGAGATCATGAGAGGCTTAAGGACTTGAGTAAAGTTTATGCTGGAATAATCATCATACAGATCATATCCCATAAAATAAAAAAAAGTTTTCTATTTTAACTTTTTACACTTACTAATATAGCAATTGCACAATAGTAAGTAAGCATTTAGTAACCAAGTTCCAAACCTCAGAAAAATATCTTCCTTAAATCCTTCCACAATAAGCGGCAAGTAAAAAAGGAAGTGGATGGTTATAGATTTTTTTTCCAACAACTTATTAAAGAAAAAAAAAGAGACACAAGAAAAGAAAAGCAGCAAAACTAGCACAACAGACCTTGCAATGTGACATGAACCTCACAAATACAGATTATCCTTGAAAAGCATGGCAAGGAATGGACCATGAGTGACAGGAGCCTTTCACTCGAGCAGAGAGTCCACACTAAAAGGAAATGGCCATGACAAATGCTACAAGAAACAAATGGTGACAGAAGGTCACAGGCAAAAGGAAAGCTGAACTGAGATAAGAAACATAAGAAATGTGTTCACAGCTGTTTGTAACAAACGACTGGAAGCGTTCAGTGTCAAGAATGCCTTTGGCAGCACTTTCAGTTAGAAGAATGAGATGCATGTTAGTCCAAAGGTGACAAACACTTGAGGGATTCTGAACTGCCCCATAGTTAGTTCCTGGTTATTCATAAATGCAAATGGACATCATTTGCATGTCAAATTGATGCCTCACCTGTGAGGCCAACAATTCCATGATCATACAGCTGGCTGAAGACATTTGCATCCAGTTTTGCCTGATTTCACAAAAGTGGTGTGCAACCTACTGAAGAAAAACAGTGACGTGCAATCCATCACAATCTTGATGAATTTCAGAGAAAAAGAGATTCCTGGCTAAACCAGTTCATCCTTCAATTCCCAGACTTGGAAATTAGGACCTTAAGCAAGGCAGGACACAAAGGAGATCACGTTGGAGAAGACTGCTCAGTTATGTTCCCCATTAGTTTCAGAATCTTGGCAAAAGCAACTCAAGGTGCAAGGCAGACATAAGCCAGACAAGAACTCCAATTTCAGACTGAAAGAAATGCAAAGTTTTGATGAATAAGCCTTGAAAACTTTGAACCTTGGTCAGAGACCAGACAAAGCGCAATCATGGCTCAAGAGTCACTCGATCTTCAACATGGCTACCACGTTTCCCCCTTTGAGGGAAAGCTGAAGAGCATTAGTTATGGCAAAGATCCTCCATATATGCCAAACACAACACAGCTGGTTAGTCAAAGCCCACTGCGTGAAAAAAAGCTACTAGTGTGATAGCTTTTGCCATCACTCCCTTTTTGGTAAGATGCTATTATCGTAAAAGCTGCCAAGGACTTAACTGATCTTGTATTTGAAAAAAGGCTGTCAAATCCTTCATCAAATAATTTATGTTTACTAGGATTCAGCAGTTTTGATGTATAACCTCCATTTACTAATGGCAGCTACAGAAGCTAGCAGCCTTTTTATGGTTAAGAAAAGAAGGAAACACATTAAGTCAGCTCTGTGTACAACAGGGTTCTTAATTTCTTGATTATCCAGGCAGATCAGTTCAGAAGAGGAGAGGGCTGGAAAGAGTTTATCTTGTCCCCAGAGGGTCACAGCTGTATACAGTTCCCCAGGTGAAGTCCTAACCATATATAACACACTCAATTTTGCTTGTTATGTGATTAGGCTATGAAATATTCTCTTATGTTCCTAGTATAGGTGGCCGAGACATACTGTAGTCAAGCAGGTCACCCAGGTCTTTTCCTACACTTGTTTTCAGCCAAAGATCCCTAATTTGTAACTAGCTATTAGGTGCATTATTAGCTTGGCTCCAATTCTGTTCTTTTCCTCTGATCTGCAAAACTCTTTCTACACAGGATTTATCTTCTGTTCTTCAGAAAATGCCTCCTAATATTCCACTGTCAAAAAGTTTCCTTGGTGTTATTTTGGAGTTTTATGCTGTGATAATAGAATGAAAGAGGATTTTTCAAGTGGCCAAAAGAGTTCTCCTTGTGGGCCTTTATTAGTAGCATCCTTCCTTTCCATTAATTCGATTTTCAAAATGACGAACTGACAATGCCTCTTTGCCCAGGTCCTTACCCACCTACACTCCTGCAAAAATATCCATCTTCTCTAGCTTAACTAAACATTTCCAAAGTGGCACTACAGAAAATACGCGCTCAGAGCCCTGATAGGAAATAGGAAGACATCAGATATAAGAAAAGTTCAGTAAATTAATCCAGTACAATCTGGTTTTGGTGAACTCATGGTACAAATTATCCCATTAACCATTTACCCCTTTCGTATTTTGCATTATCCTTTCTATCAGCTTTTGTTGTAATGTCCAATAAAGCACTGTGATTAGCTGATCTGCAATTTTTCTTATACTCAGTCCTCCCTTTCTTGAGGGCATTATTAACCCCAAACATACAAAAGGCTGTTGTCTCATGTCGCCCCACCTTCCCACCCCAATATCTGAAAGAGTCCAACTCACCCTCCTTCATGGATCACACTCCCAGGGCTTTGATACAAAGCCTTTGAAGAGCTTACAGCACCTTTTGGTGAGGAAATGTAAACACGACTGCATCCCTGCTGAACCAGGACACTCAAGGAAGGTGCGGGTGAGAGACGGATCCCATAGAGAGGAGTCCTTTTGCTTTCCAGTCACAGGAAAACTGCCCCAGCATCAGAAGGCCACAACTTCTTCTCCCCCATTGCCTTCCTCTCAGGCAATGCTCTTTAACTCAGGGAGAGCTTCAGACCTATGATCAAAAGGTTTAACTGCCCAAGAGCAGCACAACTGGCCATCTGACAAAAGGGATGGTTTGCACCTGGGTTGGAGGGGGAGAGTAAGGGGCTGTAAGGCAAGATAGAGACATATGCTATGGAAGAGATAAACACAGAAAAGCGTATGCAAAAATTTCCTCAGGAAACATTTAAGACCGCTTGTATTCAAATTAATACGGCACTTTTCTATTCTTCACTTAGACACTACAAGTTGCAACTTGATGTACTTATTAAAAATCTATGTCATCCAACTGGCAGCTTCATATGCCATGCCTTATAATTGCAAGATTAGTCATCACTTGGTCCTTCTCATTTCAGCATATTAAATTCTGACTTTTGCTTCTACCCACTTATGATAATATACAGTTTCATGAATTCATTATCATTAGACAATCTCTCTCTGTCCTCTGTAATAACACTTTTATTAAAAACAAAAAGTATTCTGTCTGTTCTGGGTCCATATCTAGGTGATCTTCAAGTTTGACCCTATGATTACAGCAAAATCGCCTCATTTATCTCCCATGATTGGTCATAGAGGGAATTTGGTCCAGTGTAGTTTCTGGCAGCCACCACTGATGGCTAACATATTGCACCTGTGAGCACTTAGCATCTCAGCATGGGCAGCCATGGGCACCTCCCCACCCAAGTTTTGGCCTTAAATAAGGGGAGCTTTCCTCAGCCCCCTAGTTTGCAATCTTCTTCCTGCTGTAGTCACTTTTCTTTGGATTGAAGTCACCTCTACTGCTTTAAAGTTGGTGTATACACATAATAACCAGAAAGCTATTAAATATCCTAATAAATGAATGCTTACATTACCCCCTATCCTGTACAGCAGCACTCCCTTCTGCTCTGAACAAGTGAGTTCAAGGTGTTTGGGAGGACCCAGGATCACAGTCCTGGTGATCGAGAAGGACAACAGGTAAGTGAGGACACAATTCAGACCTGAGTGTAGAAGGGGTGGTAACAGGCACAAACGAGATTCATCCTCACTAGCGTGCCAAAACCCAAGACCCAAAAGTTTGGACGTATCATAGGCCATGAGGTGCCAGCCTCTTGCTGAAATATCACATACTAAAAATAAAAGAAATCAACATAAGCAAGACACAGCTACATGAATTGGAGTCCCAACACTGGCTAATGTATTTCCATTGCTCTAAGCAAATGTTCCAAAAAGTTAGGCTCTCAAAACACTGCTCTTTGACTTCATGTATTTCATTGGATTTCAGTAGCCAAGCAAAAAATGACAGAATAATTCCAACTCCTTGGATTAACCATCTTTCTGCTACGGACCCTGACTGTTCTCTGCTAGCTTTCTGCCAACTCCTTCTCATGCACCTTTTCAGCAGGTCTATATGCACAGACATTTTAAACTTTGCTCTGATGCTTAAGAAATTCTTTCCAGTGGCTTGCATGCTTGCAAGGTTTGAATCTTTGACTTCTAGGTACAGTGCCAAAATTCAGGACCAGAAGCTACAAACTGCATGCCAGGTTGTCTGGTCCCAAGCAACAGCACAGGTTTCAGTACTGACCAGAAGCATCTTCAATGTTACAGTCAGAAACAGCCACTGCCACTTAGTTTCTTCACACCAGTTGAATCAGTAATGCTGCAGACGGATTTTCTGTGCTTAAAAGCTTGTTATTTTGCAATATTATTTGATTTCTCGTCCCTCTGAAAGACCATTAGAAGATCAGTCAAACGATTTCCCATACCAAGAACAGGAAGCAAAGGAAAAGACAACAGTACGAGAATAGGGCACAAGATTAGACATATTTGTAGCATTTGCTCACACAGGAGGTCAAAGCTCAAGTTCATTAGCTCAAAGATACATGCACGTAAATGAGGCCTCTGTATGTGGCTCTTGTCAATTATGCCTCTCCTACAAGCAAATTAATTTCATGTAAGCTAGATATGAAAGATACAGGAAGAAAAATCATGGCAATAAGAAGATACTTCAAAGACATCTATCTTATTCCTTCTGCTTTAGTGCTGTAGACTGTCCATTTTGGATACCTTGCTCAAGTTGGAACTGAGCACTGTTGTAAACGTTTCAGTTGTAACAATTAGTAACATAATTATCACTGAAGGAATAGGTAAAGTAGAACTAAAGGCAAACAAAAGCAAAACGAATGTGAAGTTGTTTATTTTTATCAGCTCCAAGACCAAAACAGAATTTCTAACCTCCAGATTACAATGTGAAAATGAATAACTTAGTATCCGAAAAATACTAAAATCTAAGTCTTCTATTAGTATCTGAAACATTACTGGATGGCTCAAAATCTTTTGTTTTGCTCTCTTGCCTGAAAGAGTCTCAAAACAGAGAGTAGAAAGAGAAAAAAAATCCTAGGCCTGCACTGTCTGTCCTAGAACAAAAGGGCATTAAAAATGTTCTCATGTGTAAAGACTGACTGACAGATACAGGAATTTTCTAGCTAATAAAAACAAACAAAAAAAGTAGAAAAAATATATAGAAAACTAGTTTTGTTAAAATTCATGAAGCATTTTTGTTCTCTCTATAAAAGAAATATTCCCTGCATTCTGTAAAAATACAAGAAAAATAGTTAAGGGAAACAAATGAGTGTCCTTTTTGTTATGATCATATTGATAACCCAAGTCTCACAGCCTATCTCAAAGCCAAAAAATCCAAAGGTTTTCCTTCCTTACCTGTCCAAAGAAGTACAACTCTGCTTCACACCTAGACTGTTTTATTACCTCAGCCTGTGTCTCAGGCACAGAGGTAATTCTGGGGTGATTTAGATCCACTTTTGCTTGGGGCTAACACTTAGCTTATACCTTCCCTATCTATAATGCCCTGCTCAAAACCTGAATGGTGGTGAAGTCTTGTCTTCATTTGCAAGTTTGGGTTTGATATAGTCTTAAAAAAAAAAAAAGAAATTTTACTTGCATACAGTTTAAATCCCTCAAAGAGACTATTATGAACATGGGTTAGCACTGTCATTGATTTTAATACTATCTAACTCTGCTAAAAAGAGTTATTTCTCTCCCTGCCTCGTAGTGAACTGAAAGAAGGGAGTGGATGCATATATGTTCATAAGCAGTAATGCAGCCATTCTAGCCCAAACGCATAGCACAGTGTGATTTACTGGACAACTGTAACACTTAACCAGGTAATATTTTGTATAGACAATGAACCAGCGATACATAAATGATCCAAAATTTTCATGCAATTGAGAGGAAATACAAATCCATGCTAGTGGTAACATAACATCAGTTATCCCATACACAGCTGATCTGTCTTGTACCCATATGACTGCACGCCAAAACCCTGAACATGTCAACACTCACCATCAAATAGCAGTCCCACCATAAATCTCAACAGGAAAACAGGGTTCAATGTGTCATATGTAATGAAAAGCATACAGAAGGAAAAAGGGCAAAGGAAGGTCACCAGCACAGAGGGAGAAGAGTGAGAGAACACAGGTGAAGCAGCAGAAGGAATTAGTTAAGACACTCATAAGCTTAGAACTCTTTGCTCAATAAAGATTATAAAGCATAGTTTATATATTCACCCATGCCATAGTTTTATAAACCAGTGTTATTGTAATATTAATACCACACATGCACACAAACATTACTACCTCAGAAAGGACAAATTCCTTTTCTTTTTGATTTTACAGGGATCTGAAAGAAGATTCTGTTTGCAAACACGAGGCTGAACACTTAAGTTTTCAGCAGTAGCACCAGGGCTGTCTGAGGGATGCTGCTGCTCTTGTTTCAGTGGAACATGTCACCACTACGTGAAAAATCGCTGCATAATATTCTTTCCACCTAACATTACACAAAATGATTCACACCAACACTCATTTCTTAAACCTATACTTTTAGTACAGCTGACTGAGCATGATGCAGTCTTCAAATGTATTTATTTTCCTTTTTTAGTTTTTTGCAATAAAGCTATGCATAAAATTACCTACTATTGTCTTATATGTCTCTAGTCTTCCCTAAGCCTGGAGGAAGAGGCAGGAGTGGCTCCAGCAGCATCCAGGCTGCTCCCTTGTCACTTAACCTGAGGCACAAAATACCTCATCAACACCCTTTCACTGCCTCCTCTCCCTTTGATCCTAAGCAAACCCACTATTCCTTTTGTACTGTCTATCTGATTCTGGCCAGCAGGAAATGCTTCAGAAGACCACGAAGAGTGGGCATCTGTGTGATGACCAGCCTCCTGAAAGGGCTTTCCCATGTTTCTGCTGCCTGCTGCCCTACAAACTCCTCCTTCCAAGAAAAATGGGCTGCTTTGGGGAGTTTGGCACTCCCCAGCTCAGTCCAGGCATGGTAGCTGCAAGAAGGTATTTACAAACTGTGCTTTCTGGATTAAGATCACTGCTTGAACAGACAGTGGGCTTTGGAGCAGTGCAAAAAGGAAAACTACTTCCAAAACTGTAATTGCATATCATAGCAATGAAGCAAGTAGACTAAGAATAAACATGGCAAGTGTACACTCAGAAGAATCACTATATACACACGTACACACATACCCATACACGCACACACTTGGCAATGGTAACATTTCAAGTATAACTAGAATAAAACCCATTTCTGAAGACGTTTCTAAGGTTACTTGGTTAAAACTGAGTCACTGCATGCTGTTGCTTGTCTTATTTTAAACTCAGGATGCAGTCTAAGAATTGCCATTTTTATCAATTCAGGTTGTTTCATAATCAAGTTGGTAGGAAATTAATACAAATAATGTGATCTCTTCAATTAAATCTTACAAAAATTCTGTTTTGAGCAATCTATTTTTGTATTGTATATTTTCAATTACAGGTTTTTTAAAAATTGATATCTGAAAATCTTCTCTTTTAAACATCTAACCGTGGTATTGGATCATTCAATTTGTTTAGCACACTGAGACTCAGCAGTGTTCATGAACTAGATAGCTCCAGTACAAATTTTTAATATCATGCAAAAAAATTAAAACAAATGCATTACTTGAATACCCAGTAATTAATACAAATAATTATTTTTTCTTCCCAGAGATAAAAAAAAAGATTGCTTTCAGCTTCATCATCCCTGTGATGACACATACATACCAATGCAACTTCACATTAATCACAGTAGGCAAACCATCAATCAGTGCATTGTGACAACTATTCTCCACTCCTCCTCCTCTTGAAGAAAAAAAAAAAACAACCAACTATCTTTGGCTGTAGTGAACAAGAAGCAAAAATCTCATTTATTGAACATCAGCTTTTCGACATACAATTGTTTGCTCTCCTTCTCAATGGGTTTTATTTCTAACATAGTGACTGGAAAACTCCTGCAATAATATAATACACTTACAGCTCAAATAACAAACCTGTTCTGAGCAAAAACGCCTATAGAAAAAAAAAAAAAAAAAAAAGAAGATTGTCTTAGTAGTATCTGCAACATCTGATCCTGGCTAACTCTAGAGAACACGTTAATTTTAAGAGGCCATTGACTTCAGTGAAAGTCTAAAAGATTAGTCAGGCACTTAACACTGCTAGCAAATGTGTAGCTCCGGGATGGCAGTGAGGCCAAGAGGAACACGCTACAGAATGGTAATGGAAAACAACGGCTGGGAACACACAATAGGGAACTTTTGCAAAAGAATAGGTCATGTGATAGAGCTCCTTTCAAGGACTACTTGAAAGGCATGTCACCACCCTGAAAAAAAAAAAAAAAGCAAAGCTATTTACTAACATACTGTTGCTTCCGATTTGATATTTTTTTTTTAAAGTAGCAATATTATCTCTGCCTGTCTGTCAACTTATTCCAGTTACAAGATTTCCCATTTCTTATAAATTAAGACACTGAGATTTTTAGTATACTTAAAAGGAAGTCCCAAGGAGATGCAGTAACTCAGAAGTTCGTTGTTTGTTCTGAACTGAGCAACACTTGTAAAAGTTAGTGTTGCTTTACCTATTTTTACAAACTTAATAGCAAGTTCAAATGATCAATCACTATCACCCCCATTAAAATCCACATAGAAATACACCACCCATTTCCTAAATGCATGTATCAATAAGCTTTTCTTTCACTCAAGCATAAATCAGTGAGAAGCAACTCCTCACAGTGGGTCCTAAAAAAAAGACAGGAAGGGAAATACCTACATTATGTAAGATGCAGAAGTCTTGACAAAGGCTTTTATTTTAAAGCAATCCAAGAAAATGCCAGTTTCTTAACTTTTATTGAAATCAAAGTAGAAAATTCCAATAGGAATGCCTGTACATCCACTATTGGCCAAAAAACCTAAAGAAGTCAAAATCCATGTTGTGACTTGGGTCTGCTGCAGGACAAACAACTTCTTGAACACGGTAGCACTTCAGAGTCATTATGATGGGCCTTAAGCCCTACAGAAGAAGTTCTGACTAGGCTGTCATCACAGGTTTAATGCTGCAAAGCTATGAAAGACGCTTTCTTCAAGAAACAAAACCAAAACCCCAATACAACACTATTTCTAATGCTAAAACTACATAAAGAGAAATATGGACTGCACCTATTAGAAACTTCCCTAAGCAAAGACTTCTGTCCTAGAACAAAGGTAAAGAAAAATCAGGGAAATACTGGTAGTTCATACCCATAGGTACACAAGTTTTAAATGGAATTATCCTCTGTTCCTTTGTCGCTGACCGTTCCTTCCATGCCTACTCAGACTCAAGCAACTCTTGCTGTAGTAGGATGAAATTGCAAAACTCCCTAAAATACAAAGTCTGTGTCAATTCTACATTGCCACTTTATTCCACAAAAGTAGTAATTAATGCTTGTGGCCAAGAGTGTGTTGGACTACAGTGGGAAGAAGTTATACTCATATAATTACTAAATAAACCACTTTGTAATTTGAGTCTGAATACTTGACAACAGGATTGACAGAAGCATCCTGAGATCTCAATTTTGGCATCATTTAGTGATGCTATTCTCTTTACACTTTTTGAACTTCAAAAATAGTGTTACATAAACAAAACAAAAAAGTTTTTAAATCCCCACCCTTTAAATAGGAAAGAAAACCCATCAAAAATTCTTACAAGGCGATGCACCAATACTATATTTTGTCATCAGTTAATTTAATCTGTTTAGACATCAGACACTGGAATTATATAGGATGGCAACAACCAGGAGTGGGGGAGGGAAGATAGGTGAGAAGGGAAAGGGGGATGATAAGAGGTTTTCAACTCGACTAAGAAACTTGTGTACCTGCCTGATAAACACAGCCAAACCTCTTTAGGTATCTTATTTATCTTCAAATCTATTTATGTCACACAAGAGAACATATGAGCATAGCAGCTGTTACTATAGCAATGAAACTGGAAATTTTGAGAACACAAAAAACCCACCCCTGAAGGATGCTCAGTTTAGCAGAGAGATGGCTTAGGGAACAGCACACCAGTATCTCACTTCTAGGATCTGTTCAAAGTCTGCAGTTACAGAGACATTAAATCAGCTGTAACAGCCTATTCCCTAAAGAGCACTCGGAGCCAAATAACTGCTATTACTCGGCACAACTCGGTACACGGGGAGTTCCTGCCAAGTAGCCCCAAACTTGTCAAATACCCCAGACTCGCCTAGAAATCGAGGAAGAGCGAATCTCTGCAAAAGGCTCCCTGTTTTTGGCTGCGGCGGAGAACGGATTCACCATGGTAACCTACTCCCCACCCAACCCGCGGGTGAGAGCTAGGAGCCCGGCGCTGCCGGCCCGGCGGGGGGGGGGGGGGGGGGGGGGGGGGGGGGGGGGGGGGGGGGGGGGGGGGG
>JAOTQQ010000012.1:79224089-79243598 GCA_026546715.1 Gallinago undulata | reverse complement strand
CTCCGCCCACCCCCCTGGGCATGGCCCACATGGGATGGAATACCTGTGTCCCTGCTAGGTCCTGGGAAGAAATTAACTCTTTCTCCACCAGACCCAGTACAGGTAAACACAGAAAAACTCTGAGGCCTTACCACTATGCAGGCTCATCTTAAACCCTTCAAAGAAGAAAAAAAGTACCTACCCAATTTGAAATGAAATTTAACTGTGCTTTGTTTCATTTTTCAGTCTTAGAGGATAGGGAGCTTTTCTGAGCAAATTGAGAGAATAGAATATTGTATGACTCTTGGTATCCCACAAGCTGTGCAATGACTATATAATACTGGAAATCTCTTAACAATTTAAGGCTTTGAAATTCAAATACTATTCAATTCTACAGAATCCTGAATTATAATGTGTCCCAGTGTCACACTGAGATGGTCTGCTTTGCTGGGGCGGTTAAGATCTAAATGGAGAAAATAACCTGAGCTGACCAACAAAACCCAGTCAGACTTTGTTTATGTACAGAAGCATGAATGCTTCTAGAAATTTTTGTCTAAACTGAAGCTTAACTTCCCAATGAGAGACTTTGATGTCATGGGGAAAAGCACAGAAGGTGAGAGGGTTATGTGTCAGAGCTGGGAAGGATCCTTTAGACAGGAAGAGAGATTTATAAAGTCTTCATGATTATCTGAAACAATCTTTCAAAATGTTTGAAACATGCAGGTGGCTGGCTGATAAGTTGCTTGTCTTGGGGGAAAAAAAGGCAAAAAAATTATTCTTACACTTGAGATTACATCACAGCACCAGGAAATGGATGGTATCCCAACCAGGTTTTGCATCTGGTGTCATCCTGGCTTTGTTTTTCTTTGCTGACACTGCTTTCAGTAATATCCTGATGGCAATGCAGGGAGGTCCTAGACATTATTTAGGGCTCCAAATGAGCACAACCCCAGAAATTTTAAAACTTAAATGCCTAAACATGGCATCACCAAAATATATATACAAGTGGGTAAGTAAAACTGGCAATGTAAGTCTTCTTTTTAATCAGTATTATTTTATTATGATGCAAGTCAACCCACTTTAGATTTACGAACATTGAGGCGGTAACTCCACCCCGCAGGAGATGTGCTGAACACGACAGAAAGTAAAGGCAGACGTTCACGTGCCAGTGGGCACCAAACAGCTCTCTTTTCTGGGAGCCACCTTGCACAATTTTTGGATGTGAAAGACCCGGGCTGCTTAGGACACGTACCTGGCTGTAGCTCTGGATGGCACCTCTGGCCTGACTGCTGCGAGCCGGGAGCTGGGCGGCCGCTGTTTCACCCAGGGCAAGGGTCTGGTTACTGTGGTAGCTGGCTGAGTACTGGAAGGACCCTTCAGGCTTGGAATTGAGCTGGAGCGTGCTCTGGGAGAGGAGGCTGGGCCCTGCGGGGACAGGATTTTGGACCAGTGAGAAAGTTGCAGGGAAAGAGCACACCTGTGTTATCCATCGAGTGAGCCTCGAAATTAACAGACGTATGTGGCTTCAGCTTTTCACAGTTTGGCTTTTCAGTAATAACAATCACATACATTAAGTCATTTCTTTACTATTCAGTTATCATTATTATTATTATTGTGTTCAAGCTACAGACCACATTGCTTTCTTTGCAAAAAAACCCCATGGTTTTGACTGGTGAAGAAATTCCAAGCCTAAACAAACCCAACCCTACTATTTGATAAAGAAATCTTGGTTTTCAGCTCAGAATAGTTAATGAGTTTTCTTTTTTTTTTCTAAGGATAAGCCTTTTTTATTTCACTTAATTATATCCACTCGTTCTGCATGGGAAACGCTAACACTTGTCCGAACCTGGGCCCCCAGCACATTAGATCTATTGATTACTGCCACTCTGTCGTGTACACATGGTGATGTAATACTTTGGTGCCTGTAGGGATGGATGGCAGCCTTTAAAATATTAATAGCTCTTCTCATCGTGTAGGACTCACCCTGATGTCAGTGAATCTTTGATGACTGTTTTGTCAGCCTATCTTATCTTCCCCATCACAGCACTGCACGGCAGGAGAGCCAAGTGCAGGCAGCGAGCTTAAATTGGGGCTGCCAGACTGAAGGGCATGTCAGGAGAGGGAACAGTGACACCTTCCACAGTTATTTAGTCATTTTGTGAAACTACCACATGTTCTAATATTCATTTGGTTCAAGTAAAAGTGATTTAGTTTATCATGTATGCATAGCAAATTCCCCAGTTTTTGCCCCAAGAACGCGTAGCAGATAGAGAAAGGCTCTTCCTTCACTGTGCTGTCGCATGCTTTAGACATGACCTCCCACAACCATTTTTACTGGTGAACTCATTCTGTCTCCATACATAAAGAGCTACATTACAGAATACCCACCTAATCCTCCCCTATGCCTTCACTGATTCTATTATCTCCTAATTTTCAATAAACTAGATTACTCTTCCATGGTGTCCAGGCCCAACAAGTGAAATACAAGAGGAGAGAAAAAAGGAGAGTTAGGCCTTGGCCATTGCATGAGTTGCAAAGAAGTCTACCTTCAACCCAACAGCATTCATCTACAGCATATTCAGCGGCTCCACGGGGACATGAAGGTTCATCTTCTGGTTAGCACTAACAAGCTCATGAGAGCACAGAAAGCGACACAAACCTTAAGGGATGTGAAATGATTACATTGACTTTGCTCCTACAGAACATGTGAAAAGTTCAGTTTTAAAAAGACTCACAATGGCAAAATGCCAATGAATTTCAGAAATAACACCCAGTGCATTCCTGAAACAAAGGCCAAATTTTATGTCCTTTAAGTCTATGCTACGAGGATGTACAGCTGCTCCAAAAAGATTTCTACTTCAAAAACATGCAAACAATCACACCCCCAAATTAACAAATTTCCCCTAGCCTGTTTGTCAGAAATGACAGAACCCTTCAGCTGGCATTTTCCCAAAACCAACCCAAACTGCTCATATTATAAACAAATTGTAGTAGGCTATGTAAAGTGGAAGTGTACATCTAAAGTGTAGACTGGGATCATGACGCTGCTTTACATATCCACCCAATTTATACTGCAAAGTCAATTCCATTCATCAGAATATTCCAGATCTAGGACACATTTGGAAAGTAAGTTCTGGTATTTGTACTTTCCTTACGAGTACAAAAGGAGGCAGAGATCCATGTGTGCTGTGAGGTTATTAAAAATGTATCACTTGCAAAGGAGAGCTGAAAGTAATACTGTATGGGTGCTTATAAATCCAACATTTTGTAGCTTTCCATTCTCTGACTCTGCAAATCAGGTTTACTAAGCATTTTGCATTTAACTGGTTTTCCTTCAAATCTGTTCTATAATGAAAGAAATATTTTCACAGTTGTTTGGTGTTCTTTTTAAAGAGCATAAAGAAAATACAGGGTTAGTTTTAAAATATATCTGTAGACTATATTTTAATCTTTTGGATTTTGAATTTTCAGTGAGAATTTCCCTGTGATCCACCAAGTGACGTGATTAAGTTCAGAAAATTCACAAAAGCGTAACTTTCCCAGGAAGGGCAAAAGTTGCAGCAATTTTTGTGCACGAAAGTGTTTGTACTCGTTCTGAAAGTAATTATGCTGTGACATTTCTAAAGCTTAAATAATGATTAAACTATCACATGCTATGAACTCAATATGTTTAAATTTTCATTGCATCTGGCTTTCAAGTGCTCCTTTCATATTATCATGGCTCACTAGGGGATTTACATAGCCAGCTAGAATCTCATACATGGGTTCCCTCCACCATTTAGCCTAAACACTTCCATGCACTTTAAGAAACTTATCCAAACTGTACATAAAAATTGTTATTAAAAAGTTTGGAGCACATGGTTTTACGTTCACTAACTACTTTATAGCAGTTTTTATTTTGTACCTTAACAAGCAGTAATGAACAATTATACATACATTTCAATAAAGTAATTACAAATTCATTTGAGAGAGACAGCCAGATAGATATATTTAAAATAAGCCCACATTTCTCAAGCAAACGTAGAATAGTTGTGGCTACTCACCTGTAAATAACTAAGTCTAAAGCAAGCGTACAAACTACAAGATACATTTGAGATCAATCAGTGTGATCTTGAGAAAAACACAAGTTCCATTTTCAAGGTTTAGGGACTACAAGCTGTCCTGTCTTGTCTGATAGGGAAAAGATGGATTGCTTTTCTCATTAACATTCTCGAGATTTCAATCTGAAGGCAAAATGAAACATTCTGAAGAGCCTGCAGCTCACCCAGGAGAGAAAAAAGTTGTTTGTTGGTGTACTTTTATACACTGATGGCTCTTGACAACATACTGTTTCTTCCTCGCAAAAATCTAAATTCTGTTATGTTGGTATAAGAAAGTGTTCCTGCAAGTATTTTTCATTTGCTTTCAGAGGAATTAAGGCAGCTGGAAATTCTCTATTTTCAGTTAGGAACTGGAAATCACTAGCTAACTACTGGAACAATTCAGTCTTATTTGTTCGCTTAATGCCACATAATTAACTATGAATCTTCAATTTAAAATAAACTTGAAAACAAACACGTCCAGCTTCATAAGGTTTAGTTTAGCAGATACCAAGGATTGTATAGCTACAATCAAGATAGCTTTAAAAATTCATACTAAATTTTTTTTCTATTTGGGGGTGTGGAGAAGATAAAACTACCTGGTTTCCTCTATGTTTTTTAACCACCACATTAAAAAAAAAGATCTATTTGCCTTGTGAAAGAATATTAGTGTTGGATTATTCATCGTCAATAGTACCAAATTTTCACTGATTCAGTTAGTGCCACTTTCCTCCTGTATCATCAACACTAAAATAGCAGAGATATAAGGTCTAATTCAGGAAACTAAGTCAGACCCACCCTACTCCAAGAGACACACCACTGTGGACTAACTTCAAAAGATGGAGCCGGGTACAGTAATTAACTCTTTCATATGTCTCCAGTTTGGCAGACATGTACTGCAGACAATACCTTCCTCTTCCTCTTAACCTTGAGCATAGCACTGTGCGAGGCTCTCCATCTTCCTCACCTTGGCTGCTGTAACCTGGCTCATAAGAGCTCAAAGGAGAGGGAGAGGGTCTGCATCCTCTTTGGGACACAGGCAAAGTACACTTAAGCTGGGAAAAGCTGCTGGAGCACAGAGAAGACCAGCCAAGAAGAGAACAGAAGCAGATAAAGGACATGCCTGCATCAGGGAGCCAGCCCACAATGAAAACCCAGAGGTGATGGAGAGCAGAGGACTTTTCTAGGAATCAGAGAAGGGAAACATGAGTTTCCTTTGGAGTCTGGAGGCCCAGGTTCTGGCAGACATAGCAGAGTTTAAGGAAAGGAGTCACCCATTCAGAAGGTGAAAGGAGGGGACAGGCTTCCTGTGAAGCCCATCTAATTAGTTATATTACCCCCCACCTTCTTACTGAAAGTTATGTTATAGGTTATTATTTTTATCTTTCAAAACCCTAATAAGGTTAAGAGATTTGGGGCACCTGAGAGTACCTGGCACGCTTACTTCAAGCAGAACAGGGAAGAGGAGCAGACACACTGCAGGAATTCACCCTCCCCTGGGCCTCCCATCACTAAAGAGATGGCCCTCCCATCACTAAAGAGAGCAGCAATGAAGCCTACACTTGCTTCCTTCCTGCCATATTATTGTATTCAACAAAATAAGCACAGTCTGGAGTTACACTGAACAGGCTGATTCAAGGCATTTAGTACATTGCATATGGCCATAAATGTAAACTGGTGAGTTACAGACTCCATCACAAGCCCTAGTAGAAGGAGAGCTTCCACAGCATCTACTTGCTTCCTTCTGACAAGGGGGATGTGGGAGCACGAGGCAAAGGTTGCAAAATGAGCCCCACCACGTGTAGCTGGGGCTATTCCTGCGCCCCTCACCTGTGAAGGATAAGGAATTGCATGGGCAGTATTTCTTCATGGGCTGCTGTTTTCCTTTCTGAATAACAATACAATGTGCAATGCTGCAATAAGGTGCAGAGTAGCTATTTAAAAACCAAAACAAGGGAGTGAGTGGCCTTAAAATGATGAGATTATTATTAATTCAAGGGCATCACAGTAACATTTGATTACGGGAAACCAAAGTTACGCAAAGGCTCCAAGTTACTATTATCATCCACGGCTCAGTCAAAAATGCAGAAAAAATTGAAATTATAAGAACATTTGTCCTTTTATTTTCAAGAGCAATATTTTCTTTGGAAATAAAATCTTTTGCCTGTCATTTCTGCTCTCCTCCAACCACCTCCTATTCCTTCTTCCAGCATTCAGAGTTAAAAAACCCAACAAACCCAATCCAACTAGGTAAAAAAAAAATCACAACCTAAAACTTTCAGTTTGAATTATTTTTTAAAATAAATTATTCTTGAACAGTGAGTGTTTGCATGCAGAAATACTATATATTGCTGTTTCAGAACAGCAGAATACTAGGATACTTCTCAGTACCTCCTGCACGTACTGTTCTACCTCTACCAGCACTTGCTTAGGCAACAAAAAATTAGTTACAAGCATAGAAAAAATACACATAAACTTCTAAATTTTCTAATTCTTATGCAAGAAATGACAAGATATTGCAGACCAGTAAGTAAGTACAAAAAAAAATAAAGGTAATACAACAATAAAATTCAACTGGTATAATTATTTTACCATATTGCTCTACTTAGATCATCCCTTAGATTTCCTTATTTTCAAACCACACTTTGCAGGATACTTAAGATAAAAGAAGCTTTCCATTGCATGAAAAAAAGTGTATTTTGCTTCTAAACAATACCTTGTTGCTCAGCATAAAAATTTATATTCATTTGTGCAACTGAATTTATACCTACATTTCATCAGAACAATGCAACTTATACATTGAAGAAAGGTCCAAAATGTCCATTTTTGTATACTCAGAAACTACCAAAGACTAGGGCTACTACATTCCAAACCACTGGAATATGCTTGCTGATTTCAGTATGAGTCAAATAAGTTTTTAAGATATTCTAAGTTTATTAAAGTGGTGTGTGCTGTCATGGTTTAACCCCAGCCAGCAACTAGGACCACACAGCCGCTCACGCCATTCTCCTTCTTCACCCCCAGATGGGGAGGGAGAAGAGAAAGAGAAGGAGGGGAAAAGAAAGGGGGAAGAAAAACCCTCAAGGACTGAGATAAAAACAGTTTAATAGAACAGTAGCAGAAAAGGAAAACAGCAATAATAACAATAATGACACAAGTCACTCTTACTACCCAATAAATTGCTGAATTGGCACTGTCCCGAGCAGTGATTACAAATTCCAACCCTCCAGCCAACTCCCATTTATATACTAAGTACAGGGTCTATGGTATGGAACATTTCACTGGCTGTTCCATTGTTCTGTCTTTGCTCCTTCTCAGCTTCTATGGGGACCTGAAAAAAGTCTTTGAATAGTATAACCATCACCTAGCAACAACTAAAACTATATGCATTACTGACATTCCTTTTACACTAAATCTGAAACACAGCAGCCACTAGAAAGAAAATTATCCCAGCTGAAACCAGGACATGTGCTAACACAGAAAATGTACCAGTTGAATGTACAGTATAAAACCATTTTTTAACATATAGGATGCTAGTAAAAGAGTAGCTGTACGACTAAAAATGTTTAGCAGACCAACTATGTCACCATCACTGCTCCACATTTTAAAAACATGTTTCTTTCTGTTAGTTTTCCTGAAACAACAGGGGATTCAATGCACCCTGGCATTGCCAAACTCCAAGAGCACAGCATGTAGCTTTTCTTTCCTCACTCACTTGGAAGCACACCCTGAGAGGAGGTGGATGCTCAGCTGCTTACTGTGATCCACAGTCCTGGGCTGGGCAGCACAATGCCCAAGTTATGCAAAAGAACAAGAAACAAAGACCAAAGTGAATCAGCGTAGCGCTGAATATTGATTCAATGAACAGTCATTAAAACCTACAGGAGCTTCGGTGAGATTACAAAAAATATGCATCATCACCGTCAGTGATGGAATAGCCAAGAAACCTGGTTGGGAATTGGAACTGGTGAGTCATGAGATGCTTTCTTCCCTTTCCCGTGAGGGTTGGGCCTTGTTTGGTGACCAAGCAGTAGCAGAGCTCAGCCGAAGTGTAGCCCTTAGTCGTCACAAGCTGAAGAGCATCTCATGTAAGAAAGCCACTAGGAACTTGGTCTCTAAGGAGCTTACCAGTGTCAGAAGTTAAGCAGTCTTCTAAGCACTGAGAAATCATGCTAGCTGCTGAGAGACTGGTCTCATACTCTTATGCTGATTAGAGACCAGGGGGGCGAAAAAGCACATCCTATTCAATTTTGCTATTAGTCATATTACTACATCACATTAATACAGTGAGGGTTTAAAAACAAACACGTGATGTGAAGTCAGATAAGAATTAAGTACAATCAGTATTTGTGACCATGTATTTTTACATACAGGACAGCCAGTTAAAGTAGCAGGAATCTGTGGATTAACTGCATTGTAAATTCAGAGAACTTTTTATTTATTTTATCTTACATTATAGTGCCACTGCTGGGTCACAAAGCTAAATAAATAGCCCCATGAATGTGGGATTCTCGTAAAGGAGGAACTCACAAAAAGAAATCAAAAAAATTTGTTTCCTGTGGGAATATCAATGACAGCCTATCCGAGTGCACACCAGTCAAACGTCTGAAAAGCTATTCCAGTTTCCTAATCCTCAGACTGCAATATCTCATGGAATACTTCACAAACTGTAGCTTCACTGTATGTAACAATTCAAGATGATACTATAGCAGTATGATCAATCTTCAAAACAAAAAGAAAAAGGCTGAATTATGAAATATATAATTAATAATAAATATAATAAATATAAATATATTGCAGAGCCAAATTTATTATGGAACAAGTACTCAATAATACATTATCTGTTAGTTGTTCAATTATAAAATAATTACTGTATAATGACAAATTACATACAGTACTATATTATTACAAGATAAGGGCATGATTAATTCAGTATGCTAAATCTATGCAATAATTGCTTCTGAATTGGCTAAAATAATTACACTACAAACTACAGAAACATATACCTAGTCAGCCCCCGTGAGATAATTGCACGGTTGTTACACAGTTTTTCATGTGAAGTTCCCAACCAAAACATCATGTAAGTGAAAGAAGGATTTTTTTTTTTCTCTCCTGAAGATTTGAAGCCAGATGGCTTACTGGGGCACTTTTCCTTCTTCAAGGAAGTAGTAAAGTGGAGCACTGCTACTGTCTTATACATTTACATTTGGTCAGTCATCTATTGTGTTGCCAGTTCTAATTGACAAAGGAAATAGACCAAAACATGCTCAAACGAACATTTAATTAGCTCCCATACCAATTATAAACAACACTTCACTCACCTTCGATCAACTGACAGAAGTAGTAATGATAAATTATAGAGTAAGTGTAAATAAAGTGTTTTTAATTAGTGTAATTAATCACTTCACACATTCTTCAACCTGTTTTGCTCATTTGGGTAACAGTTGAAAGAAAGCAATAGCAGAACTCCTTTAATGTCCTTTAAACATTCATTTACAGCGTTAATAGGTTGAGGTGCCGCATATCCCAGAGAGAGGAGCCATCTCCAAACTGTTAGTATATGCCTAATTAAGGATTTCAAATATCAAAAAGTCATTGCTTACTGTTTCTTCTGCCTCTCAGGTGATTTAGTTTGAGCATGAAACATTGATTTCTACCCTACAACCTCCTTTTTTCCTCATTTAAGTGTGTATAATCATGATAAGCAGTTGCTAACAGTTCCTAGTTGTATTTGTTGTGCAGTTTTGCAAAGGAATGGGTGACTACAAAAGATGCAATAAAATAAAGATCAGGTCAGGTATCTGTAGAGTAAGCACTCAATTTCCAAGTGCTCAACTGTATTTGGGGTGCTGGGGGAATCCTACAACTAGACTGAAAGAGCAATAAAACCAGGGATAGCTCTTCATAGTAACCTGCCTAGGTCTTTCCACAGCATTTGAGAGCAGGAAAGAGGGGATGATAGTTAAAGACAAGGTGGATGAACCTGTTCCTAGGGTTACTAAATACGTTGGCATCTTACTGGCGCATCCTGTTTTTCAAGTCCTGCTCCCAGAATTAAGCTGCATATCCGGCTGGGACCAGGAGAAAATGTTCCTTCCAAATTCTAACAGTAAAGAACATCTGTTTGTCTGTTTGTTTTAAACTCCTCCGTTCCAGTATGGCCTATTTTTGAGGCCATCTGAAACATTCTTTGAAGAAACTGAGATGACTTAGGATGGTTTTGGAAAGCAATGGAATTGAGGGAGGGGAACGGAAGCCCTGCAGATGCCTCAGGGGGTGGCAAGGGGCAACCTTTGCCATTGCAGTACAGATGTCCCTCCCCTCTTCCCCATTTTCCAGTCTCTGGGGAAGCTGCATGAAGTGCAGGCTCAAGCAGTAGCAGAGGCAGGGAGAAATTGTGGGGAAAAACCTCAGGAACTAGATGAGAGACCTTCGTGGCTATCATGAAAAGATGATGTTTACTTAATTACAGGCAGAAAAAGGAGAGATTAAACCAAGGCAAAACTTTAAGATCTGAAGAAGAAAACAAATCCTGTCGGTTACAAATGGTCAAACAGATTCTGTAGGAAAAGGACTTTCCAACCAACTGTAGTGAGATCTCAAAGAGAAGATAACATAATAAGCATTTCCCCCATTCTCCCTCCAAATCCAGGACTAGTACTAGCATAGTAGGAAAATATTTCAAGATCTACCTTCTAGGAGATCTTAAATATTAAAGATATCAGTACCTTTACATTACAAGAAAAAATGCCAAGGCTGCAATATAACAAAGGTATTACATTGCCCAGTAATGCAGAAAGTTTGGGAAAAAAAGGAAGGAGGGAGCAAACACATGCTTAAAATGAAGAAATAAATGATAATACTTTCTATGCTAAATCCCAAACAGCTCCCTTGTTATGAAACAAACACCTCTCTAGATCAGAGGCAGCAATTCTTAAACAAGTACACTGAAAACAAACTTGTTTTACAAAAAAAGGCAAGTAATTTATATGCAATACCATGCTCTACCAGCATTACGAGGGCTATATTCTACCTACAAATACAGAAAAGGGCTTTAGTGTTGCTACAGAACCTATTCTTAGGTACTGGAAAATAGGATTTGGTGAATGCATTCAGAAATGTAGAATAAATTCATTTTCATCCAAGAATTCTATAAATGATATATATCTGGAGAAATGATGCAAAAAGTAGGCTGATACCATTATGTAAGGGAACAATACAAGGATATCCCTTTTAACTCTCTTTCTGACCTAATTACTATTGGAACAAAAGATGAAGAACTCTTTATTTCAAGAGGAAGTGAACTGCGAATAGAGAATCATTTCATTACATGCTGATTATCTTATGCCTTATACACAAGAAAGAAATTCTCCCATTATTGTAAGAGGAAAATGGAGGTGTTGGCTAGGATTTGAAATAATAAACCACTACTCCATGGGATAGCAAAGCGCCACAAATGTCCACAAGAAGTAGGAGAAAAATATAAGACGTGAAGTGAATAGAAAAACATAAAGTCTGCATCCCATCCCAAGAACAATGGCTCTTTTTTGATTACATAAAGATATTTTTTTATGGTCACATTGAAATCCATAGTTGGGGCAGGGGGATAGCACCAATGTCTCATTCAGAGAGGATGCCTGACACTAACAGGTTTCCAACTACTGCATAATGCTAATGAAATGCCACCAAATAAGAGGAATCCCTGTGCGATTAATGTAGGACTACAGAGTGTCAAATGTAACCTCCTCTTAGTGATTGATAGAAACGCATTTCAAAACTTTGGCACTTGCAAAATATTGCCTGGTGGCAAAACTCTCTAGCTGTGCACCTACGAGGGCTAGGAAGAAAATCGGAGAGAAATAAGTAGTTCTTCAATAACTGAGCTTCAATAACTGAGTAAGGAAGTATTTAATGGTGAGGAATTTCTTTAGGGATAGGTAACTTTTATGGCAAAAATTTGTAGGCAATATATTATAAAGATAATAGAATTTCCAGTGAGTTTACATAAAAGTCTTCTGGAAGTTAGGAAACGTGTTGCAAATATGAAATACTATCAGACTCGTGGAACAAGGTAACATAGCAAAGCCCAAGCAATCCTGATGTAACAGGATTTTGCTCAGTTAGTGTGTGTTTTGCTTTCTATACTGTACCACGCAAAGCATTACTCCAGATGTTTGTATGAAATGTAATACAGCCAGATCTTCTTTCATAAGCAATACTCGGGAATGTTTGACAGCAGGAAAAACATCAGGAGTTCCATTACTAATAAGAGAGTTACTGAAGATACTAGAGAACAAGACCTAAAGACAGGCACTGAGCAAGAATAGGTTTATACATATTTAAGCTCAGAATACAGAAGTTGCCTTTGGCTGTTGGATCTTGAGGTTTTTTTAATAGAAAAAGCTACCCTAAATTTAGATTAAAACCAAGGATAACCTACAACTGCAATTTTTTAAATGACCCCAAGATCAAACAACTTCTTTTGCAGAAGATTAATCATATTTTAAGAAATTGCTTGCTAAACTCTGCAGCTAACAAAATTAGATAGTCTCTGAAAGAGATAATTTATCATTGGCCATTAGGATGATGTGCTTTATAGGAACAATACATAGAAAAAACACAGGATCAAGTTGGGCAGCAAGAATAATAACTAAATTACATTTCTGCACTACAGGGGACACAAAGAGGAGAAATAATGTCCTCTAGCCTTCCATCCAGGGATATCTAAGGATGATCTGGAACTCTTTTGGCAGTGAAATTTCTGCTGGCACTTGTTGCACCTCCATGAGAAACCTCTGCCAACAAAACCTTGTCAGTGGCCTAAGGTAGCCAAGATGTGAATTACACAAAGGATATAAATCACGTCTTTCCACAGATAGCATAATTTGCTGATGGTGATGATGGTACCTCTGTGAAACTCTGCAGGTGGTATGAAATACTAGGAGTAGCAGAAGTTGCACAATCACAGAATCACCTAGGTTGGAAGGGACCTTTTAAGATCATCAAGTCCAACCAATGAAAAACAACCCCCCCAAAAAAAAAACCCCAAATAATAACAAAAAACACCAACAAGCAAAAAACCCCACACAAACCACATACCACACCCAAAACAACACCAACCCAACATTAATCCATATCCCCGAACACCATGTCAACTCGTCTCTTGAATACTTCCAGGGATGGTGCCTCAATATTTCACTCTAACAAAAGTTTGCTATCTATTAAAAGATCAGAAAGATCAGAAAAATCTCCTGTGGAAACACAGAACAGTATCTTCCCCGGGCTTCTGGATGGGACTAGATAAATTTCTGAATGTGACCACAAGAAGAAACTTGCATGCAGGAGGAGGCACTGCATGCAGCAACACAGACAGCAAGTTCCAACTCAGAAGGAACTGCCATGTCTCCATTTGGGAAAGACTGAATTCTGGCATAAATATCTGGTATTTTTCAATTTGTATTTTCATTATCAGACTCTTATTTTGCAAAGAATAACTACATCTAAAATGGAGTGTGTGCTTTGTTTACAGATAAAAAAAAAAAAGCCAAGTAAATCAAGAACATATTTTTCATGATTAAGTCCTAATTTTTTGGAAGTATTTTATACCTTTAAAGACCAACTGTGATGTCAAGTGTTCCTAGTCACCCTCTGTGCCTAGCGCAGCCTAAAGCTGCTATTGATAGTATTAAACTAATGTGTTCCTTTTTTATTTCTAGGAAATAAAATCAGATGGCTATAGACATCACACAGACATGACTCACATGGAAGCTGAATGAATTATCAGAAAAATGAAAAAAATTATACAAATCTCTTCTGATAGACCCAAATTAGACTGTTGAAAAAGAAGAATAATTTTTAAAACAGCCTACCAGCTTCTGACCATAAAGGATATAAAACTACTCACAGATATATGGATATAATTCAAAATGCATCAGTAGATCTATTATGCTATAATTTTGTTCGATGAACTTAACTAGTAGCACAAAACAGGTTTCCTGTTCTTGTTCAAAGAATTCCCTTTTTTCTTGACCTTTGACAGGCTTAAATCTTCAATCTTTTCTGTCCATATATGAAAATGGCTATTTGGTCTCTGAGGTGAGTCAGTTCAGAATGTGTTTAGCACTGCCTCAGAAGTCAATTAAGAAGTAAGTCAAAGAGGTCAAAATTTTATGACAATCTTTTTCATCTCCCATAAAACAGAAAGTATGCCCTTTTGCTTCTGTCTTCTCTTTCTGCGTCCACAATTGTGTACTGCTTTCTTCTCTCATGTTGTACTCAGAAAATGCATTTCTCTATTAATAAGGATAGAATGGAAAAAACAGAGGCAACTCCCTACTTTGCGTTATCATAGAAGTCACAAAAATCTTACTTTATTGAGAGCTATGTAAACTGTATGTAGCACGAAAAAACCCGAACCTGTACCTCCCAAAATTTTCTGTTCCATTTTACACAGGCTAACAAGCCTTTTTCAAGGCTGCATCTACACAACTGCTTATGTGCACGAGTTGGCACCAGCAGATCCCAGAATGATGTGGCTCCTGGCACTTCTGACAGCACCAAGCGACAGGCACTGGCATGTCACTAAGGCACGAGTAGGGTGAGTGGTTTACCAGTCTCTTGTGAGGATGTGGTGCATTTGTTTCCTGGCCCATACTACAGACACAACACTTTCTGAAGTTCTTTTGCATTGTAGGTTCGGATGCCAAAAGTATTTCTTTGTTCCGCTCCTACAGATGCTACCATAAGTCACTGTCATTTTCTAATGAGTTTCAGTAACTGCTTCCTGCGGTGGATGAGGGAACACCTGGTTGCCTGTGCAGGATGTGTGTTTGCCACAGGCTAAGCATTACAAACTGATCACCACCTCCTATCCATCTTAGATGTTGCTACTAGTTGTTCCTGTTTTCCTGGTCTTGACTTTCTCACCTTCCCTGTTTATATGTTTTATATATGTTTTACCAGCTGCTACTGCTCCTCTGTTAATTTGATGTTCACATTTTGTGCTGCAGTAATAAAGCTAGATTCTGAGGGGTTGTTTTCTTTAGGCAAGGATTTTAAGAAAGTTAAATGACACCAGGTACCAAAGTCGGACTCATCTCAGGACAAGCAAGTTCAGAGACATGGAGTATTGTCCTGATATCACTACAGAATTTATACATAAAAACACGTTTCATCATGCAGACATAACTGGAGATAAGGGAATCCCAAGAAATGTGCTGCAGGTGACAGCACACTGAAACAATAATCCAGCTGATAGGCTGTTGTACAGAAATGGTGGAAAATTAGAAATTACTTGGCTGCAATGTTGTCATAGTGTTACCCCTGGACTCCCAACATGCCACACTAATAAGAAATGTCAGTTTGCTTGAAATTATGTAAGGATGTTTAAAGTGATGATAGGAAGGTTACTTTTACACAGAAAACATGGTTGGATTCTTTTCTTTTCCTTTTTTGTTTTTTTTTTTTGCCTCTGGGGATGTATTATCATCTGTTTGGGGGACAAGACACAGGCTTTATTTCATGATGTGTGAGAACAGTAAAAATAAAGCAGCTAGAAAAGAAAAGGCGGAACTGAAACCATAATGGAAGCAACAGACATAAGGATGTGGTATGACAGTAATAGGTAGTTAGGGAAAGAGAAGGTGAGAGAGCATGGTAAAGGAGAGGGCTGGAGAGTACAATGGCTGGAGATTCCTTCCAGAGGAAAGGAAATTGCAAGAGACAGCCTGCAGCAGTTTAGGTCCAGGAGGAAAGGCACATATTGGACTGTCACATTTTGAATAGTGGCTTCTAGTGCTTTCTCCCTGAGAAGCCTCTAACCACCCCCTGACACCCTATTGATCTACAGAAGGGCCACAGAAGAACTGAAGTGATTGAAACCCTGGCACAGGAGCGTGTCCACAGCAAGCCCTGCGCCACCCACCCCTCAGGAACCAGGGAAGGCAGAAGCTGCTCCCCTGAACTGTGACTGTTCCCTCAGCCTTCACCGGTCCTCCTGCTTGTAAACAACCACACGTGAACTTGGCAACAGACAGTGAACCAAAGCAGAACCAGATCAGCTGGTCCCAAGTCACAGTCCCTAAGACCCCACTGTCAGAAATCCACAGTGGACCATGGCTGGTGAAGCAGATACCAAGGCCTGCCAGAAATCCCGGTGGTGAGGGCCCACGCTGTGGCTCCGCTCTAAAGTCTGACGCTTTGCAGTGGCCTAAGAGGGAAGAGAAGAGACCGAAAGGAAAACCTCACTCCTGCTCTGAAAGTGAGAAGACTAGCAAGGATTTGACAGGATATGGTATATCAGCAACAAAGATGTTCCTGTTTTACCTGGCCCTTACCATCCCGATGCCTGTGATAAAAGCAGAGGTGATGGAGTACCGAATGACAGCATTTGAGCTACACGTTCTCAGTGCCTAGCTGTAAATACCAGCGCTGAGATGTAAGAGCTGGATTTTGGGCCAGCACTAGGGCCTGCTTCATTTTATCAAATCTTAATGTCTTAGTGGGTTTTTAGTGATGAATCTACAGAAACTTTACATATCCAGCTCTTTTGTAAAGACAGTAACCTCCTGCTGAGGACTGCCCCTGGAAGGAGGGCTCAGTGTGGTAGGGACTAGTTTTGCTACCAGCCAGTGGCTATTACAATGTTAAATGACATGAGGATTATTTCATGCTCACACTTAGGGTGACTAGGGCCAGAAAGGGGAGCTGGATAAAGAAAACAGCCTCTTATCCCAATTTCCCAGAAATCTAAGTATTTCACAACTACTTCAAAAGACTGAACTTGACCCACAGTTGAGACAGTTTCTGTACAACATTCTCTGTGAGATTATACAACAAATAACTGTGAGACCATCTTTTAACAACAGGTGTTCCTGTTTGTCCATCTTTCAGAAGATTTACTCCATTACAAATTGTGCAAAGATGACTTTGAAACCCCAAAGTTTTGAAGACAAGGTATTAAGAAGGCTTGTATCTGCAGAGATGGATGGAATCGGGAGAGGCAACCACAATGCAGAACCATAAATATTTACCATGAATATATTACAATACTGACAGAAGTTTCATCAAAAATCAAAAATTCTTCAGACCTCATACTCTGATTTATCTGGAGTTAAGAACTGTTAATTTAGACAGCTGTCAGGTTTGCATTAATGCAGCAAAAGGAAAGGTGATATGACCTGTTACATGCTTCTGCCCTCCTATCTCAAAATTCCAATCCTAAAATGAAAGAGGGGCATGCACACTTCCAAGGTGATTTTCATTTCTGAAACGTACTCAAAGTACACATTATGCTATTATTGTGTGTGTTTACCAGGAGATCTCACCAAAACACCTCCTTGGTGTGCAGAAATAATGACTCAGCTGGGTCGCCTTGGCTCTCAGAGCAGATAATGAAATGGAAATAACTTTATCTATCAACAAACTGTGAAGTCCATTGATGCCAAATTTCATCTCATTGAGCATGTCAGCCATCTGACAGGTGGCAATTTCACAAAGCAAGAGCTATGGGATGGAAAACACATAAACACACATCCTTTTACACATTCATTGTATAAATAGTACCTTTTTGTTTCAATCCATTTTCAAGATCTATTAATAAAATAGCTGATAAAGGATGAAAATCATAAAGGTTGAACAAGGAGTGCTCTTTCAAACTGGGACATCTGCTAAGTAAGGAGGATCTCTGTTATTGTACAAAACTGCTGAAACAAAACTGAACTAAGAAAATAAAACAAGAGCTTAGCCCATCTTTCTGGCCTCAGAATTAGGCAGGCTAGTTAAGTGAAAGCCATAGCTGTCCAATACAAAAGCTATCTAGAATTTCATGTGACAAAAATAGTATGTTTATGTAACATAAGACATTCCTCAGAAGAAAAAACCCAACATCTAAATGGTACTGCTACCCATTTATGCTGTATTTTGGGCAAATAGTTTCAAGTGACTAAAAGACTAAAAGAGTTAATATATTGTGGAATTGAGTCCTCAGTGGTGAACCATGCTTTTTCTTCCCCAGGAGGACTGAGACATCCATAGCTGCCTGCATTTCTGTCAATGTGTATCCTCAGTGAAGTGCACTCTAAAATGGCATTAGCCAAGAAGACAGCATTATTTAATCTACACTGTATTTAGTGTGCTAAATTCTGTAATTAATCCTGAGCACCAGGATAATAGGGTCACAAATATAAATAAAAATATTTTCAGAAAACTGGGGAAAAGCATTGTCTAGAGTACTGGCAATGTCGGTGGGGAAAATGGCAATCCCAATATGAACCACTTAATTTTAAATTAATTGAAATTTAAAATGTAGCATTTTAGAAATATCAGACAATTGCAAGATTCATCCGAAAGATTTTCTGACTCCTGTGTACAGAACTCTGAGGCTGCAGTTTGCAGTAATTATTTAGAGAGCAAAGAAAGAGGGTTGCCACATGAAAGGATTAAGCAAGTGAAAAACAGTGAAACAATTCTATTTCAGTTAGAAACTCAAACACCAAAAGCTCCATAAATCTGCCCCATAATCCTTTTAAGACCAGCCTTATGCTCATTTTGTGGAGACTGAAGCAAGGGAAATAGTGTGAAAGATTTAAGTATAGATAGCTTAAAGTAAAATTAGAGAGTTCTGGATTATGAGACATTTGAGCCTGTGGTTTAAATTAGGAAGAAAGTGCCAATGGATTTGCTCAGTAATCTCAGCAGTCCATCTAACCCTCATTTTGCTAATGCCATGACAGTGGGAGTAACTGTTGCCTGTCTTCACTTCTGTGGCCTGTAAGGTTTCAATGCTGTCTGTAAGGACTCAATGAACTTCAGCTAATTCTCTCAGAAATGGTTTTCATGCTAGTATCATGCCAGTAATTTGCTGTGACACACTAATGACTGACAGGGGCAGAGGTAAAGGGGAACTAGTAAGAGGAAAATAAATGAAGGACTGAAATTTTCCTCTCATTCCCTTTATTTCACTCTTTACTCACACTACCAATCTGTAAAATGCAAATTTACAAACATTGCAGAAAAATGTAGTTTGGTCCTTAACGATTACTCAGAGGCCTCCAGTTCGTCACAGAGGATGGACATCTGAGGGTCTCAAGTAGTTCATAAGGACCTTTCCCACTTATCTGCAGGCCAGAATGTGACCTTATCAAGCCTTAATGTCAAAACTCCTTCACTCTTCTTGACCCAGAGAGTTGTGTACCTGCATTTACTCTCGTACGTTCCTTCAACCTTTCTTCCTTTTCAATCCTTCTTACATGTAAAGGGGGCAGGGGGAAGAGAATCACAGAATCACAGAATCTTCTAGGTTGGAAGGGACCTTAAAGATCATTTTGTCCAACCGTCAACCTAACTGACAAAAATAGACACCCACCCAACAAACAAAGGAGCATCACCATCACTAAACCATACCTCCCAGCACTACATCAACCCGTCTTTTGAACACCTCCAGGGATGGTGC
>JAOTQQ010000012.1:79150801-79223989 GCA_026546715.1 Gallinago undulata | reverse complement strand
GAGATCCCCTTCTACTGCTGGGTGAGAAGAGGGGAGGGTGTCGCCCAATGTCCACAGGGGCTCACCCTGTGTAAGAAAAGAAAGATTATTAAAAATAATAAGAGATGTATTGACAAGGTAGTAACAGGAAAAAATCTGAAGTAGTTGATTTTGAGACAGTGGTGCAGTGATGGGAAAGGGAGGAAAAAAGTGCGTTTTATTTCCTTCATCCCCCATCTTTCCAAGCTTTCTCATCTTAAATATGAATTTTTCATCTCTGGAGTACACACTCATCCCTCAAAAAAAGGTTCTATCATATGTCTTTCCAAAGTAAATGAACCAATTCCACTACAAAAATACCTTTCCTAAGCTGCCGTAACCACTCAGTACTCCTAAGCCTTATGCCTGTCTAAAACATCCCTAGTATTACCTCTGTCCTGAACTAAATTTTGCTCCCCTGCATGTTTCCTTCCCCAGTGATTCCAGGACCTTACTGTAGATCTGTCCACACTTACTGTGCATTCCTGTCCTTCTCCCGTGACTTGTCTCCAGTGTCTTAGATGCGATTAGCTTGGCGTTCTTATGTCTGGTCTTTCCCCTGATCCTAATAAAAGTCACAGTTATTTGTCTTCATTTGTGCAAAAGCAATATTTTTGACTTCCCGTTAGAAAGAGATAATGGTGAAGGGAAGAAATAGTTTCAGAGAAGAGCAGCTAGCTCTGCAGTGAGCTCCAGGCTGCCATGCTGGGTGTTAACAGTGATGTACAGCAGGGAGGAGGATAGATCCAGTAGCCTCACAGCGACACTGAGGGACCAGACTGGTCCCTAGGACACACTGTAGATAATGGCTACTGCTTGCCCTCAGGGACTGAGGGTACAAGTGGACTGCTGGTGTTCTGCTGGTGACATCCCCACAAACACTTAGGACAGGCCGAGCTCCCCTCTGACTCTGTAAGAAGTATGTTGGATCATGTTTGGTGACAGATCTATAGCTCCATAAAGAGAAATCACTGCAGTACAGGGAACTGGACCACAAAGATAAATGTTTGGGTCTTAACTCAGCTGCACCTTCTTGCATAATTCTGGAAATTTCCTTACTTTTTGTTTGTTCACTTGTAACTGGATACACATACTTTTGGGAAGCCAATTTATAGACTGTTGGGACAGAAGAAAGAGACGGGCAACAGTGAAGTTCCCCTCAAATGCATGTAACCTTGTCTCAGGGTCACTGCAACCACAGAAAACTCGTATAAGAGCACGCAGCAATCATGAATCTGCCTGTCTTTGTCTGATAATAATTACTTTAAAAACAGTGATCGTTCCGCTTGCACTTCCCCAAATAAATAAAAGCTTTATATATTTTTATTTGCTGATTCACAGTCAGTGAAGATAATTAGCGAGCATCTCTATTAGAAATAGAGAACTCCCTCTGTGTAAGTCCCTTTCATGTGACTTGTCCCATTAGCCTTTGTTCATGGCTTTTATTTGCTACTAAAGGAATAGCACACGTGAAATGATGTTTGGGATTTAGGGTATTGTAACAGCTGCATGCTATGTAATGATTTTCTAAAACCAATGCTGAGAAAATCAGAGTCCATAAAACCACATCGTAAAGATTCTGACTGAAGACACACTAATCCTCTACAAAGGCAGAGCTACTGATAGATTAACTTGTTAGACTAGACACACACAGTTCAGAAAAAGAAGCTGTGGTCGCATCCCAGGGCAGGCTTTCATACGATGATTTAAAAAATCAGCCTCAACTAGACTAAAACTGCCATGGCAGACTGGAAATGCTCTCCTCAGACTCAGCATTGTTACTTAAAATACAGCTATGAAGTGAAACTGCAGAAGTAAACACAACTAAAATTGTAAAGTTAAGAGTTCAAAAGTTAGGAAATGCCAGACCAAGTTGCCTTTTCTGAACCATCACTCCTTGCCTTCTTCCTTGTCTTACAGCCAGTGCACAAAATGCAAAACTATTCAGTGTTTTGCTATTGCCTTGTTTTTTACTGCATGACCGCAGGCCTTAATTGAAAAATGTCCAATACAAAGAAAAAAAAATAGCACCCTGTTGGATTATTCTATGACACTCAACATTTACTTCAAATATATCACAAATAATGACTTTTAGAACACCTGTAAAGTGAGATATTTACATAGATCTCATTTCCTATTTGGAGGTTGAAGGAATTAAGACCAGAAGTTTCTACGAAATACAAATGCTGTGTGTGAGACACTTCAGAGTGAGTTGTAAACTTTCTTTTACATCACACTTCATGTATTTTGAGACTGTGCTTCCATGGTGTCCAGTTACAGTTGTTTGTTCTCAGCACACCTGCAAACTAACTAGGAACACCTACAACTAAGTATCAATAGAAGGTACATTGAATGATTTCACAACTATAACATCAGAATTTCAGGACACAAAGGAGGATTAAAATTAAAGTTTACATACAAAGCTGAACTATCAAGTATCAGATTTTTGGTTTCATTTAGTATGCATGTTCTACTCAATGCTTAGAGAAGTCAGAAGTGCTCCAGATGAAATCTCCCTTCAGTACGCTGTGTGATCTGAGCCTTAGCTTTGGGGTAAATGAGGCATGGACAGAAAATGTACAAAATAGGGCATGATAATAATTGTTTTATAATGTAGTCTTAAGAAATTCAAATTATGTTGTACTTTTCAAATTACAATTACAATGTACAATTCAAAGTATGTATGTACTTTTGACTTTGCAAACACAGTAACATTTTAACTGTCTGATGTGTTTGTGGTATTTTATTCTAAATTGATAAAAGACCCCCAAACCAAAAAAGAAAATCCAGTATATGACATCTTAATTGCCATTATGAGTGACTAGCGGAGCTGCAACTGTTAGCTTTTGCATATATATCCATTTCTTAATTAAAACAATAAATAGCAAATAGTAATCTAGTTTCATTATGACGTGGGCTCGGACAAGAGAAGATGGGGCACTATGACAAAAGGCTTCACAAATATTTCCTGACAATGAAGAAGATCAAGCTTGTAGCTCTGTGGGGAAGCCTGCTCCCTTGCAAGTAGATGCATCTCCTCATTCTCTTGAAACCTGTGTTTCTTAGGGATGGCTACAGTCCTGTCCATAACTCCATCACTGTTTTCTTTCTCAAATGTCATTCTCATCAACCAGTTGTTCCCTCTCTTTGCACCTAACTCCTGATCCCATGAATAAACTACTTAAGCAACCAAATTAAACTTTCAACTTTCTGACTGGACCTCCTGCTTCAACAAATCTCAGTTCCTCCCCTGCTGGTTCCCCACATAATCTATCTCTATTGCTTCTCTTCTCCATCACTGTTTTTCATTTGACCACGTTCCTTATTCTCCTTCCCATCTACCTACGTTCCTATTTGTGCCTCATCTCTTTGTGATACTCCCCAGAAATTTGCTTTAGTACTAGTTTTCTTCATATACAGAGTTCTCTCCATCTACTGTCTTCATCTTTCCCCAACATTTTTTTTATTTTCCATCTCCTCAGGCAGTTTCTTCCAGTTTCCCATCCAAGCTAGCCCCTCCCAGCTTCCAATCTCTACTATTGCCGTCTATATAGTGTAGTTTTTCTACTGAATCACATTTTGAAGGCAATCTTTATCATTCTAGTCATGATAAAGGGCTTACATTTTTCATCATGTTTTTTCAATTTTTTCAGACCAAGCAACATCCTAAGATATGTTAATCACGCAGATTATGTTCAGATCAAGGTTAGTGACATTGTTGGCCCAGAAATCTCATGCAGGTGAAAAGTGAAAAATGTTCTAACAAATTAAAATTCTGCATTCAATTTGCAATCCTGTTCGTCAGCAATTGCTTTCTGTTCGTCACCTGATGACCACATTTCAGGTGATGACTTGTCATTGCTAGAGATTGCTTTGCAGAAGGTGGTTGTCACATTCCATTAGCCTTTCCAGATGAAGGGGAGATCTTCCCCTTAGGTTTCAAGAAAGCTGAATTTGGACAGCCACTTCGAAAGACATGGCTCAGTCAGAGGATACTGGGCAGCAGGGGATTGAAATAGACAAAACCGGCTCAACTGAGCAGAGAGAAGGAGGTGTAGAGGAATATGAGAGAAAATTGAAAAGCCAAGATAGTATCAGGATCCACAGTAGGAGTGAAGTGAAAGTGGGTATATATTGTGGCAGATGGGAACAGAGTATCAGACAGGAGACTGATGAAAACTAAAGGAAAACAGGGAATTAACCTGCCTTTTCAATATCTAGTGCTACATCTGACAACAGACCTGTTAACCTGTTGGAAAACTTTATTTCAGTGTATGTGACTCATGAGCACAAGTGTTTGTAGACATCTGTTCTATAAACACATTGAGTGGCATGTCTCTTGTTCACCTTTGCTGTTGTTTAGCCTTGATTCCCCTCCCCAACGGCTACTCCTAGCAGGATATTTATCCACTCATGGCACAATTCTTCAAACAGAGTGACTGCTAAATGACCAGCGTGCAAATCTTTGAGAAAAGACTTCAGCTTTCTTGTTACAGGTGCCATTCTCTGCATCACCTTTAAACAGTTCCCCTATTTCTTTCTGTGTATCCATTTGAAAATTTTAGTCTTAAGGAGTATCAGCTACCTGCCCAAGTGGTTACTGAGACATCAGAATTATTCACAGCCCCCCCCCTATGTTTCACTTTATTACTTTTGCATACTGAAAAAGTACTATTGGAAAGTTATTTTTGTAGTGGTGATGCTGAAGTCTTGTGACATGGCCTTATACAATACTACAGTAACACCTCAACTACAAAATATTTTCCTTAAAATATATTCCACGTGTTTGATTTCTTTTTCCCCCACAAACTAACAGAGATTCTCTCCATTATAAACATAATCAAAAACTAACTTGCAAAGGCAAGGAGGCAATTTGCCTGCTCGCAACTACATTGTCTTCTGCCAATATCAGAAAACAATCAGGAAAAATGCTGTAAGATATGCATGCATTCAATTTTAAAGCATGAAATGTTACAAATATGTCTGAATTCTAGGAAACACATTTATAGCAACTTACTTTCACTGGTTGAATAGTCCTGTGGATCAAGTATCCCTGATTCCTGCAGTGATCTAATACAGGAGTCCACCAGCTCCAGACCAGTGGTGAGCTCATCTTCTATATCCTTCTGACCATCTGTAATAAAATTAACAACATAAAAATGTAAAAGAAAGGCAAAAGATAAAACCAGTTACATGTGATTAAGCTTTCACAACTGATGAAGGAAGGGAGAACACACCAAGATCACATATTGAGAGGAGGCTGTCAATATTGAAAATTATTCCATCCTCTGAAAGTGTGGCCTCGGATTAATAAGAGCAAAATGAGAAAGTCTAATTTTAAAATAAATTTAGAAACACATTTAGCAATGCCCCCTCTAAAAACTCTACATTAGTCTCAGTGTTCTTTTGGTCTACCCTAACCTAAAGGGTAGGGTAACCTAACCCTAAAGCCAAATTTTTCCAATTTCTAATTAGTTTTTTCACACACCTGCAATGAAAAATGATATTGCATAAATAAATATTGTCCGCCCATCTCCATCTTCTTCAGGAAATATCATCATTCTGGGAGAGAACATATGCAATATATATATATATATATGTCACAGAAGTCATGGAAATGTCGGAGTTGGAAGGGACCTCTAGAGATCATCTAATCCAGCTCCCCTTCTAAAGCAAGATTGCCTAGAGCACATTACTCAGGAATATGTAGATAAATACATTACCTTGGGTTTGCCAGTGAAACTGCTCTTCTGTTGAACTGGAAAAAAAGAAAAAAGTGTTAATTTTAAATGAACTGATCCAGTAGTATACCATCAATGTCCAGATCTAAATCTATTCTGGAGGAATTGACTTAAGAACAAGGGAATAGACTTAAGAATAAATAACACAGTTAAAATATAGCAAGTATTATTTTGCATATTTTTTAATGAATTATTTGAACAGCATTCATTCAGCAGGGAGGAAGCTTCCTAACTTCCTAATTAAGTAATATAAAACATACATATAGAAATATGTCTTAGTCTGACATATGAATTACACTATTTCAGAGCAAAAATGTTAACAGTTTGCAGTTTTTCTGGATCCTTTTATTTGTCTCATTTTCCATTTTTCATAGAGAAAATTATAAATGGCTTTCTCAAATGAATAGCTACATGTGATTTCTAAAAGAAGTTATGAGTATGATTCCTGGTTCTACTGATCGTTATGTGCATATTTACATTATTCAAATGTGCAGCTAAGTTAATTCAATTGGCCTACACAAGAGAATAAATTTAGATGTGTCTGTGCTTCCATGTACAAGCACTTAAGCAATGGAGGGTCTTAATTTTAAAATAATAAGCAGGCACGCTAGAGGATGGGTTAGGTAGTGTTTTTTCTACAAAATGAATGATATATTCAAATGAATGATAAAATGCATGATATATTCAATTAGGCAATGAGTACACTTTCCTCCAAGGCATCATCCGTTTATGCTTCAATATAGGTCTTTCTTACATGCCAAGAATACAAAAAGAATTGAGGTTTGCATTGGGTCTGGCTGAGATGGAGTTAATTTTCCCCATGGCAGCCCTCATAGCACTGGGCTTTGTATTGGTACCTAGAAAGGTGCTGATAACACCAGTGTCTTGGCTACTGCTGAGCAGTGCTCCCACAGCATCAAGGCTTTCTCTCCAACATTCCCCTCCACACACTCCAGTAGGCTGGGGGTGGGCAAGAGGTTGGGAGGGGACACAGCCAGGACAGCTAACCCACACTTTTCAAAGAGATATTCCATACCTTATGATATGTGCTCAGCAACCTCAGGTAAGAGAAAAGGGGTGGGGGTGGAGAGAGCTGGGGGGCATTTGTTATTATGACATTTGTATTCTAGAGCAACCACTACTGAAGCCCTGCTTCCTGGGAAGTGGCTGGATATGACCTGCTGATGGGAGGTAGAGAATAAATCTTTTGTTTCCCCTTGCTCCTGTGTTTGGCCTTTGCTTTTGCTTTATTAAACTGCCTTTATCTTGACCCAGGACAATTTTTTTCCATCTTATTTTCTCCTGTCCTGTCCTCTGATAAGGGGAGTGATAGAGTGGCTTGGTGGGCACCTGGCATCCAGCCAAGGCCAACCCACAAGAGTTCTTTTTTGCATCCAGAAAGGTATGAGGGGGTATGAGGTATGAGGAATTTGAGATAAGGATGAACAGAAAGCAGCAAGAAAGTGAAAAGTGGAAGTTTTGGTAGCTGGGGGAGCTACAGTGGTGGCTTCTGTGAGAATCCGCTAGAAGCTTCCCCCATGTCTAACACAGCGAATGCCAGCTGGCTCTAAGATGAACCTGCTGCTGGCCAAGGCTGAGCCCATCAGTGATGGTGGTAGAGCCTTTGGGATAATGTATTTAAAAAAAAACGACTGTGCAATGGCAGCCAACGAGAGGAGTGAGGGTATGTGAGTGCATCAACTCTGTAGACACCCAAACCAGGGAAGGAGGGGCAGGAGGTGCTCTAGGCACTGAAGCAGAGATTCCTCTGTAGCCCATGGTAAAGACCATGGTCAGGCAAGCTGTTCCTCTGCAGCCCACGGAGTTTCGCAGTGGAGCAGATATACACCTGCAGCTCGTGGATGACGCAGAGCAGGTGGATGTGCCCAAAGCAGCAGGCTGTGACCTCTGCTGGAGCAGGCTCCCTGGTGGGACTTGTGACCCTGGGGGGGACCCACACTGGAGAATTTTGCTCCTGAAGGACTGCACCCAGTGGAAGGGACTCACACTGGAGCAGATCGCGAAGCAGATGCAGCCTGTGGGAAGAACCCACATTGGAGAAGTTTAGAGGACTGTCCCTCATGGGAGGGACCCCACACTGGAGCAGGGGAAGTGTGTCAGGAGTCCTCCTCTGGGGAGGAAGGAGTGGCAGAGAGAGTGTGTGATGAACTGACAATATGACTGGCAATAAATTAAATTAATTTCCCCAAGTGCAGTCTGTTTTGTCCGTGATGGTAACTGCTGCGTGATCTCTCCTTGTCCTTATCTTGGCCCATCAGCCTTTTGTTATATTTTCTCTCCCCTGTTCATCTCAGGAAGGGGAGGGATAAAACAGCTTTGGTGGGAACCTGGTAATATGTGAGTATATCTCCTAGTATCTATGTTCTGAAGAAGAATGATGTAAATGACACTAAATGCTTCTTTTTGGAGATTTCTTTTTACAGGAAGAAAACCTTGGGTTAATTACTTGTCAGATTTGATAGTGTTAAAAAAAAGGAGAACTAATTTACATATAAGTAGCTCTAAAAGGACAACTTCTTTCTAGCTGGCATCAAAAGTGTTAACCTGGCAAATTCAAATCTATAGATGATCATCCATTTCCAAATATCTAACACCTGTGGTTTATATTGACTTGCTGTAGTAAGATTTCATAGATTAGGAAATTAACCCTTTGATGAGACACTCAAGTAAAATACTTGCATTCAAGTCTACTGAAGTTAGTAATACTTCAGATAAACATAGCAAGAGTCCTTTCGCAAATAATGATGGCAAAGAGCTAAACTGGATAAATTACTTCAATTGAAATGACCTTTTTGAATGGAGCCCTAGTGGGTGGTGACTAGGGACAGCGACTCTTTTTGAAATATTACTTTTTCCAATTTGAAACTCCTTTTGCCTGATTCTGAAAATCACTAAACTACTGCAACTACAGCTGACATGCTGGGACTTGACAGAAATATTCCTTTCTGGCATTAGTGTCATCCATAATAAGCAATATATTACTTTCCACTGTACAGTTCCTGTTCCAGCATTCAGATTTCTATGTGATAGATACCAACTTAGAAGACAAAAAAAATGTAGTATCTCAGGTGGCATTCTTGCCAGCAGAATGAATTACTGAATGCTGCTGGCAAAAACACACCTAAGACTGTGCCACCTCATCCAAATCAGCGAGAAAAGAAAATGAAATCTGTGCATAAAAAGTGAGTTATCATTTCCAGGAATTCTACCTTAGCCCTTTTTAAGCAGTAAATTTGTAAAAAATATAGAAGTTCATTATTGGCATACTACACATAATATGAAATGAATCACTAGTGGCTGATTAGTAGTGATTCCTAATATCACTAGTCTGACTTTCACTTTTTAACATTTCACTTTATGAAACCTTAAAAGGAAAGGTCTAAAAAAAGGGGGTTTTTTACTATATTTTGTTTTTTCCAGTTTTACTCAGGCTTCTCTTCACAACTACTGTAATTGTCTTTTAATAAATACTGTAACTTTTATAGTCAAGGTAACAGATTTACTATCAAAATTCTTAACCTAATGCTACCTTGTTATTCAACATATAGAATACGGAACAAGCCGTCCAGGAAAGGGGTTGAGTCACTGACCCTGGGAATATTAAAAAGATGTGTATATATGGCATTTAGGGACATGGTTTAGTAGTGGGCTTGGCAGTGTTAGGTTAATGGTTGGACTCAATGATCCTAAGGGTCTTGTCCAACTTAAACGATTCTACATTTTTGTGATTCTATATTATAAATGCATTTGCTCCTACAAGGATATCAATAAATCAATGTGTACCTTAGAGACAAACATGTAAAGGGTTTCCCTAGGAAAATCTTATTATAATTTGACATACTTTAAATTTAGATACCCTGCCTTTTCTATTTTTTCTTTTTTTTTTTTCATCATCTTGAACTTCTTTTTAAAAAATGAGCTTTTCCTGTTCTTAGCCTGATAAGGATTCTTGACTGAAGCAACCAGACATGTCTGTGCAGGGAGCCTTTCCGCTGTCACACAAGTGTGCCAAATCTGCTTGAGTGAATAAAAGTACTTTTTTTTTTTTTTTGTGCCTTGCTTTTAGGTTTTTTCCAGCTTCACAAGACATCAGTCCAATTGACTGTGTACTCACATCAAATACATGAAAAGACAAAAAAGGAAATTAACAGAAGTATTCCCCCAAATTAATTTTTCAGCATGTTCAGCAAAATAAAGCTTTCTGCTTCACAGTTTTTCCAAAGAAAAGGTTTTAAATTAATTATCAACCACTTTTTTGCAAACTCCTATGCCTCATCATATATTTGCAAACTCTACCAACTTTGACTGACGAAGCTGAGCAATAACATACTTTATTGAGAAGTTTTGAACTATGGAAATGTGCACCAAACTCAGAGTTTGAGGAGGGAGATTTTAACCAGAATTACAATTGTATAGTGATAGAAGATAGTAGCATAAAATATTAATGAGCTGAGAACTCAGGCAGGTATAATTATTACTCCCTTAGCCCAAAACCAGAAGAATGATTATAATTTATTTGCTGTATTCTTCTTTCATTGCTGGTAGTCATTGCATCCTCTATCTACGTCAAACAGTCTAGTACAAAGAAGACAATCATTCTATTTAATTCTATTTGAGTGATATAAAGAATCCTCTGTCACTAGTCAACTGTACAAAACTTTGATTCTGCTCTAGTTATATTGACTTTGGAAAACAGGATTTATTGAAGGAAAATCCCAGGGAAGCAGAATAACACAAGAATGAGGAGATAATGCTAAACCAAACAAACAAACAAACAAACAAACCCCCAAACAAACAAAGAAACAAAAAAGCCTAGATATTGACATATGTTTATTTCTTGATGTTCATCTTGAAGCTAATGAACACATCTGTAAGGATGCACTACACTGTGCCTAAAACTTTACCTTTAATAACCACCTATGCAAGGAAATATTCTAGTGAAAGTTGGTTTTCCTCCCTAAGCAAGAATGAATCATAGGATCATAGAATGGTTAGAGATGGAAGGGACCTTACAGATCATCTAGTTCCAACCCCCCTGCCATGGGCAAGGACACCTCCCACTAGAGCAGGTTGCTCAAAGCCCCATCCAGCGTTGCCCTGAACACCTCCAGGGATGGGGGTTAGGTTTCTCCTTTTCCAGTCAGCAAAGTAAATATCCACAGAGTGGTCATCTTGATTCCAGCTGAACTCACATGTTCCCACGTCTGCAGGCTTATAATGAAACCACCGAAATAGCGAGAAACCTTTTATGTGTGACCTTCCATTCTAGGAGGACAAAAGGCAAATGAACACAGCACACTACAGGGAGCTCGTTTTGGGGAACAACAAGACTAGAGCACTCAGGGAGCTCTATCTGCCTCTGTACAGCATGGAAAGACCAGAAGCACAAAGCATTGCAAAAATGCTAAGTTTCTATGGTCAGCAATGGATGTCTGACTATTACCAGCAACCTATTTACATCAAGTTTATCCCTTTTCAGGCATGGATAGAAAAATCCCAGTCTGAGCTACAGTATGTTTATAAACAAGCAGTAAATTGGGCCTTTGGGAGCCTTCATTATTTTTTCCTGTACCTCAAGCAAAGCTAAACAAGAAGTGGGTGTGCTCTTCAAGACAGACCTGATAGGACCCTAGCATGACAAGAAGGATCTTTGGAGACAACCAAACTGCCCCACAATGGCCACACCAGCAGAAGAAGGTGAGCTATATTGACCAACACCTCTCCCCACATTTTACAGGAGTCAGAAGCAGTTTCGGTGGCATACAAGTGAACAATCAAAGTGACATCAAAATACTGCTTTCCTGGACTGTGCTCACAAGCCATGTTTCTATAAAAGTAACCAGAAGCCTCATGGGAGGTAACCCAGATGTGAGGAAGACTGTTGAGCAGTTCAGCAGAAGAAAAACTGCCTGAGACATACTAATACAGCGTTGCCATAGAAGTTGGGAGTCTGCCCGTGGCCCTGGTAGCTGGGACATCAGTGGGGCAAATGCACCCACCCCAACACACACATTGTGTGCACTACCTGGTCACACAGTACTTGCAGCATCACTTTGGGTTTAGTTTGTGTCATTACATGGGCTAATGTGAGACCTGATTCTCTTCAGATGACTGCCTCTTGATAGCTTCTGAACTATCCAGTGCAAGGAGGTTCATGGCACTGTACACACTTCTTCCAGCATAGTATTTATTATGTAGCCTGCAGAAATCCATTCCTCTTATCCTGTACACCAATGTATATACCAGTGCACATGCACATTGGGCTATATGATCTGGCTATTCAAGTCTTGTCCCTTACTGCTCTTTGGAAGAACACCATAGCAAAGAAAGTCAATTCTTCCTGGGAAGGGGTATAGGTTTTCTTTCAGTCACTCTTTCTGGCACACCTCTTAATTTATCACAGAGCCTGCATAAAGGCTGCCAGGGCAAACCCACACTTTTTTGTTCCATTAGTTATCCAAGAAACGTCTGTGTGCCTCTTCTTTTTTTTGCGAAGTCATTCAGTTTACAGTTGTCACTCATTTTTGTATAGCTAGCTGCTACACAAAAGCATTTCTTCTTATTGTTTTCTGAAACAATATCTAACACTATTATACAACAGCTATGAAAGTATTTTTACGACAAGTTGTATCAGCACATTATCTTTTCAATTATTTCTGCAATGGAGCCACACAAACATTGCTTTATATAATTATAGGCAGATACTGTCTTATTTTCAAACTGCTATTCTGAATGTGAAAGGTGGAAGAAAAAAAGATTCAGAAGCATTTCACAAAAAGCAAGGAAGTTGAGAAACTAATATTCCATCTAAAGTAAAGGAAAAGAAGATTTTTAATCAGTGGTACACTTCAGGATATCTGCAAAACAGGAAATAAAATTTGGTATCAACTATCTGGAAAAAAAATAAAAGACCTAAGATTAAATTTTACATTAAATAAACCTGTGAAAAAAGACCAACCCATCAGTAAATTACCACAGAAAAGATCAACAACCAAGTTCAATTTTTCTTTTGTTGCCCAATTTAGAATTGCGTCAAAATCTCTGACTTCAGTAGTCATCTCTATAGATGTGACACAGTAGCCTCTGTCAAACATTTAATTGTTCTCTATTAGTCAGCTGTATTGTCAACTTGGCTGCCACATCAAGAAGTCCTTTCGATGTTCCAACAAACTTAATCCAATCTCCTACAATGATCCTAGAAAATGTAAAAAACAAACAAACAAACAAAAAAACCCCACCCAAACCAAAATAAAGAAATAACACCCCCACAAATCTACACATTTTACTGATGGCTGCTCCTTTGTACCCTGTGAATTGCAAACTGACTTTTTAAATTATTTAAACCAACTTCTTCTCTGTAGATGCCAGAAAACCATTCAGGTGGTTAATTCCTGTATTTATTAAAAAGGCCTTGCTACAAGTTCCTACAGGGGAAGAGAATTGTCTATTTTTTTCCCAGATAAATTATTATTATTCCCTAGGTTTTAAAAAATCTGTAGCAGAACTTTGTGGCTGTGCTATGAATGTTTTGTACTTCCTTCCAATGATGCATGGAACCCAAGACCAATGCTTATCTCTGCATTTAACACTTGCAGAAATGATTTTCCTTTAAAAGCAATGTTTTAACAGCTCCAGTCCTATTTATATCCACTTTTTCTGTACTGATTGCGCTTAATAATGACTGTTCTATTTCTCCTTAATTAAATGTGACTTAAAATTCAATGTGCTACGCGGCCAAGAGCACTATGTGAGCATTAAGGATGCACAGGCGGCCCGGCAGCAGCCCTCTTGCATTCCAGACAGTGCGTTCCTTGGGTGCTTGCAAAGGCTGCTATTTAATGCAAACAGTGTAATACAGTCAATTTCCTGGTAGTTTTTCACCATTGCTCTTTAAATTGTCAACAAAAGTATCAATTCTAGTAACTTTATTTTTTTTTACTTTTAAATTGCTGAATTCATTTTACACATACCAACCGCCCAGAGATCATTTAATGAAGTTTTGATTTAAAGTAGCCACCTAGAATCAAAACACTTGCTACTTAGTTTGCAATACCAGCCAGTTACCTTTAGTTTCAGTTCTGCAGATGAGAGACACTGGTGAGACAGTGAAGACAGAGAATCCTTTCACAGTGGAAGCTTGTGAAGCTCTACTATTCCAAGGAAAAGAATTTGCAGGGAACACATAAAAATACTTGTGTTTTATTTAACTTTAACTTTGAAGCAATGACAGCATTAGGGAGACAAGTATTATTTGATTGCCCTATTCTCCCAGGATACTGGGCTAGATAGACCCTAACTCTGAATCAATACAACCATTCTTATGTTAGTATTTAGAGAAGGTAAAATCAAATCAAGTTACTTCATTGTGTAATTTGCCTTTATTAATTAATTAAGAGAAATTATGATGGTTTTCTAAAAGAAGGAATTGGCTCAGGGCTGGATTTCTGTGATAATGATAATTCTTCCTGTTTGCTTCAAACCTATTTTTATTTGAGAAAGGAGCTCACTTACAAAGCTGAACAACCTCAACAGGAGCACATTTAAAATTTTACCACATCTCCACCACATATCAGTTTATAGTAGTGTACAACCCTATTTCTTCAGCCCCAGTGGTGATATTTGGATCTGATCCAAACCAAACAAGTACCTAAAATAATATTTAAAAGGACTTAAGTACTCAAAAAATAAATCAGAAAATTACAAATTAGAGAAATGCAGTAGTGGAGAGGTAGAAACACTTCAGCCTTGAGGCAAATGAGCAGTTTGGTGCCTAAATCACAATGCAGCCTATCAGCACCCGTTAAACTATATTCTTCAAGCATGCCTAACAGACAGCATTGCACACAAAATATGGTAATGGTTGTCATGCTTAAAAAAACAAAACAAAACAAAACAATACTCTGAAAGACAAAACGACATCTAGTTTCTTCTGTCCCTCAACTCTCTTTCCCCAATAGATCAGGGATTAAAGCACTTGTGCACAATGTGACACAATTCTGTTTCATTAACCTATGCAAAATCAAACCGATATCTAAGTTGCGTGTCACCCTTAGACTATTCTCTATCTTTCCCCTGAATCCTCAGTACTGTATAGAAAAAAGCACAGTATTTTAGTTCAGAAATTCCATCGTAAAAGACACCACCACAGCTACCCTCTCTTTGCACCAAGTTCTGAAAGACAGCTTCAGAGAAAGGTTGCAAAACAGTAATACCCACAAGAGGAAAGACACTTTGCCTGTGGAGCAGAAAAAGGTACTGAAGATCCAGAAGCAAGACGGGATTTCATCTTAAGCATCCTGCCCAATGTTTTGACATTAGGTAGGCAACATTCAGTGAACTGAGATAGATTCTTATCTGAGGCATATAGTTCCCTATGCATTGTACAAGCATTATAGGAATCCAACCCAAATCATGGATGCACTGAGACAGTCACCTAAAAATAAGCACTACAACATACATTTTCCAGTACCTTTTTGGATCTGGACTTTGGTACCAGAAAATTCATTTCTAAAGAAATAGGGTGCAATATATACACAATTCCTTTAAGGAAATACACTTCTGTACAGGAGGATACTGAAGTATTTCCTCCTGGGATAGCTCACTGCTTGAAGGTAAAACCACACTAGTAACATGAAGCTCCTCATCTTCTCATTACAGACAAACTGCACAAAGATACCACTTCTGCACAAGACTTAACCCTTAACATGCAGGTTAAGGATGCTGACCATTGTTTTAGGTAAATTATTTTAAGTATGACCACACTTTTATATCACTATTTCAGCTACTATATTTGTCTGTGTTGTCCTTGGTAACTAATAAGAAAGTAATTTTCTCTAGGTTTTGAGGGATGATTCATTTCGAGTTCAGTACTTCATTAGGGAAAGGATGCAGACAGGAGACAGACGGCCTCTACCTTGAAGAAAGTGCATTCCACACAGAAAACTCCCAACAAACACACACATAGTCTGCTGCTGTGTGAAATCGTGCATCACTGCCCTTCCCAGTTCCTCTCCCCTGAAGCCTTTTCCCATTAACTTCACTCAGCCCCTTCAGTGCTCTTTACCTTCACCTCTCTCCATGGCGAAAAACACCAAAAAACTCTCTCATTTCCTTTCCATTCCCTCTCCCCTCCTATAGAAGAAAATACAGAGCCAAGATGTTTCTCTTTCACTTAGCTGATCACTCTGTTATTCTCTTTCCTGCAGCTTATACCTGTTATTGGCCCTGCTTGGATCAGGAGCAAACTCATATTGTGCAAACATAGTGGCGAGGAGTCCCCTGTAAATAACAAAGAATATTGCTAATGTTAATATATGGTGTGAATTTTGACACTGAAGAGCCTGCATGACAGTCATCTCTACCTTACATGTTATCTTCTATTTCTGTGTTCTTCACCAGATGTCTGGACAGGAAAAATTGCCATGAACAGGAGAATATTCTGCAGGGAGCAGGAAAGATTTTGTTGATCCTTTTTAAGGAAAGATTAAGTAAACAACTCGAGGTGTATATTAAAAAAAAGCCAAGTTTAGTACATGTGTTGAACAAATTATTTTCTGTTGAGATGAAGGAGGAATAATCATAGAAAACTTTAGGTTGGAATAACCTCTGGGCAATTTTTGGTCCAGTCCCCCTTCAAAGTTTAGAAGTACTCTCCTGGACATAATGTTTTAGCAAGGCATGTGGGAGACTCCTTCAGTATTCTGCTGTTCAGAATTTGATAACTTATTTCTCATTTCCTAACAAAGAAAATAAAAACTGATAAAAGACAGCATTAGAAGAGTTTGGTAAGCTTAACGAGACAAAGTCGGAGAAGGGAGAACTGGATTTTATAATGTAGCAAAGCTAAACAGCAGGAGAAAAAGAAATAATCAGAGGAAGCATACAGGCAGGACAAGAGCAAATAGGTTCAAACCGGTCACTGAAATTTTTGCTGGAAATTTAAAAAACGGTACTAACATGTCATGGAAGCAGCCATCCCTATCCAATTTGAGTTCAAGTGGCAAAACCATACCTGCTCTCAAAAGTACGTTTCATAAGTTCATTACAAAAAGCTGATGTCAGTTTCAGCTTCAAGAAACTGGACTTCATCCTAGAATGGTCCCTCTGGTTCTGTATTTGAAATAATCTTAATCTGTGATGCTGGGAACTTGGTGATTGTTACATAAAATATTATATACACAACTACATAAATTAATACCTTATGCCACAAGAAACACTGAGCAATGGAGAAACTTGATTTTTCCAGAAGCAGGCAGTACCAAGAACCATGTATGCAAGAAATTATGAGTCTCAAATTTACTTTTTGTCATTGTTTCAGTTGGGACACAGTTAATTTATTTTTAGCAGTGGGTATAGTGCTATGTTTTGAATTTGGGATGGGAAATACTTTTGATAGAGCACTGGTGATTTAGTTGTTGCTAAGCTCTCAAGGCCTTTTCTGCTCCTTACACTGTCACATCACAGAGTAGACTGAGAGGGCACAAGAAGCTAGGGGGGGGATGTCCCTCCATGTCCCCACAGCTAGGACAGCTGATCCCAGCTGACAAAAGGGATGTTCCACACCATATGGCATCATGCTCAGTATGTAGAGCTGGGGGAAGAAGAAGGAAATGGGAGACATTTGGAGTGATGGCATTTGGCTTTCCAGGTAACCGGTACAAGTGTTGGAGCCCTGCTTTCCTGGAGACAACTGGACACCAGACTGCTGATGGAAAGCAGTGCATGAATTCCTTGTTTTGCTTTGCTTGTGTGTGTGGTTTTTGCATTACCTATTATACTAACTTTATATCAACCAACAAGTTTTTACTCTTCCAATTCTTTTCCCCATCCAAACTGGGGGGAGTAACTGAGTGGTTGCGTGGTTCTAGTTACCAGCTGGGGTTAAAACACAACACATTTCAATGCATGTGTGGAAAGGCAGCACAGAACTACTTTCTAACCTAAAAGGTTGGATTAATGTAAAGGTAATTTGGTCTATTAGGTGGGTGATAAGCAGCTGGCTCAACCCCTGAACAATTGCTATTGATTTATGATTTTAAGTATGGGAGTGAAAATTCTTATTTGTCTGTTTGTACATAGAGTTGACAAATTGTCCAGGTAACTAAAATGGCACATGGTAATAACAGCTATTTAGCTATATGGATAACCTTTAATCACACATTCATTACTGAAAATGACTAAAATTATATTAATGCAAGATGACAAAAAATAAATGTAACCTTCAGAGAGATTTGGAATTTTGCTCTAAGCACACAGTGTTTTTATTTTGGCTTTTTCAACCAAAAAAACTCAGAGAAGAAAACAAGGATCAGCTCCCTAAGTAAATAATATTTGTTCCATTACCATTGCCTACGAGTGACTAAAGAAATACAACACAGGAGACACTATGCATGTAAAACCAGGCTCATAAGTCAGACATTTGGTAAAGACAGATGTAGGAAATACATTCTAATTCTATTTTTAAAAATAGTATGTGACATTTAGGAGAACATTCCTAAAGAGTATCTTTGCAGAAGTTTAAAGAAACGTATCTTCCAGATATCATACTGGTAATACCAAGAGCAATAATATTTTGAATCATCTGTATTCCTAGCAGAATACTACCCTATTAAATGTAGTGAAAGTTACCTGATAACAAAAACAATCTTTTCAAATTTTGCTTTGTTAACAAGAGGATGAAATCACCTTTGTACTTAAATATACTCTACATCAAAAACATGAAGTTTCCCAAGTTAAATATTGAATCTTCTCATCTTGGTATATGTACATAATCTATACATTTCAATATTATGTTAAAACTTTGCAAGAGAACTTTGGCAATATGAATTCTTGTTTCAGGGTGCACTGATTTGTACTATAAGGTCTGCTCACCAGGTAAACCATGAAGGGTTACACTAGTAGTAAGAGTTAGACTGAAAATCAGATTAAATCAAAAGACAAGTGCTCTGTCAACTCTGGAAGTTTTACTCACGACTCCTTTCTTTTGTTTGGCTTTTCTATAACCTACCCATTGCTCACTGTCTGCAAATTGAAACAAGTACCAAAGTCCTTGTCTGCACCTATTATGATGCAGCTGATTTTGTTACAGCTGAATAGAAGATTTGTTTCCTAAACCTCCTTGTACTTTGGCTCTCTCGCTCCTGTTCTAGGCAATCCCACTAATATTTATGAAAAACAACAGCATGCCCCTGAATTTCCATATTATTATTCCTTTAGGCTGCCAAAAATACCATCTTTATCTCCACAAACTGGGGAGATCAGAATGTAGAGTAAATTGGACCAGTAGTTAAAGCTACTGGTTACTTAATTATAGCAAAATTTTACAATGGAAATCTGGTTCTAATATACTAGAGAAGTGACTTCATAAATATTACAAGTTCTCACATTGCATTCAAAATACAGGAGGCTTACCAATACACTTTTATCAGTGGCCAGTTTAAGTGGTCACTGATAAAAATTTAAGGGACAAGTTACTGTACCACTTATGGTAGCACTGAGGTCATATCTCAGAACCTCTCAATAAAACAATTAAATCTGAGATGACTTACTGAAGGAAATCAAATTCTACCTATATCAGTCCTCAAAGCATTTCAAATTAGAAAAGTAACACTTTATTGGGTTAAGATAAGACAGTGAACTTCATTCTACTCAAGGGGCCATCTAGTGCTTTCTGGAAAGTCTGTATGATTATGCAGAAAAATGTTAAACTGTATTAGGTTAAATAAAAGCACTAATTTTCTCTGCTGACTCTACTGAAAAAGCAGGCAAGGGAAATGAAACACAGATCTGAAGTAACTAGTTGAGCCTTCCACTTGCAGATACAAGGGCTGTTTTGGTGAAAAGTTTCCTGAACCATAAGAAAATCCCTCTCTAGGACCCCTCAGCATCACTTGTTCAAAACAATTCATTAAAATTCTTTCTTCCTTATGTCTGGTAGATCCAGAGTCCTTCTAGTTTTCACCACAGTTCATGACACTAATACTTTTCCCTTCATGCCCACCCTAATCACGTTCCATCAGAAATATTACATATACATAAAATAAAAGTCAACAGCTTTGCACTTATTTTGGCTTTCTTTTTCTCTAATTATACTAAATGAAATTTTGGGGGGTTCTCAACTGAGTTATCCCATCCTTTGGTAACTCTGCAAATTCTTTCTCTTTAAATATCTTAATCGAGTTTAAAAGCTGTTTGTAAAATTGAGAATATTTTATTGCTTTTCAGTGCATCTCAGAAATGGTCTGATCAAAAAGCTGAATCTGTTCTCACCGGCAAAACAGAGCTAATATGAAAAGAGAGGAGATTGGTAATTTTTTTTTTTTCTCCCTGAATATGAATCATATAAAATCTGTTCTGGACTTGACAAAATTCATTTCTCACACTATAGAAATGCTAAGGCTGATAGTTGAAAATAAGAAAGCAATGTGTCTGTGGCTATTTCGAGGAAGAACACTACTTGCAAGTTAGCTTAAGGACAGTCAGTGTTGAAAGCAGAGACAGACTTTTACTCCCAATCACTTAGTTTGAGCCCCAGCTCAAAGCAGGGTCAGCTAGTAATGACTGGGAGGTATTAACAGTCTTCAATTCTTAAAAAATGTGTCCAGATTGTAATGGTTTTCTATTTTTAAGAATACAATGAGTAAGGAAAAAGTCTACAAAGAAAACATGAAAAGACCCATGGATAAAGAACATTTTAAGAATCTCTAGTGGTCAAGTAAATTCAATGTCGTAGAACTATAACAAAATATAGTTCAACACGAAATGACTGCAATACAGGACAACTTTGCAGTTAGGATGAGACTGGAATAAAAGTGACCTATATAGAGCCAAAAATTATGCCTGGCCTGTTTTCAATAACAATAATGTTCTACAGAGAGATCATGGTAAGGAGAATTTGAAAGAATACAGTATACTGTACATCTCATGATGAACCATATAGTCTCCAGTCCAAAACTGAAATAACTATGATAATCACAGATTTTATTAATCTGTCAAGCTGGAGATGGCACTTTCTAAACAGACATTACAAAGTATTGCACCTACTTAAGAAAGGGGGAAAGAAATTAAACCAAACACAACTCAAGCCTAGGCTGACTGCCAAAGTTAAAAATTCACTAATAATTAGAATTGTAATGGTCAGAAAGAAAAGAAATACATGCACAGGAATTTATTAAGGTTTCGTGTAGCACATTAAATGGTAAATTTCTCTCAAAGTAAATAAAAAAGGAAATGCAGATCTAATATATCTGGAAGTCCATCAGGCATTTAACTCATTATCAGATGACACTGCCAAGTTAATAGCTTAAAAAGAACCACAAAGTGGGAAACAGTAAAAAGATTTAACAGTGGGCATAAAAACGGCCATACAAGAGACTACTGGTGTAAAGTGAACGTGAGCAAGACGGATTACTCAAAAATCAGTCTTGGGGTTGACCCTGGAATATACTTTTCCACAGGAGTGTGTAAGATAAATTCAGACACTTTGAAGACGAGGTGAGATCAGTACCTCAAACGTATTCAAGAAGTCTTCTGATATCACATAAGACTGGACTCTTTGTTCTTTATGTTAATTAAAGCCTCCTTTTACCATGACGTGGATTTAACTTTTCAGCAAACCACGACTGAAAATTGTTGGATTTTAATTTTTTTTTCCATATTGAAGAAAAGAGGAAAAGAATTTTGAACAGGTTGCTGAAAGAAAGTGGGAATTCTGAAAGTGTGTTATGATCATCTATAAAATAGAGCTTATAATAGCAAAACAACTTCTATTACTCATAAAAAAATCTTTAATAAACTACTCCAAAATACACTGTCAATAATATGGATAGTCAAATTGAGAGACATTGAGGATCCCAAGGTTTATTATAATTACCGCTACATGCATAAAACAGTAAGTTAAAACATTATTTGGTCCAGTATATTCATTAATTTTTCATTCAATAGGAAGAAATATTGTCTGTAATTGAAACAGAAAAAGCAGCATAGGACAGCAGAGAAAGAATAGACACAAAGCTGTATTAGAAACATAGCAATTTGTTTCCATAAGCACCATAGTGTGTGCATGTGTTCCATCTGCACGTTGCAGCATATTTTCATCTTCCAAGATGACAAATACGACTTAGTTTAAATTCCAGATTCCAGGCTTCAAGGAAAATAAATGTCTCTAGCCTCAGAAAAAGAGGGTCTTCATCTACACATCTATATGCATGTATATCTATGCATACATACGTGTAGGTACACAGACATAGCATTGGACCATTTCAGTACTTCAGAATCATATTTCTTTGTATGAGTCATTAAATCTAATATGTGTACACATTTTTTAAAAGCCTGAAACAAAATTTGGCAATTATAAACATATTCAAGTGATTGTCTAACATACTTACAAAAGTTAATATTTTAATTATCCTTCTGTCAATATCTTGTAGCTATTTATAAAGAATTGCATCTAGAAATAAACACTATTAGGCAAATTACATGTGAATTTTAGGTGATACAATAATAATGGATAAAAGTTTTCTATCCTATTTTTTCTTTAAGTCATTGTTTTCACTACTGACAGATTAAATTTGAAAACATGTTCTTCTGCAGCACTGTAAGCCCAAAACTCCTTTAATGTTTCCACATTACAAGGCAAAACTGTCTCCCCAAGAGCCCCGTGCACTACACAGTCAGCTTTACAACAGCAGAAGCACTTTGAAAAATCAATGTATAATTAAAAAAATGTAGCCTGCACAAGAATGCAGGTACCACTTCATCACAGACATACTCTTCTGTGTTCCAGGCAGCTGCAAAGTACAGAGCTGGGGACACTGTGACAAGAGACAACCTCAGCGTGACTGCCAGCACCCTTGCCTGCCTCGCACCTGGGCAGGTTGACCATGGTGCCAGGGGGAATCCAGAAAGACCCAAGTACATGGCTGAGCCCATCATCAGTACTAGGGTAGAAGGATCAAGAAGGATTTCCCAGTAAATCTGCATGAGGAAAATCCTCCTACAGCAGATGGTGTTTGTAAAAATGGTGGCTTGACTACAATTGTTTCCTCCTCCCATCTTCTGCCTTTTTTCATAGAATCATAGAATGGTTTGGGTTGCAAGGGACCTTAAAGATCATCAAGTTCCAACCCGCTGCCATGGGCAGGGACACCTCCCACTAGACCAGGTTGCTCAAAGCCCCATCCAGCCTGGCCTTGAACACTTCCAGGGATGGGCATCCACAGCTTCTTTGGGCAACCTGTTCCAGTGCCTCACCACCCTCGCTGTAAAGAGTTACTTTCTAGTCTCTAATCTAAATCTCCCCTCTTCCAATTTAAATCCATTGCCCCTTGTCCTGTCACTACACTTCCTGACAAAGAGTCTCTCTCCAGCTCTCCAGTAGGCTCCCTTCAGATATTGAAAGGCCGTTATAAGGTCTCCCCAGATTCTTCTCTTCTCCAGGCTGAACAACCCCAGCTCTCTCAGACTATCCTCATAGAGGAGGTGCTCCATCCCTCTGATCATCTTTGTGGCCCTCCGCTGGACCCATTCCAACAGATCCATGTCCTTCCTGTGTTGAGGACTCCAAAGTTGGACACAATACTTCGGGGGGGGGTCTCATGAGTGCAGAGTAGAGGGGCAGAATCACCTCCCGTGACCTGCTGGCCACAATTCTCTTGATGTAGCCCAGGATGTGGTTGGATTTCTGGGCTGCCAGTACACACTGCTGGCTCATGTTAAGCTTCTCATCCACCAACACCCCCAAGTACTTCTCCTCAGGGCTGCTTTCCAGCCATTCTCTGCCCAACCTGTATTTGTGCCTGGGATTGCCACATCCCAGGTGCAGGACCCTAGAATCATAGAATCATGAAATCATATGGGGTTGGAAGGGACCTCTGGAAATCATCTAGTCCAAACCCCCACCATAGTGGGTCTACCTAGAGTACCTTGCACAGGAACGTGTCCAGGCGGGTTTTAATGTCTCCAGAGAAGGAGACTCCACCACCTCTCTGGGTAGCCTGTTCCAGTGCTCTACCACTCTCACAGTAAAGAAGTTTCTCCTCATGTTTAGGTGGAACTTCTTGTACTCAAGTTTGTGCCCATTTCCTCTTGTCCTGTCACCGGGCACCAGTGAGAAAAGACCAGCCCCATCCTCCTGACACCCTCCCTTTAAGTATTTGTAAGCATTGACCCTGCACTTGGCTTGGTTAAACTTCATGCGATTTGCACAAGCCCACATCTCAACCCTGTCCAGGATCCTCTGGATGCATCCCTTCCCTCCAGCATGGCAACCGCACCAACAAGTTTGGCGTCATCAGCAAACTTGCCGAGGGTGCACTCTACCTCACTGTCCATGCCTCCAACACACCTGAGGAAGTCTTTTTCCCCTACTAGAAAAAGCATTAATGGAAAGTATGACAAGACTGAGCCCACCGGAATTCCAAACACTATTTATCCAGTGAGTAAAATATATTTATCTCAAACTATTCATGGATCCTTTCATTTCCTCCTAAGGAATTCCGACTTTACTCAAAATCAGTAGGAGTTGAAGAAGGGAAGATTACTATACAAGTGAGGTTGCCCATAAAACAAGACACTAAAAATGGTGATCTATTAGTAACTTGATTCCAAATACATGAAGCGAATATGTTTTGAGCATGTCAGTACTTACATTAGATACATAAATTTAACTTCTATAAACTTAGAGCCAATACAGCTTGGAGAAAAACAGGTGGCTTGTTCTGACTTGTGTGCTCAGAATTACTGCTGGAATCCTGCTAACCAGGACCATTATGTGTAGGAAACCTGGCTGTATTTAAAATCCAGTCTGAAGTTGCATTACAGACAGAAAAAAGAGAAGGAAAACATAACCCCTATTTTTACTTCTAAACTGTGAAAACGCAACATGAAATCACAGGGGCAGCAGAGACAGCACTCCACAATACCATTTTCTCAAGGTTGAACTACATTTTTGATGAAGTATTTGAAAGGAAAGGATTGTTTCAATTTCCTCTTCAGCAGAGGGCAACAAGACACACATGGTAACACCCGAAAAGCAACTTAAACTGGACAACAAGCCTACCTTCCTTGCAATTCACTCTTTAGAGCTCTGACACAAGGTATGCATGTGACAGATAGGGCAACCTTTCTCATGGCTGCAGAGGAACAAACTGCCAAGAACAAATGGGGAATTATCTCAAGTGTAAGGCTATCTGACAGCAGATGGCCTTCTTCCCCCTTTTTGTGAAGCCTTTCGTAAGTTTGTATTAGAGCAAAGAATAACCTAAGACTTCTGTGAAAACAAAATAATAAAAAAAATAATTCTTTGTCAGTCTATTAGTTGCTACAGGGTACTTGACAGAGTTACTATGTGTGGCAAATCCAACTTCATGGGGGCTGCTGACCGCACGCTTATTCTGCCGTTTTCCCTTTTTATCACAAGGTTCAAGCTTATCTGTTTGCACAAATGAATTTGCAACATCTGCCCTATTATTTTATGAAAGCATTGACCAGTTGAAAATGAGTCCGCAGAAAGCCATGGCCCTACCACGATGTGGATTATACCTGCCCTGAATTTACCCTCCTTTCTCTCTATATCCCTCACCGCCCCTATCTTACTTTGCATCTTGTTCCCTGGCAGGAACCCCCCAGTTTCCACTGTCAGATTTCATATTACTCCACTGCAGTGTACGTTACATGGGTCTGCATCTTAACTTACTGTATCAGAACAAAAGCAAAATCATACATTATGCAAACATCTTTCAAAAGAAATATCTTTTTGTAGCATACACTGTTGCTTGTCATCTAACCACCTCTGTCTTATGCTGGAAAAGACTCACTACATATCAGAGAGAATTAATGATGATACGGCTTTATTGCATGGCCTTGCTGACAGTGTTTTGTAGAGATACATGAAGTCTGTGACTAATTTAGGTTTATACATATGCCTACTACACAGAGAAGTAGGTCTGAATCAAAAAAAGGCAGAACTATGGACAAGATCCACAAGAGTTATTTTGATGCTCTCATAATCATGTGCTAACAAGTCACTGTCATTGAAATGGAGAGGTCCTTGTTCTCCACCAGCAGCCTAGGATGGTGGGCTCCTCTTTAAGCCAAGAGAAGCCCTGAGCGAAGGGTGACCACAGCACAGACCGTGCCCTCACCAATCAGCACCTGAACTCAATGAGTGCCAGCAAAAGATTCCACCAACAACCGTAGGCAAGGCAGGGTGACAAGCCAGGGTCATTCCAGGAAGCCCAGCTATGAGTAATAGGGAATGGGGACAGAGGCAGACTGTGGCATGGTCCAAAGTCCACCCAAGAGATAGGGCCAGAGGTGGAACTAGAGACAAACTACTTACAACCTAAGTTCAAGGTCCATACAGGAGACAAGGCCAGATTCAGGATGGCACAAAACACAGGCTATCAGTGCCTGACATGCAGCAGCAGGGCAACCAGAGACACTGCATGACTAGAAACAGGACAGAAGGAAGCAAGACATGCTAAATTTCTTTGACAGCGGCTTTTTCACAGTGGCTCCTCTCAACTTCTCAGGCAAACAAATTAGCAAGGGTCAGCACACGTCATTAGTCTCCCTCACACCATATGTACCAGCAGCTAGTCTACTTGACAGCCATAGGCTTTGGCTGTGGAACTTATGGGCTACTAAACCTAACCTAAATTTCCCTACAAATTGGCCAGATCTATGTAGAAATTCTACACATATTCACAGCAGGAAAAATATCTGAATAATTCTGAGACTAGAATATGGTCAAATCAGTAGCTAATATAGGTGGTGTGTTTTGTTTTTTTTTACTTATTTCTGTCAATACAATCACTCCACATATCACAGAGTGAATCACATTCAAAAAGAATGTAACTTTATAAATATTCCATCCTAAAATATTTTTTTCTATCTTTCTGTGACTTCCAGGTTTAAAGTCTAGTCTACTATTCTAACAATTTCCACCTTTAAGGTTGTCAGTAATACTTTGATTTTTGTACAAATAGATTACTGGATCCACAGCTGTCAGTACAATTATGGCCAAGGACTTTGTAGCCTGAATAAAACTACACAGACATTTAAACAGAGCCTACCTAAACGAATAACTAATAAATGAATATTCTTGACTAAAATAACATAACTCCAAGAAGATGGTTATTTAATAAGCTTTTATGGTCCATTAAGTATGAACTCTGAAATTGTGAACTATTACGTATAGACATATGTAGGATACATTTTAAGGTAGCAGCAGTAATTTGAAGATGCATTTCCTAAAATTTCTCTAAATCAATGCATATAAAACCATTTAAACAGAATGATCTACATACTTCAGAATCAAATCCAGGTACTAGTAAATTTAGGAGGTCAGGTGTGCGAGGTAGAAGGGCCATAATAGCAGAAATCAGAAACATATGCTAGAGGTGATTTCCTTTTCAGTGAAGCAGACACAGAACTAATAAATTTGATGCTCAAAATGAAGTCACAATGAGGACTTGCATCTGAAAATCCTACATTTATATATATTTCCATAACTTGGAAACTAAGTTTCCAAGTCCTTTACATGCAAGTTGTATCCAATTGGGGCCTTTAAATCCAGATCACTGTTCTAGACCCCCTTGTCAGATTACAGGAAACTAAGAAGCACTCTTCAGCTGCTTATATATAGCACATCTGTCCCCTACCATCTATCCTCTCTCTTCATCAGTTCAAGGGAAAGGCGTCTGGATGAAAAATCTACATGGATTAGTAACAGTATGGAGATGAGCATTTTGACCATAATCATTTAATTATGTAGATGATAGAATGGAGTGCAGCCTCAGCAAGTAGATGCAAAACTGTGAGAAGTGTTTGAGAGCCCAGAGGTTTTTGCTGCCATTCAGAGAGACCTCAATAGACCGAAGAAACGGGTTGACAAAAATCTCATGAAGTTCAGCAAATGGTGTGCCATGTTTGAAACTTGGGGAGGAACAACTAACTCCATGCACCAGCACAGTCTGGGGTCTAACCAGCTAGAAAGCAGCTTTGCAGGGGATGATGCGGAGTTGGATAGTAAGTGGAACAGAAGCCATCAGTGTGCCCTTGCAGTAAGAGATGGCCAGCAGCAGCCTGGGTTGCATTAGGAAAAGCACTGCCAGTGACCTGAGGGAGGTGATCCTTTTTCTCTGCTCAGCACTCATGTCCTGGGACAACTCGTGAGGCCACACCTCGAGCACTGTGTCCAGTTCTGGGATCCCCAGGACATAAGAGACATAGACATACTGTTGTGAATCCAGTGAAGGGACACAAAGACGACAACTGTGCTGGAGACCTTGTCATATGAAGAAAGGCTGAGAGAGTTGGGAAGGTTTCAAGAAGTGCTGCAAGAAGGGAAGGCCTAGGGGGATCTTATCACTGTGTATAAATACCTGATGGGAGGGAGTAAAGAAGACGAAGCCAGGCTCTTCTCAGTGGTAGCAAGTGAGAGGACAAGAAGCAATGAACACAAATTAAAATAGAAGAAAATCCACTTAAACACGAGGAAAAACTAGTATGCTGGGACAGGTTGGCCAGAGAAGTTGTGGAGCCTCCATCTTCCAAATCCACTGGACACAACCTTAAGCGACCTGCTATATTTCATCCCTCTTTGAGCTGGGAGGTTGGAGCAGACACCTCCAGATGTACCTTGCAACCTCAACCATTCAGTGCTTTTACATCATAATTCCAAAAGATGGAGCATATTGGAATCTGTATGTGATTTTACACATTACACTCTGCACTTAATCACTGCAGCTATCGTAGAAAAGCTGAGATACCTAGCTGGTTTCTATTATTAAGCTCAATGCAGACTTGAAAACTAAAAATTAGACATCAAGAATGCTTTGTCCTTTCTGTAAATGTCACTACTTCAGCTGTCCTCTGGAGGCACTGAAAGTAAAATCTGCAGTGGAGTTGAAAGCTAGTGTCACAGCTAGTGTCACAGTTGGCACCAGATGAAAGCTGGTGTCACAGCTAAACTTACTCTAAAACAGGATGTCCCTGACAGGGATGGTCTTTGACTATCAAGCCTGTGCCTGGTTCAGTTCTTGGTTCCTCAGCACGTGCCCCTCAGTGAAGAAGCACGGTTCCCCATTACTTGTTTGAGTGGTCTGCGAAATCTGCTAATTTCACCTGTCCCATTTTTCCCTGACTGAAGCTGAAGTGCTATTTGTCCCTGCCAACTTATGTAGGCAGCTATACATCACAAAGAGTTAATGCACAGGGATGTTACCCACAGGTACAGCACTCTCCGACTACTTAAAAACATACAGCTTTGTTTTGATTTAGCACTGAGGCTGCATACATGGGAAAAACATCAGGTAAGTTATTCTTATAAGCCCTTCTGAAATAGGACTCTACCTTTGCTGTAAATACAACAGTATATCTTATTTTAAAATATTATTAATATTATTAATACACTAATAATATTTAACCACTTTATATAGTTTTGTAACTATGTATTTTATTCATCCGTCAATAAGTGGCTCATATATAAATTTGACTTCTCATTTATCCAAAGCTACATGTTCACAAACTCCCAAATTTTGTTATTTTCCATCTTAGCTACTATATTTTTCCACAATAAAGTCCCGTTCCTTGCCTGCTGCCTTGCTGTTTGCTATCAGTCAGAGACATAATTAAAGAGACTTCGTATCATTAGTTTTCAAATCAAAAATACTTGGAAGACAACATAAACACATTTTTCAGAAGACAGAAATTGATGTTCTCATTTGTAAAATAAAATTCAACCCCCAATAAATCTTAAAAAAGTTCCCGAACAGAATCACACTGTCATGGAACTCAGCTTATGAGTTTTTGAACTCAAAAGGGTGATTGCCCCATTGCCTAATGGTCAGCTGGAAGAAAGGGAGATTTGACTTCCAACTAAGAAGATAGCCTGGGAATAAAAAATATGTGCAGCTCCCAAAAAAACATGCCAGCATATATCAACTTAGCTGGATCATAAGCAAGCATCGGAAATACCATTTCTATTTTCAGAACATCATGCATCCAGGATGAAAACTGGGTTCCTCCCACATCTAAATTGCTCAGTAAATCTTATATTTCAAGAACAGTCTTATGATAAATGTCAATTTAGCGTTAACTGCATTCTGCAAATATTTAATTTGAGATGTAAAAAAAACAGACAAGGAGGGCTTCTTAAAATGAGGATGCATCTTGGCCAAGCAAGAAAAACATGTAAGCCATGAGCTACAGGTTAAAATTCAGTCCAGACCAAGTTGGGAAAAGATATTTTTGTATACCCTTGAGATGTGTCAAAAATAAAAATATTTCATACAAGTGGAATGCTTAAAAATGAAGCCATGTGATACTACAAAATTATTACAGTTGGAACTTGGGGAAAAATTAATAGACAGATGGTCTCCACTTTTTACTCCAAAAAGTAAAAAAAAAAAGAATTATGATGGAATTATGATGGTAATTCAAATCCTTACATAGCGAATTATTTTTAAATTCCAGATTTTTGTGATGTATTTAAAAAAGATCTGTTCAAATCAGATATTCACAAAAAACAAAAATATTTTTGAAATTTTCTGCAAATGTTGATTTAGGTTAAAATAATCATTATCTTACGCTGGTACGTAAGAAAGAAATCTTTTCTTTCATGAAAAGTGCAGCACCAGCATGCCCTTCTCATCAGAACAGTAGTTGCTAATAAATAGCATCTTTTGTATCTGAGTCATGTCAGTATAGAAAATAAAAAATCTACAACTCAGTGACAAACTTGCTTATCATTTAAAACAATCAAAATATTCCATTATTAGGTTCTAAATCTCAGAACTGAATAAATACCTCCCATGATTACTTCTTCTCTAAAACCACTTGATTTTTATAGCTATGTCCTTCTAGTGCTCTCAGCAGGGCACAGGCAGATGATAGGATAAGGATCTCATTTTATTGTCTAAATTGGAATCCAAACTGGAAAGGCTGCCTCCTCAGCTGGCTGGTCTGTGGATTAGAACTGAGTGGACAGTTTTAGTTCAATTTCTCCACAGACAAAAATAATAAAAATTAAAGAAAGATACCTCATTTATCAGTCTTAGTTCAGCACAAAGCAGGCCTGGAGATGTTCTCTCTCTATTACAAGACATCTCAGAGTATATTCTTGAAAACAAGCAAGCCTACCAAATAGTACCTGAATATTCAGAGCATTTTTGTCTTTCTTATAATTAATATCCTTTTTATGAAGTCAATATATTTCTGTTTTTTCTGGATATTTGTGATTTATTAAGACAAATTAGAGGCAACTAAAGCAAATACTATATATAAGTTTCCAAATTTGTAGCTGAATCACATAACAAAAGTTGAAAGATGAGTGGTACGTAATAAGTATTGCTGGTAGAAAAGCATCTGAGAAAAGAACTCAGGATAAAACTACGAAAGATGCAAACAATGAGTTTCTCTCACTTGCAAAATGTTGTCAAATCATTAGTGTTTGCACAGGGTACATAAATGTTTAGTAATGATGCCAGCAATGTTGTAGGGAAAAAACCCAATAAGGATGGAGTAAGTACTTGACAGAAAAAAGGGCTTATTCTGCCAAGATCTACAGTTACTAAATATTACAATTGGTTATTGATTTATTATTTTTTTGGTTGGTTGGTTGGTTGGTTTGGTTTTTAATATTTGAAGTGATTTTACAGCATAATAATTATGATGAGGCTAAAGAGGATTTTGGCTAAAAAATTCAAAATGCATAATCAGGTTGAGAATCAATAAAGATACTCTGAAGGAATATCTTAAAATGAAAAAATATGGGGTGCATTTTTTGTATAACATTACTTACTACCCAGTGTTTCTTAAGCTCCAATTGCAAAAATCTGTAACATATTAATTAAATGAAACTACCACATTTTATTTGTTCCACAAAACTCATGTCTCTCCTTGGGTATCATTTCCCGGATTAAAAGATTAAGCTAAGAAATTTATATTGGAATTAAATGTTTCAAGAGGCAACATTCATCAGGGTGGAAATCTCTAACTCCCCTATGGGCGAGGGAGAATAAGCTCCTAGAAGTAATGAGCCATGCTCTGTGGCGGATCAAAATTTTGATGTGAAGAAGCCAAGCTCTGCCAGCGTTTGCAAGTGTTTCCTAAGGAACAGTGAGATATATTATCACTGTATGTCTTATTCACAAAAACCAGAAAATTGGCATTGAAAAGAAACTACATTGTTTTACAAAGGTGGAAGATAATTTGAAGAGTTAATAGTAAGCATATACTGAAGAGTAGAAGCTATGTTATTCAGATAAAAAGGCTGTTTTCTCCTGCTCATATCTCTGAATATTATATATTTTTAAGTTAGTTTTTGTGAGTACCAGATAACTTAATCAGGCTAATCACCACTGAGTATTGCAAAGTGCTGAGATGGTGTATTGTTCATTCACCAGGAAAAAGAGAAGTGATTATATGTAGAGTTCCCACTGATGCGAACTATATGCATGTATAAATAACTTACATACTATATTTTTGCTAAATCTATAACATGGACACTAGCATTATGCTAGCTTTACGTGCTCCCAGTTCCTTAAGTATTTTGGACAATTTCCCATAAACAAAAAGAATGGTACCTCATCCTGTTAAATTGGTAAAATTGTGGTGCTATTTTGTTGATGATAAAAGAAAGAATTTCCCTGAAAAAGGAAAACAGAAAGGTCTTGGCTTTATTATAAATGACTATAACATGCCTTCCAGAGACATCCCTGTACCCCTTCATCTCTAGTGTTTATACTGTGTGGTAATCCAAGCCATATGGTTCCTACCTACATCTCCTTAGCTGAACTCCTGAACAGGGCTGTCAAGTAAGGAGAGCCTGCTTAGGCCTGTGACCCCTTCACAACTGATCCTGAAGAGCAACTCAGGCAACGAGAGGACAGTATTAGAGGTTGTAGGAATTGCTGAACTTACTGCCATGTCCCTTTGTCAAGCATGGTGTAGAAAGTATGGCCTCCTGATATGATGTCTGATGGTTATAAAAAAAAAAAAAAAAAAAAAAAAAAAAAAAAGGAAGTTGCTCTCTTTGCCCCTCAGAATTGGATACTGTCACCAAGATTTTGAAGACCATGTACTCCTGCAGGCATATCACAAGCTACAGACACAGGTTTGTCTCAAACAAAAAGCAATCTTGACACTACTCTTGATTTAAATGTGAGACTCTAATATGTTATACAGTCCAAACTATTTAAAAGCTTGAATGATGAAAAAGAGAATATTGGATTTTTTAATGGAAAAAAGAAAATTTAGTACAGGAAACACTTTATTCAATTAACAGGTTAATGTATTCCAGGATCTTTTCAAAAGAATGGTGAGTTATTTACAATAGATAGACAATGCAACATCTTACAAAGCTATAGCATGTGAAGGACAGTTGAAGTAATTCCAGTACTGGTTTATTTGCCTGTGATCTCAAATGCTGATTACAAAACCCTGCTGACTCAAAGAATTTCAAAAAAGCCCAAGGTTAGTTTTTATATGATTTACACTTAGAAAACGTTAGGATTCACAATGAAACTTAAACCACGCAATCTAATTAATAACATATTTAAGCCTGTATCCCCGTAAGATACTCAACAATTGTAAACATAGTGACTGCATGTTTACTTAGCACATAATACTGTGCAAAATACAACCTCAACAAGAATTACATCCCAAGTCATGTTTCATCCACATATACTCAGAATCTAAAATGAAGAACAAGTTATTGGTACAACTCAACAAAGTACTTTTACATTTCTCCTTGCCTCATCAGACTTTAGACTATGTAAGCTACTTTAGTCACATCACTTGTAGTGTAGTTATCAGACCATCTCTTGATTTAAACTGCAAATCAATTTAGCAAATTCTGGCAAAAAAGAAGTATATTATTTAAGCATAAATTCTGAAGTAAATCATGCCTGATTAGCAGCTGCTGAAGTTGAAATTCTGTTGTGGGGTTACACAACAGAGCCAGGAGAAACAACAGCAGTCTAAGAGGTCTGTGCTTTCCTCACACTGAGAAGACAGAACAACTCTAGATGAAAGATTTTTACGATTTCTCCTCTATGTCTACTTATTTTGCCATTTGCTGAAACTATTGATACCTTCTAAACTATCTTCTATTTGCATTGACCAAGCTAGAGCTGGTCCCAAATGTCAGTCAACAAGACTTTACTGAAAATAGAGGTTATCAAACTAATTTGATTGCCTTCTTAGATCTAAATTTTTATTTTGAAAAACTAACAGTAGATACAGTTTCTACTAAACCATTTTGATTTAGTATTTTCAGCTAAAAAATAGGTCAGGGCAGAATCAAAGCACATGTAGAGAAATGGCTGACATATCCACTGGTAAATGGAGACAGTTTGGGGGATTCTTTATAGCTAACATTATTTTCATTGATGAGCTGGAACTAAGCATTATAATGACTTTATAAAGCTTGCTGATGACTGGAATTGTCAAAATTGTTAGATAGAAGGGTAATAAATAGAAAGACTGATTATGATTACTTTCCTAGGTATAAAGGTGGTTTATTCCAGTGAAAAGAATAATAATTCATTAAAAAATAAGGAATTTTGGTCTTTCCTGCAGAATGGAGAATATATCTTGGAAAAACAGCAACAGAGGATTTTAGGGGTGATGCTTAAATATCCAGCTGGTTGAGAGCGATATGAGTGGCAGGAAGAGGTAATATAAAAAACTTGGACGTAAAAAGAGAATAAAAAACACTGGAGAAAAATCTAATTTGGTAGAAGGCTTTCAGAAATATTCTTGATTTTTAAATATTGCTTACAAAGATGAAATTCAAAAGGGGTCATTGAAAGGACTGAAGAAAAAAGTGAAGAATAATACAAATTAAACTGATGAAAATGGCTCTGTATGACCTGTATGATTAAAAAGCTTAGTTTGATCAGTTAATCAAGAAGATTGAGAGGTTGCCTGATTACAATATATATGAAACTATTTCTCCCAGAAAAGGCATGAGGGTTTTCTTCTAGCACAGAAAGCATAACAGGAGAGCTTTACAATCATAAGCTCTTCTTTTGAAAATCTGACATAAATATTCATGAAGATAGCTAACCACTGGAGCTACAAACTACCAATGGCACCAATAGACTCTACATCCCCTAATGCCTATAAACTAAGAGTTTGCACTTTTCTGAAAATTACATAGATGTAAACATATGTTACTCACATACACATAGTCTGACAAATTAAATTACTTAAGCGACAGGTCAGATTTGAGCAGTTAAAGAGTCATTTCTGTTCATGAAACTTTTAAAGACTGATCCAAGGCATTTATGTGTATCAAAGCAAATAGTCTATCCATGCACCAAATTTATGCTGAAAAACAGAAAACCAAGTGCAAAAGTTATACACAATTTTAGCCATTGATACTTATTAAGTGGATTCTTGAACTTCATTAGCATCTGTAATTTTTCAATGGACATGGCCTAGACTTCAACTTCTCTCCTGCACCTCCTTCACACCACCAGAAGTCTGCCCTACTTGAAAATCCAACAGCCTGAAACTCAGTCTCTGGGTAGCATAAGAAAGGCAAATAGTTTGTACAGCATAGTGTCCAACTACTCTATGAACACTAGACCTAGTTTATAAAAAGGGTCCGTTTCTGATCTATAGAGTATCAAAAAAATATGATGATGGATGAAGGAGGGAAGAAGTGAGAAAGGAAGAAAAAGGGGGACAATGAAGTGGTTCTTTTTATGTCCCATAGATTGTCTCCCAGTTCTGTGTCAGTCTTCCAGTCATTATCAATCTTTTCTTTAACTGTCAGAGAATGTTTCCAGTTTTATGCAGTGACCATTACAGAGCACAAGGAAGTCATCGAACTTTTGCAGCCCCCCCCCTCCCCCCCCTCCCCCCCCATAAAACAGCAGATATCTGAGCTGACAAATAGATAAGCTGAAAATTAAGACTTTGGATCTTAGCAAACAACTTGTCCTATTCCTCTGCAAAGAGTCTTATACAAACATTTTTAAAGGACAAAAGTGCAACAATGCGTATGCTGGAATCATTTAAGTCTTGTATGTACTTGCGTAAGAGGTTTAGACAATTTAGATCAAGTTTTCTTAATTCTCAGCTAGATATAGAATGAACAAATGCTTTTAGCTGCCACAGAAAATTATGAATTAATAGGAAATGATCGAATAAGGTGCTAAATTCATAGCTGCAGATTTAATGCCAGTTCTTTATTTCTGATTTCACTTAAAGCATTATTATAATCACAAACACATACAAATGCTCTTCCATGTAGCTCATGAAATTGGCTGGATGATTACAAAGACTTAAAGATGAAGTGCACTACAAGGGATTATTCTAACACTTGATTGGTTTCAGATAGCTGCAGGGCTTTGACAGCTGATACTTGGCAGATGTGCTTCCATTTTAATACTGTTTATCTCCAAGTGATCTACTTCAAGGCATTTGGTCTTTTATTTGGAATGTGTTATTGTCTTCTGTAGGATCAGGCTAACCCTGTGTAACCAACTAGACTAAATGCACTGATCTAGAACTGTTAACTGTGCAAAAACTGTAGACTTAGCTTATAAAACCTTAGAAACAGGATTCATAAGGATAATTAATCGTATGACATCTGGCTCAAATGTCAATGCATATTTTACAGGCTTTGATTTTCTTTTTCATGATAGATATTTCTGTGCTGTCACACAAGCATTCTTCTCTGTGATGTTCTTTCTGTGAGAGTAACTACAGTAACTTTCTGGTTTGGTCTCTTCCCATTTTAGAATACGCTGGGAGGAGAAAGAAATTAACATTCCTCCTCATAAGCCTTATGCTCATTCTGGATGTGCTCTCTTGAGCAACTAAAATAATTTCTTGGTTAATTTATTCTTATAACCTATGCAAAGCTAGATATACTTGTGGGTAATGGACACAGCTCTATGCTGTCCTAGACCTCAATAAAAGATGTATTTGTATGAATTACAATTACCTCTTTTTTTTTTCTTTTTTTCTTTCCCCCCCCCCAAGGGCTACAAATGCCACTTGAAGAATATTCTCAAAAGAGAAGTATCCAAGTCTGACATTTTTGTGTTGCCACCAGCATACTAGCAGTGATGTATGATTATGGGTGATGATTAAAAGAAAAAATAACAAAATGACACCTTTTGAAGAGAAAGTCTGTTACTTAGAAAAAATCATCACATAGAATAGATAAAAAGTGGTTAAAATCTTAACAACTATTTTAGGATATGAGTATTTTTGCACAGTAAAACTATTTCAAATTCTGTAAGAGGCATCATCCTCAGTTGAGAACGCTCTCTTTACTTGAGGGCTCCCTACACAGAGGGTAGAAAACTTTCACCTCGCTGTGCCATTCTTATTGAACAACCTTCAGAGAGCCAGTAACCTCTAACAATAATTTCAGATACACACGAACCATCTTCTAATCTTCCCACAACAAAAGACCCATTGTTTTCTTTTATCTAGGATGAGAGCGATGATGATTAAGACATCTTTCCATTTATATTAACATATGTATTTACCCAAATAAAAGTTCGCTTTTAATAAACATGTGGTTGGCCACAAATGGAAGGTAAAAAAAAAAAAAATAAAAAGAAGAAAAAGCTTTACATTTTAAATGTTGATGTCTCAGTCCTTGAAACCACAGCACAGAAACAGTCCTGGAAGCACAAATGGGAATACAGGTATTCCCCCAGCTGTCAGAATAATGTTCCTTGACCTCTTTCCACTCTAATGAACCTTTGATTCCATGTATAGTAGAACAGCCATCACAGGGAGTATCAGCAAAATTATTTATATATCTGGTCATTAGAAAATTTTCCTTGCAGATTGGGGAAATTAACAGAACTCAGCTCTCATACATTTTCTACCTAAAGCATTGAACACCTTTTCTGGTGGCCTTTAGGAGATAGGTGGAAGATATATGGTACTTTTTTAATATAACGAAAGATATTTAGGCCAGCGTGTCTCAGGAAGACAGAATTGACCTCCTGAAGCTTGCCGTGATGGACATAAAATGTGACTACATGCATACAGCTGCATTCTAATAGACTGTGAATTCAGGTAATGCCCCATTCAGTAGCTGACTGTTTCAGATCACACTAAGCAGCTCTCAACCTCATGTGGTTTAGCTCACAGCCACAGAAAATTAAAGAAAAGTTATGTCCATAATAACCAGCACTTACACTCTTCAGGGGTCAGTGCAAGAAAAGCTGCAGCAATAACCACGGACACTCAGCAGATGCCTGAGACATCCTCTAACTCCAGTGCCGTACACATCTGACCAAACACAAATACCAGAGATTGACTTACAGACCTCATACATGAAATTAAAGGTATCAACATAAACATGACTGGCTTTTAGTGGTAAACACACTAAAAGCTGTGAATATTTCCATGGTTGTCCAAAAGATAGGTGGCTACATGGCTTCAGTATAAGAACTTATCAAGAGTTGGACTTACACTACTTTTCTGGACATTGAAAATTGCAAAGAATCTGTTTTAATATCCTACAACCACTTCATGAAAAATCTTAAAGCCAAAGCTCCATTTGTACAGAGCTAAAATGTTGAAGAAAACTTTGGGGAGAGACAATGGATTTGCCTTGAGTATTCCAAAACAGTAATTTGGTATTATTGTGCATATTTTTGATCACACACTCCTTTTCTACCAAAAAATTCCTTTACAGGTAGACCCTGTATCACTTTTAGTTGATTTTCTATTGTGGTAGCAATATTATTTATATGTAAAGCTTTTGAAACTTTGGCAATTGTAAGAAGACTAAAAATTTTTTTTCTACCTAAAGTATAAATGCATAAAAAAGATGCACTGTGAATTTAGCCTTCAGTACACAGATATCCAAAGGTCCTGCACTTGAAACATAGGATTAAAAAGTGCTCTGAACTTTAAAATCTCCTGTTGAATGTATTTGTGATTACAGACGGCTGAATGTATGTAAAGAATATTTGAGCCCTCTTTAATGTTTTATACTATGTATTCACTTGATGCTTAGTTACATTATTTCTGCCAAAAGGATGCTTCATGATATTACCCCAATCTGAAGTAATACAAGCCTTAAAGCAATTACTAATGCTGCTTCTTCTATGTTTGTTATAAAAAATTAAAAGTTGCTATATATGCGTCCTCTTAGACAAGCAGGTAGGAAAGTTATGATTATGAACCAGCACTTACCTAGTGAGTATTAAAATGAGCTTATACTAGGATTCAGCTTCTCTGGTTAAAAATGGTACTTTTTTTTAAAAGGGAGAAGAAAAAATATATTAGAATATGTAACAGCTTCCAAATGATTTGGCAGAGGAAATGTTATTTTGTTTTGGTAATGGAAAAAAATCGTTCAGCTATATTTTAGGTCTATTTTTAAATGACTGCAGAGAACAACAACTTCACTTCAAAGGATCCATTTTATATCTTTTTATATGTAAGTTCTGGGAAAAAAGAAAATGGACCTGTGACATAAAGAGCAAAAAATACTCATAAGCATATATATTATCCTCTATCCCCTTGTTGAACTTGAGATTTACTTTCCAACAAACTTTCTTACATCTTTCACTCTCTTGAAAGTCTTAGACCTCAGTCTTAGATCTACATTTATAATTCATTTAAAACTGTTGCACCAAATTTTTTGGGAATCAAATCCACAAGGCCAACATAGTCGTTTTACTAGTTTTCTTTATATTTCAACTTTAAATTGTATTGGGATATAATTCTACCACCCTGCTTCTCACCAATTTACAAACAGATTGATGTAAGACAGTGGTCCAATATGTTCCTGTATATAGAAGATAGGACTTCTTCCATCATTTTCAACATCTGAAAAGTGCACCTTCCTAGACAATAAAGGAGTGAGAAAGTATTTTAGGTGATTTTAGGTACTATATTTAATTGACAAACAAGAATTTTTTTTCTCCAATAATTTCTGTTTCAGATATAGCTGTATTTATAGGACCGCGGAGCAAGGTGGTTGAAAGTAGCTTACATTAATATTTAAATAATGCAAGGTGATTCACCTCACTAAATGAGTTCCCAATTTATCACATTACAAAAGAGAAGGGGTTACACACACACAGAGACAAGTTTCTAACTATTATTTCTCTGAGAAATAAAGACTACAGATAGAAAGTTTGATTGATATTTATGAGCAAGGCTTTCGTTCCTGTCCCTCTTAACAGGACAGCAGCCTAGCATTCTTGTACCACCTTCACCTGGAAAGTCACTGTTCCCTCCAAAGTACTTTAAGCTTTTATTCAGTTATCACTTGCTGTTCCTGGAATTAATAAGTAGAAAACTTGACCTGACAGGACATCTCTAATGGCTCTAAAGGGATAGCATCCAGACACAGCAGATCTGAATCTCTAGTTTCTTGGCTTATTTGAAGACATTCCCTTGAATAGATGACAAATGTACCGTAAGCCCAATGCAACATTTTTATTAGTGAAGCAAAGTAATTTCCAACCAGATAAACATTTGGAAGCATAGATTTAGTAATGTTTGCTATGCTATGGGCTTTTCTACTAACACAAGGGACATCTACAGGCATGAACATGAATATGCAGTGTTCACCCTTAACCACTTTTATCCTTTCTGGAATGGATATTCCTGTCCTAGTTGTAAACGTACTACTGCTTGTAGAGGGAATATTGGGAACCATAAACATCCTCTTTTATATATTTTACTGACACACATTAATTCTTTCCTCAAAAAGTGAAAGAATGTCATTCACTTCAGCAAAGCGGAGTTGGCAAACCTTGCAGCAGTAAGCTGGTTCATTGTGGTGTAACTGTTTTATCCTCTTCTTTTCCAAACTATTACTATTCTCACAGATAATTAGACTGACATTTCCATCACAGTATTAACGTGAGTTGCAGCCTGGGAAATAATAATAAGGAAAAGAACACAAGCTGAGAATGTAGAAAAAGCTGCAAGAAGTATGGTTTGGAGAATAGCTGTTGGAAGCGCATGTATGAAACATGAGGCCACAGGGGCCAGCTTACAATCAGTGAAATTCAGATCATGTTTAAGCTCCAGACAAGGTGACATCAATTTAAAACTCATGTTCATAATTGCAGAGGGAGGGGAAGAAAAGAGCACTGGGGTTCTACAGCTTTTTTTAAGGCATTACTCGGACAAATACTATATTCTGCTACTTAATAGTCCTGGTAACTGTATGGCTAAGCTGGAAGAGTATTGGGTGTAAGAAGAAAATTATTTATAAAGATATCTTACTGTTATTATGTACCAAATGATGTACCTGGCTAAGTAAAATGTACCACATAAGTATGGATGGAAAGCAGAAGTATTTCAGGAAGCTTAAGAAACAATATTCAAGGGAACTGCATATGCCTTGCAGTCATTTATTAGGGAATGTAAGAGACATGAAGATTCACACTGAAGACCAGCAGGTGATCAGCTTTTGTGACAATCTTTGACATAAACCTGATCTTCTAAACCATTCAGATCTTAATACAATGCATATTTTTCTGCATTCAACCAAGGCAGACTCTGAGAGGAGAGGTAACTTATTAGAACATCCTTTACGGATGGGACACAAGCACCTTCTTTCGAGTCCTACACCACCACCACCGCTTTTCCCTCACAGAACCTTTCATGTTCCTAGTAGCACTTAAAGCATTTGCTATAAGTGAATGCTGAAATTGCCAAAAGAACTTCAGCTGCTGACTGGGTGACTTCACAAACAGAGCTTTCAGACCAGAACTGAAGTGTACCAGTGATTCTAGACAGTCTTCACATTGTTTGACATTTCAGCCTTTAGAATTGGATTTAAACAGTAAAATTCTAAGTAATACAATTCAGAGAAAGGTCTCAAATCTTTCACTAGCTATTTTAGACTGAGCAGAAAAGTTTTTAAAGTAAAGACAAATCAGGCATGTGGGATTTCTGTACTAATTGATTTGGAAGTGGTAGTGATGTTAGTCAGCAAATCAAGATTTAAGACTACATCACACTTGGATATGTAAGAGCTAATGAAAAACCCAAGAACTTACTACAAATTGTTCAAGTCCAAGAACTAATTCTAAAGTAGGATGAGGATGAAATGCATTAATCTTGATGGAAGCTAGAGGGAATAAATGCAATCCACTTTTTTACTGAAATAAGAATACTTGTCTGTAGTCTTCTGACACAGTAACATTTTATTTTGGGAACTACATCACTAACCATGATTACAATTACTGATCATCGGTGATTGATACATCACTGTTAATGATGACAACTATTATAAACTGTGATATATTTGCCAAAAGGGAAATAATATTTCAGTAGCAAGTTTATGTATGATTTTCTCACTTACAGCAAATAACTTACTGAATAAAAATAGAAGGATCATTTGTTTTGCAGTTTACGAATAGAGACCCTGGAATATAGTGCAATGAGGAAGTCAGTAGTAATCATTACAGTTTAAGGTAATCTGGTAAGCAACTTCACTAGTACTAACCTGACTGATGTTAATAATTACTTCACTCAAATCAACACATTGTATTACTTGTACCAGCAACTATTACAACCAGTAGGACTTCCCACATAGAACCATACAATGGTTGGAGTTGGAAGGAACCTTAAAGATGATCGAGTTCCAGCCCTCCCTGCCATGGGCAGGGACACCTCCCACTAGAGCAGGTTGCTCAAAGCCCCATCCAGCCTGGCCTTGAACGCTTCCAGGGATAGGGCATCCACAAGTTCTCTGGGCAACCTGTTCCAGTGCCTCACCACCCTCACACTAAAGAATTTCTTCCTAATATCAAACCTAAATTTCTCCTCTTTAAATTTAAAACCATTTCCCCTGGTCCTATCGCTCCACTTCCTGATAAAGAGTCCCTCCCCATCTCTCCTGTAGGTCCCCTTTAGGTACTGGAAGGCTGCTATAGGTACTGCTTTAGGTACTGATAGGCTACAGATAACATCCCTTTAAAAAAATGCTTTAAAATGTTTCTTTGACTGTTTTCGCATAAGTTATTCGGAGACAACACCTCTTTTCACATTATAACAATTCGTGGATATTGAAACTTGCACGATATCCTGACAGTTTTACCGCACAGGCAATGATTATGCTTCTCTGAATTCTAGTTAATTATTTCAGTTCTTACAGTTCTCTCTGTAAGAGAGAAAGCATTTACATGCATGTCCCCCCTTTTCTATAAAGCTATTGTTTCCTCTACCTTCATTTTCCATAAATTTCTTGCTCTGAAATTAATAATTTTTTATTTATTTATCTATTTTTTATATTAATAACCTTATAACCCTGAGACTAATTGGGTTTTTGGGTAGTATTCACACTGCTGGCCAAATACAATACTTGAAGCCAGTGTCCTCAGTTAAGGAAACTGTCCTTCAGACAGCCGCCAATGAACTCTCCTTAGTAAAGGTAAATTGGATTATGGATTATCCAATCTCGTTTGGGAGTAGCCCATTATATTTCCATAGTGAACAGATCAACACTGCCTCCCTGAGCTCCATTCCTCCAGTTCAATTACATCAAATTAACAAGTGGAAATCACACCGTCAGACAATCTGTCACCTAAAGCAATACGTAATCAAGAGGAAATTTCCTTTTGAGAGACAATCCAGCTGTGTGAGGTTTGTTTGGTTTTATTTTGCCTTTCTGTCCTTTTTCCAGAGCAGGAAGAGAACGGAAACTGCGGAATGAGAAAAGCAGTGTTATACATTGCAACTGCACACTAGTACATGCACCATCAAGGCAGCTCTTTTGGCCAAATGGCCCAAGGAAGCTCTCAGAGGAAAGCGTGCTTACAGGCTGCAACCTTCAAAGCTTCCAAGAAAGATGTGTTGAGGCCTTCACACCCAGCTAAGACCTCAAAGCTTTGACCAGCTCATTCCCTATATGGACGGTAGTGTTTCAGTATTCATCTTCAGTCTGTCTTCAACATGGCTTAAATCTTTATACAGACAAACTGTGTTACAAATAAATCTGCAGCCTATCAGTTGCTCCTGTAAGACTTTTCATTTCTGCCTTGGACTGCATCTCCATTCCAGGCTCTCTCCACAGGCCCTTCCTCTTACACCAAAACACAAACATAACTTATTGAACCAACACAACCTTATGCAGGTCAGCATTTCCTGCAGCCCTCAGTGAATTGGGAGATAAATGTAATCCAGAAGAACCCCTGGCAGCTGCTTTGTCAATTTGAAAGCCAAGTGAGGAGAAAAAATAGCTTAGAAGTTTCAGATTAAAAAATAATACAGTATTTTTGCAGAATTAGTTTGTTGTGGATTAATTTATTATACAACAGTGGTCTACATTTTTTTTTCTTGCAGTAAGTAGATGAATTACATGTGATGGCTATATATATATGAATATCTCTTTTATATTATACAAATGAGATTTACATAACTTAATGCTGACAGTTACATCTTAGTAATATACATGAGTGTGTAACTGTGTGTTTTCAAGGCTTACCACGACTCTACAAGTCGCATTCAGTGATAAATATGACAGGAAAACACTGCTAGATACAACACCAAGAACCTATATTCAATTATTTTTTCTCTTTGCCATGGCTTCATAGCTGAATCAGACTACATGTCAGACATCGCAGACCACACAATTTTAATTCAAAGCTATTCAAAGCCTTTTGTATGCTAGGAGGAAGTAGACAGAACTTGGTGGAGATCTGCTTCCTACTGTTAACTTTTCCCTTTCCACACAAAGGTGTAGGGAACAAACAGTGGACACGCCTATCAGGTCCTGCCTTAGGATCCAGCTTCTCCACTTCAAAGAGCTTAGAGCTGCAGTGAGTGACAGCAATGCTTACTGCACCCAACCAACTTTACCCACTTTAAGATCAAATAAAAAGCAAGTGTAAGACCAGGGCTCTAAATGCATCTTTCATGATGCAAGACATCAGCCCCTGAACGCAGCGTGCAATGGCCCAGTATTAGAGGCCTCAACTTTCTTCGTTGAAGTCCATGACAAACCTTTTCAAAATATGCAACAGTCTACCTTAAGATAAGAAAATCTTTTTCTTTTATATTCTGTAAGACTTGGTGACTTCACATTTTTTTTTCTCAATTCTTTCCCTTTAATCATGACAGCTATTTAACTTAAATAAATTGACTTTATATCTGTGATTCCTAATTAGCAGGATCTAATTCCTATGCAGTTTTTTGCTATGAAATTCAAACATTGACCATTTATGAGACACCACTGAGGAGAGGGACTGAATACGTATTACAGAAAACAAAATGATTCACACGTATCGATTCAAATGTATACTTCTGTACTTCATATCATATATAAATTTCTCTTCATAGTCCTTTATATATTTTTATATATATATATATATATATATATATAAAATTAATATCTAAATTCCTAACTTTGTTTGGCAAACAAGCCCTAGAGCTGCAAGAGAAAGGAGGGTGACTCTTCTAAATACAGCAATAAATTAAATTGCCTAAAACCAAAATACTTCAGGACTAAAAGGCTCCCTGCAAGAAAAGCAAACCAGATCATACATACACAGTTCTTCCCATTCACTTATTGAGACTGGACTATTAAAATTTATGTTCTGTAATTAAATTGCACCACAGTTATCGGAGATTCCGGGTAAGCAGCTCTAAGGAGTTTAAACAACTAATGAAATCTTTCCAACTTATTATCATTCCTCGCCAAGGTGATATACTTTTTTTCTGAACTTGTAGTGAGGGAAGATGAACCAGAAATGATGTAGAAGACATTTGGGAACTTGTCTAAAAAGAGAGTGCACTGTGGTTGATTTAACATGTAAGATTATGTGTTTAACACATAAAATTATGTTTAGAGATGTTACCAGAGTTTTCATATTTATGTTCTTTATTTGTTTGTTTTTAAACTACGGGTGGCCAAAAATTGCAAAGTGCCCAAGACACAGAAGGAAAGTATGGCAATTCCATAGGTATCCATTAAACATTTTCCTCTCAAATGTAATAGTCCTGCTACAGTGAATAACACAGAGTAACTGGATTAATAAAATTTTAATATGCCTTACAATTAAATAACTTATATTGAAGCTACATTTTGAATAAATGTATTTTCCACTGACTCCAGCATTAGTTTATGCTGAAGTTTCTTTAGCCTAGTGACATTTGAAAGCAGCAAGGTTTATTTCTGAGAGAAATTGCCTGAGCTTACTCTATTATGATTTGACATTTACATCGCAGTCATAGCCCACAGCTCCAGCCAAGATCAAATCCCCACTGTTCATGCACATATAAATGTATGGTCCCTGCTCCAGAGAATTTAAATCTGAGGTCACCTGCTAAGCCAGCTACAGAAAACCAGAGAATCTAAATAACAAATTATCAACATAGCCATTTAGACAACTGCAACCCTGAGGTTATTGTTACTGACATAGAAAAGCCTGAAGGAGGATTTTTACTCCCCGCAAAGAGCTACTTTTTGCATGCAGCCCACACAATCTGGGTAAATATGCTTTCTAAGATGCAAACCAAACAACATAGATTTGTTGTGTGGCCTAATATTTGAATATAGTAGTTTTGATTCTGAATAAACGTCATGCTACGATTCAGACCATTGAGAAAGGGTTATTAATTTAGAATTCAATTAATTTTACTTGTACATGAAAAGTTTGCATTACCAATTTTGTTGAGGTTTTATTATGTTTGCTTTGATGAAGGCATACTTCTTAGAATGATAGGTTTTCGCTTTCCATTTCAAAAACCCAGGACTTGTTGAAGTGTGGACTTGGGCCTGTCTTTTGATTGTGAAATACACCTTAACGTGATTTCTGTTTCTCCCAGACTATGAATTTTGAAGGGGTGTTTGGAAGCCAATGTTTTATGATTTTTTCCTTAATACCAAGGCAACTAAACTGAAATGTTTAGCTCTGCTTCTGTATTAGTTGATTTTAGTCCCTTCTAATATCCCTCTCATCTACAATATGCCCAATATTAAAATTAAAATCAAATATGTTAAATAAATATATATAAAACACACATCTGTCAATACTTAATCCTTTAAGTTATTTTACCTTGTCTGAAGTCTACTGCTTGATGTAATTGTGCATGATGCGAGTGAGTTGTGAGCACCTGGCATCCAAAATTCAATTGTACCCAACTTGGAAAGCTCACACAGTAGGATGCTGATGAGGTTTCACAACTCCCCTTCATTCTGTCTCCCATGCATAGGTGTCCTTTGCAAGTAATTCTCTCGTGTCAGATAAAACACCCCAGGCACTAATAGCATTACAGAGGCAGGACCTTCTCAATCAGCATACCAGCAATTTCTGGTTACCCAACCTGCTTCAATTCTGCAGCAACTAAAGGCAGACCCATTCTTTCTCATCCAAAACTTCTGTAAGCATGTTAATGAAACATACTGCCATCCAAAACACTCTTTGAAAAAAAATCTATTGAACCTATTGTTTCTCTTTCTGGAAGCATATCCCGTATAGAGGTTCTCTACGGTATTTATTTTTCAATTGCTTTCTTTAAGACTGGTAGACTGCCACTATATACAGTATTTTCTTCTATACTCAGCTTGTTGTTTACACCTGAAAAACAGTGGGGCTACCTCAAAATTGTACTATTTGTAATTTATTAGCAAACTACTTCTCTGGATACTTAGGAGATAAAAATACTTGCTTTTAAAGACTGGAAAGTTTTCACTTTAAATCTCTCCTTTTGATGGCTTTCATCTGCTGTATTTGACATTCCTTCATCACTTCATATCAAAGAGAGGAAAATTAAAGAGGTATTTTTAAAGAGGTTTATAATTTTTTTGGACGGGAGGAGTATGAGTATTAGAATTGAAGTCTACTGCCTGTAAAGAGGCTAGAAAGTTTAGTTGAAAAGCCTAAAAAGTTTACGCTGTAGTTATTTATAATGGGATCTTACTTATTGGTAATTCCTTTTTTCTTCATCTACAATTAAGTTTGCAGACTTTCTGTTAAAAGAATGCTGTCTTTTTAATCCAAGTCTGAGTTAAATTCTTAGGTTAACTTTTACTGTTATACTTGGAGATTTTTTGCAATGCTATTTAAATTCCTTTATTGCATGACTGCACATATCAGTTATGAAGGACTTTATTAGTTTGTTGGACATACTTCAAGTCCCATTAAAGATTATTCAGGATTTTGTTTCACTAGTTATTTTTCCACCAGTGAATACAAACTATTTTGTTGTACCTTTCAGTGGTCTTGATTTGATCAATTTTATGCTTTCAGGTCTTTGTTTCAAGTCATTTGCCAATTAAGTTGCTCAAATACATCCTTATTTATTAAAAGTGGCTGGATTTTCTGCTTAGTTAGCAATAGTGGATGAACCTATTATGAATACATAATGAATTGAAATAATGACTGAGGCCTTAACTATTATTATCACTTTCTCTGATTTGGATTATATCAAGACAAGCATTATTCACATTCCTTTGAACTCTGAAGGTTATGGAGAAACTGAGACGCCGCTTTCAAGTTAGTGAAGCTCTGAAAAGCTTTTAGGCTTCGTGGTGAATTTAAAATCCAGTATTACTGTTGCAAAGCTCTTGTTATGGTCTGAATACATTTCAAACACAGCCACTAACAATGAATTTCTTTGACCCTGTCCCATCCTGTAGACTGGCCTGTTAACCATCATTCAGGTAAACACCATGCAGTGTTCTCTCACTTGTTTTCATCTGTGAAAGTCTGTTGGACTGTGAAGCCCTTCAAAAGGTTCAAATTCTCCTGAGGCTTCTACTTCGTCAATGACAACACCCTCACAATCACAAAAGAGGGAAGGGAAATATCAAGAGGTAACTGAAGGAAAATACAGCATTTCTTCAGCCAATTGCAAAAAAATTTTTTGATTTGCAATTTTTGGCCATTTTGAATGCAGAAAACTCAGGTGGTGGTCATTAAGAAAACAAGAGTTGCTCATTTCAGTTGATCTCTCTACTGTCATCCCTGTGATTTTACTCCACTGGGCTCTCCACACATACCCACAGCAGTGTTAAGCCATGGTGACCCTTATTCAGTGTTGCCACTTTTCAATATTAGTTGTATAACAAAGCTTTTTGCTTAATTTTACGCTTCAGTTTTTGAAAATATACCTAAGGTAATTGTATGATTGTAATGCTTGCACTACCTACTTGGAGCTGAGGGGTTTTTTTCAACTAGGTGCTGCTAATTAAGTCTCTGTTATTGTGGTTGTTTAATTAATGAGCTGCTAAGACATGGCAGGATCACAAGTGTCCTTACTGTCCCTGCCCAGTCTCCCCCAGGATTCCCCTCACCCTGCCCATGGCCCAGGACACCATATCAGTCCCCCAGGGCTATCAGTCCCTGCTCCAGTGAAGCTGCAAGAAGGCTGGTCTCTAGCTCCCCACTGCCAAGCCCTGTCCGGCCATGGGACCCACCACGCTGGACCATGTCCCAGCATGGCCTCAGCCTGGCCTAGTCCCCAGAATGGTGCCCAATACCTGGGGCTGGGACTCATGTCTCACCAGCTGCCCTACTTGATCCAGCAACTTGTAAAGTTGATACCAGCCCTAATTCATCACCTTTGTGTGATCGCTCCAGCACACTACCTCCTAACTGTCCTAGCTTTGTACAGAAGACTTCCTGGCATGAGCATTTCTGCATCTGAAGAAACAGTTTCCACTGACTATTTGAAATTATCAATTTGTGGTTTGGCAAATTTGACCATAGCAGCTGCCTAGTGACAGCCACTTCTACAGCAGTTGCAAAAAGAAATGCTGAAATAACATGACTTTAATTCTGAATATGGGTAATCATTTGAATTATATTTTTTGTGTAAAAAAAAAACACCTAACCAAGTGCTTATTTTAAAATAATGATGGTCTATTCCATCCAGCAGCACTGCTGCATGATCAAGTTAGGTGAGTACTGAAAGATCAGCAATGCCAGAAATAGGCATATTTTCTCATGACAATACTGACTTCTTAGCAGAGACATAGTATGGTATTTTGTCAAATAATGCCAAGTTCAGGCTCATGAACTTTCACCTTTTTTTCTGAATGTTAGGTGTCCACAGATATGCAATTCTCATAATGTCACTCAGAACGAGGTTTCATGTAATCTATTGTGGCCAGAGTGAAGGCACTAAAATATTAATCATGCCTCCCAAAACTCAAAGATCAAGCAGCATATTGGTTGTTGTTTTTTTTGCAAAATGACAGTAGGAGGTGATCTGAAAGTCAATTTGCTGGAAATGGATGTTGATTCTAGAAGGGTCAAGCTAAATTTTCTTGCTTTTCAACATGACCAAATCTGTAATGAGAAATGTTGACATTGCAGACATATACATGCTATTGCCTCATTTAAATAGAAAACAAAAAAATGCTCACATTTATATCCCAAATATCAAACCTCACACTGTATCACAACCTATTTCATTTAATATTTAAATACTTCATTTGCAGTTTGAATTACCTCAGTTTTACTCTGCCATCCTTTGTAGATGTCTACTACCTGCTAAAAAAATTGTTTAAAAATACAGTATGAAAAGAAAATTGGTTGATTAAAAATTTTTGAGTCTTTGTATATGCATAGGGATGCAACGTGACACTGTAAGACACAAAGTAATTTTATACAGCCTATGGATGATTACTAAAAATGCTAACAGTCTCCTGACAATGTTAGTAATTCTTTGATGGCTATATCCCCTTGGGGTTCTCTTTGGATTAAACTGAAGTTATTAATGTTCATTTCAGAGGGGTAGAAGGCATTTAAAATCACTGGTAAAGAAACCACTAGACATAGACAGTTCAGTGTCCTACATTCTAAAAAACCTTGCCTGGTGAGAGAAAAAATGTTTTCTGAAGTAAAAATGGGATAAAAGTAATTGCAGGCCAGTAAAGCAAATGATGAAGCGAGATTGCTCATTCATGCTGATTAAAGCAGCCCTGTGGCATTTAAATATTCACTGGAGTTCCTATGTCTGCTAGGCTTTTCCTGATGCAGAGATGACACAGCATTATGCAAATTTGCAGTGGTACAAAACAATTTCCATTAGCAGCAAGGCTACTAATTTTAATAGGTCTTCTGTTAAGAAAGACCTATTCACTGAACAGTGAAACTATGTACCACATATGAAGGAAAAAGTTCAATAGTGTTATTGACAGACGTACCACTTAGTGGAGATGGTGCACACAGAATATTAAAAGCAGTGCTGCCATCTCTTGGTTGTTTTTGGCTGTAGTAGACATGTATTCTATTTGCCACATATTTAAAAAAAAAAACAAACACACAAACCCTGCAGCAATGAATGCCACAACATGACACTGTTCAGCAATGTCCAAACTACGGGACATGAAAGAGTAACAGTAAATGGGGCTACCCCTACAGATTAAGCTTGTGCCTCCCTATCGGCCATATAGGAGACATTTATACAGTAGTGGGCTTTTATCCCCTCTCTCTTCTTGCATTTGGGATAATTTTACTACCTGAAAAAAGATCACATTTGGATGGGAAAGGAAATGTCTTGGAAAACATTTAGGATGTTAGCTGTTACATTCTAAGCCTAAAAGCATATGAGACCTGCAGGGAAGATTTTTGCTGGAATTCAGGTTTTTTTTTACTCAGGAGAATATATAAGAGTTTTACATTTCATTTAAAATACATATATACTTTTTTATATATATATAGGACTATATAAGCAATATAGCTGCCCTGTTACACTGAAGGAATAAAACTCAATTTGATCATGACTGTACAGATGTTGGGTTCTGCCCTTCTGGCAGAATCCAAAAGGCAAAGCTTGCCAATGAACTGCCAGAATCAGAGCCCTGTCTCTCTTTCCTTCTAGGCTTCAACCCCACTAATATTTCCTTCCATAGAAAAAATATAATAAACTATGATGCAATACTTGCAGAGGCCTGCATACTGCCTCTCTTACAAATTAACACTCTGTGACTCTATTCACCTAACCTTTTGCTTGGATAAAAAGTCTTGAGATCCCTAAAATCCTCTAGTCTAAATTTCTTTTATTCATTTAACGTTTTTAATTTTTTTTTCCAAAGAAATGGAACTCGTGTATATACAATACATATTTTGCGTATTTTCTCCCTTCAACTCGGGCCTCTCATATGTCCTCAGTTGTAAACCTAAAACTGGAGTCATTCACTGGTTAAAAAATGTTAACTGGTTAAAATATTTTCAAGAACAGATCTATTAGGTATGCAAATAATGTAAGTCAGAGAATTCAAAAGCACTTTCTGAAAAAATGTATCTCATTTAGGTTTGATTTCTTAATTTAGATCAAAAATTATATACATGTAAGAAAAAAATATCATTCCAACTTCAACAATGAAATGAAGGTACTCCATTTGCTACTTTCTGTTACCTTTGCAGGGCTCACTCTTGCCTATCATGAAAATACAGAGAAATTAAGGTTGGAAAAGACCTCTGGAGATCATTTAGCCCAACTTTGTGCTCAGAGCAGGCCCAATTAGATCAGGTTGCTCAGGGTTGTGTTCAAGTGAGGATTCAGTATCTCTGAGGACGGAGATTCCACAACCAAACCGTGCACCTTTTCCTAAACCTGACCACTCTCGTGGTGAAAATAAAATAAAAAAAAGTTCCAAATTTTAATCAGATTTTCCTGTGTTGTTTGGGTGCAATGCTTTTCATTCTGTCATTGGTGGCTCAAGTCTCATGTGCTGCCCACCGGGTGCCCTGAGCTGCTGTCTACCCTGGCAGCCCCAGCTCGCACTGTTGGATGGGGTTACTCCATTTCATATGCAGGACTCAATCTGCATGCAAAATAGAAAGAAACTGCAGGACATAAAGGACAATTGTACAAGTGATTAAAAGGAATACAGGGTGGAAAGGTAATAATGAAATATATTCTTTCCATTTAATATCCACATCTAGCTTTTTTACTGCAGCTATTTGGCAGCTCAGTTCTTTGTAACCTAAGGTACAGGTGCAGGACGGGAGAAGCATCAGATTATCAATTATCTGATGTCGCATGACACACGAGTAATGAATTGCAATTTATAATACAACTCTGTCACAGCTTACTACTGCTTTGTTTCTGCATGGATAACTCATGACTTCTCAGCTGCCTTTAGCTTTGGATAGATGTGATGCAGGCAAGCACTCTGTGGTAATGGAGAAAATGGAAAAGCCAAAACACAGAAGGGGAAGAAAACCATGGTTAACAGAATTTAAAATTTGCTGTTGATCAAACTAAGACATTCTGTCTAAAGATGTAAAAGTAGGCTAGCAATTAATATGTCAGGCACCATAGGAGTAAAAGAGAAATCCTCTGGTACTGAGCTGCATGGAAACAAAACCAAAACAGTTCAAACTTAACTGATTAAAACTCTTAATCTCAATATCAGGAAATCCTATATTGATACATTAAAGCAATTCAACTGGTGCACAAAGTCAGTCATGTCTCTTTTTTCCTTTCAAGATCCAGCTTTTTTATCTAAGTGAATGTAAGCAAAGATTGCCTTTACATGAAGAACTCATACTTAAAGGCTGAATGGATACACCCACCTACTCAGCTGAGGTTTTGACCTGACATGTCCAAAATAAAAAAGGATCCTTAAGTCAAAGTTTGCTTAACTATTCAAAACCTCAGAAGTTGCAACGGGGTCAAGAACCAGTGAGATACATCATTCTGAACCTACTTTCCAATATTATTGAACCAAATGTTCAATAATAAAAATGATAAGTAGCCCTTGATCAGATTATATTGGCTAGTCACAAACATGACAGAAGAAACAGATCAGCTGTGGAAGATGTTATGTTATGTTATGTTATATACAAATTTTACTGCTAGGTGGCCATTAAGAATAATACATAATCAGCTTTTCCACTCAAATAAATAATGTTGGTTAGGAGAATTGTTTAAAACAATTTAAAGAGAAACCATGATGCTTTTTAAGATATGAGATGCTTGTTGCAATATTTTACCATATAATTCAAGCACCATTTCCCTTGCAAATCAGTGTTTCAAGTTAACAAGTAGCACCCAAAGGGCATAGCCTTGCAGTAAAAAAGTCACCCAGACGTAAGAGTTGGGACTGTTCAGCCTGAAGAAGGCTCAGGGGAATTTTATCCATGTACATAAATACCTGAAGGGAGGGTGAAGAGGGAGCCAGGCTCTTTTCAGTGATGCCCACTGACAGGACCAGAGTCAATAGGCACAACAGAGTGGGGTTCCTCTGAACATCAGGAAACACTTGGTCACTGTGAGGGTGACCAAGCGACCAAGCACTGACACAGGCTGCCAGAGAGGTTATGGCGTCTCCATCCTTGGAGATATTCAAGAGCTGTCTGGACATGGTCCCGAGCAAGTGGCTCTAGATGGCCCTGCTTGAGACGTCCCTTCCAACCTCAACCATCCTGTGATATCAAGTAGGCACAAGCATAACTTGAAGAGAATATGGCATCAGTGTCACAGTACCAAAAGCAAGCATCCTGTACTAACCACAGGGGATTTGATGATATGTAACCACCAAAATATTTGAAGACATTCTTCAAGCTATAAAGCATCGTTTCTTTAGGACAGTTAGTTCTGTAGCTTGCTAAGGCATTATGTCCACTAGTTTCAATAACATTTGGGTGATAAATTAATCACTTTTCTGCAGACAGATACTATATTAACAACAATGGGAATTACTACAGTGTTTTATGTACTATTGGCATTCCACAAGTATATAATTTAACTATGAATTTTTATAATAGTAAGCATTGCTTTAGTTATGGCATTTAGCCCTGGTAGTTTACCCAATGGAATCAACAATAACTTCTATGAGACACCTCTACTCTCATCAGTGCAGCAACATACTGTCAGTATTGTGACTGAGGGTCATAATATGGAATTATCAGTGTCCTATCACTGTCACTTTCTTTAGAAAATACACCAGACAGTAGAATTTGCCCAATTGCTCATCACCCATATAATGTTTGATATATAGAGCCTAAATAATAATAATCCTCTAAAGACATCTTTCTTGACACTAAGACAATAGAAAGGAAAATATTCCAACATCACCAGTCCAGAAATATATAATGCTCCAATGACACGTTTCCAGTAACAGATTCTCCTTCTCTGAAAACCAACAGAAGCAATATTGATATGTGCACTAGAACTCTTTACAAAAGGTTTCTCAAAGCTTCACTCATGGACGTCCATTTTATGGGTGGAACAGTGTGCCAAAGAGTAATGCAAAGGTCACCTGTAATCTAATGCTGCCTTTTTTTTTTTTTTTTTCAGTACCATCCCCAAAGGCTTACCAGGTTGCAATATAAGAATACTTGACAATTAGTATTACTTCATACTTTCACTGAATCTTATTTTTCCGTAATCTGTTATTGTTGTGGATTTTCTTAGAAATCATGATATTTCCTTTTTTTTTTTTCTCACAAAAATGGGGAAAGCCTCTAATCCAAGGGACATTTTCCGAAACTACATAATCACATTTATTTTTACAAAAGAAACAGCAAAATACAGATGGGAGTAGAACTGTTGACTGGAAGAATAAAATTTAATGTCTCTTTTACTGTAATTTTATTCACAACAGGTACTACTTCACTGCTTTTTGCTACCATACATTCATGGTTTTCTCATCTTGTACTTAGACTTCTTTGCACAACATATGAAGTCCAGTTAATGATGGTTTTGTCCTATGTGACTTCAGAGGGAATATTGCTTTTCTTAAATAAAGATGTCAACAGTTTTAAGCTTAAAAGTTTAAAAACAGCAGTACTCTTATCATCTATGAAGTGGCCAATAGAAATGGCTTAGCTATTGAAATGAATAACACGTATGAGAGAAGACACAGAATGTTATCCTCATGAAAACTTCTTTAGTGCAGCCCATTCTTCACCTTAAATTCACAAAATTTCCTATTTTAGAAATCCAGAACTGCTTTCAGGATTCACCAAAGCTGTTGGCTATTCTGTAAACCCTAAGTCCACATGCAAGCTATGGAGCCTCTGCTCCTCCAGTGTCATGACTCAAATGAAACCAGGCGATATCAATTCCTCCTAGCTGTCTCTTAAACACAAGTTTCCTTAAAAAGAAATCAGTTGCTGTGGAGACATCTACAGAAAAGGAAAATCCATCATTTTCCACGTCATCTTCTTTCACATCACCATTATAAGGCTAATAAACAGTGGTACAATAAGTACTATTTATCCCTATACCCTTCTCTGGCACTTGTTACGAGCAAGTTCCCTGGTTATAATGAAAGATGAAAAATAAGATGTGCTCCTAGAAATTACAAGATTGAAGTCTCTTATAAAGAGATTAAATTTTCTTTATTTTCCAATGTTAAACCATTATAATGTACTGTTTGAGGTCAATTCACTTTCCTAGAAATCTGGGAGGCATGTTCCACAGTTACGAACCTTTTACAGACAAGTTTCCACAGGCTCACAACCTCTAAAGATGAGCTTTAAGTTTAAGAGCTTATGTTATCCACAGCTGCGATAAGGATAAAAGCAACCTTTCTAGCAGCTAGGTACCTGTCCTTTTTTGATAGTGGCCCCATGGAATATTTCCTCCCAGGGCCTCACTTGATAAAAGATCTGAGCCTGTCTCAGGCAAAGTTGTTAACTGGAATCCAAAGAAGAAAACCTCAAAGGAGGGAACTGCAACCACTTTGGGGAACATGAATGAGGCCCATTTTACTGCAACTTGTGCTACCATCCTCCAGGACAGAGAGAAGTGTTGGTCACTGATGCAACAATGATTTTAACGTATCTATATATTTTCAATGGGTTTGCTCTACAGCTGTCTTACTCTTCTTCCCCCTACAGTGCTAGTGTAGGATGTGTATTTTCAGGAAAATATATGTTTTCAGATCTACGGAGCTTAAACTATAACTGTGAAACAAAGAGGAACTGTGGTGTGGCTGGGTATCAGGGCTCTGTCTGTGTGCACGTCCAGGACTTTTGTTGTCAGTTCCCTCTGCAGATGAGAAACAGACAGGTTTGGGCGAACACCATTGAGACCCTGGACTGATTTGAGCCAGTGGACTGACTGATCTCCAAGCTGGCTGTTTTTTAACAAATGTAGTGTCCATGAGTGTCTGTGCCACAAGTGTATCTGGGTGATCAAAGACTCTGGAACCAAGAAGGAACTTTTCTCAATTGGTGAAAATTGCTAAAGGGTTGTTTTCGCTTCCCTATCCCATCATCCTGGAGAGCAGAAAAGCATTTACATTAATTAACATAGATGTATTTGTATTTTAAAACAATATGGTTTGTCTCAACTTACTGCTACACTCTGTGCAGAAAACAACTATTTCGCAGGTATAAAAAAGGACTGGCCAGAGCATTGCTGAGAGAGCCCTCTGAACTATCCAGGAAGATCTCAAAGCATCATATGGAGGTGATCTTTTCATTTACCAGAAAGAAAGAGGACGATTATAAAACACATTTTAATCACATGAACAGGTTGATTTTGACAACATCACAGCCTACTGCTTAAAAACTGTATTTATCTAAGACTTGACCTCACTTTAAGTCCCATGCAAACTCACATCATTAAATGAAAATTGCGAGTCAAGGTAGCACCAGAACAGATGTTTTTTGCTGAGGAACTGGAACGTGAACTGGTTGCTTCAGGTTCAAGAAACCCATAGCAAGAGGCTGTCCAAGCAGAAGTAAGGATCTATTTTAAGAGTCTGAAGCTTTCTTGCCTTTAAAAGATATTGTTCCATCAAGGCAATACTAGGTGAAAGATGAGACCTAACCTGATATGTAATTCAAAACACAGTAAATAATAGACTTACAAATTTAATCCAGAAGAAGTAGATGAACTAAGGCTATTTGACAAGTGACAAATCAGATTTATCACCAAATTGACCAAATAATAAATGGAGAAATAAAATCCTGAAATAATCATTAACCAGAAGGGGTTAAAAAACTCTCCAGGCATGCTTTTTTAGATGAAACTAAACCTGTGTTTGTAACATTATTAGGCGCTAACCTGAGCAGAGGAAAGGTCTCATAATAAATCCTCGTTTATATTATCCTCCACTGTGCCAGGAGCTATTACATCTTGCATGTATTTAAGGGGGGTTGTAATTACATAGATCATCTTTTTCTAAAACTCTAAAGGGTACATATATAATTATCTATAGCAGACCTATAATGAAACAGCTTTATTTTAAAAACACTTCCATATCAATTTCTAATAAACCATTTTTCTTACGAAATTCACAACTAGCAACTTCACCCTTTGCTACTTACACATCATCCTGGATTGTGTGAGATGTTTCATCTCTTTATACATCAGTTGACCTTGGGATAACACCCACCTCAGACATAATGTCAGTAAAAGACCTAGACAGTTCTAATAGGAGAGAGCTTACAGTTTAAAAGAGGTCCAGGTTTGGGGAATTGCATTACCGCTTGCATCAGCCTAAATGATCCTACAACAACCATTTTGCATTGACACAGCTTGCAGATTTATGCACCGTGTAGCAAAGAGCCAGCCTTATCAGAGCTTATCCACTATCAAGTGTTTGGAAAAGATAAGAATTCATTTGCATTTTTAATGACAGTCCAATGTCTTGACTTCTTTGCAGATGCTACATTGACAAATACAAATGATAGCTGCAAACAGTCACTTCCTCTAGGCATAGTACATATATTTTGGGGATATATTTCTTCAATGAAGATTGAGCGCTTTGATGGCACTAATTGACACAGGTGAGTAATTAGCAGTATTTAAAGTTATATTAATTTTGTGACAGAGTATTTTAAAATATCCTACAACCTCCTGGGTCAGAAGATTACAAGCTTTATTTGCATTCCAAATCCACCCTTTCAGTAAGGCGGAAAGGGTTGTCAGTAGATATCCACAACATAGAAATGAATTTTCTCCATCCCTTCTTTTTCTCCTTGGTCTGCTCTCACCAGGAAAATACGCATGGAAGAATGCAATAGTCCACATTCATTTGCTAAATTACCTAGTAATTAATGATAGCCATTGGGTAGACTTTTATAGGACTATCTAGTTGTTTAGTTTTAAGAGATACCCACCATTTGACCAAATGTCCGTGTTAAAAAAAAAAAAAGTATAATGAAATTAATATGACACCCTGATAGTAAAGGAAAATACGTAGTGCGTAGGTCATTAGTATCTTAGATTATCTTTTTGTCAATGTTTTTCCTTCTCATACATAAATATCAGAATGCTACTTTCTTACTATAAAGATACCTTTAAAAAGTTATGTTAATCTCCTGAGGAGTTAAACTGAAATGAAGAAGAATAAGGGACTTTCAAGGCATTTTATGTCAAACATTTAGTTCCAAGACATTTCCAGGAATGTACACTGAGTTTATGTGATTTCTTAAGTCTGTATTCATAGTTGTATATATCCTGAATTAGACACTAGTCACTCACTTTAAAGATATCAACTTCTTATATTATGTGACTACGGAACATTAACCATTCCTGCTCAAATCTCAATTGATTAACAAGGCAGCACATCTTCGGCAGGATTTGTTAAGCCATAGTGGGAAAAGGCATTTATCTAAATTCCACACTGACACACAATACACAACTTCAATGAATTTAAATCAGCTCAAACATCTTGTACCATGTGCATTGTACAGCAGCTATTTCAAAAGTGCAACAGCAAATTCCATGAGGGATTTCCTGGAAAACATGGAAAACATCAGCAGCAGAAGAGAGGGAGGTTGTGCAGCTCTCCTTTGTAAACTTATTTACAATTTCATTGTACACTATAGTATGTTCCACTATACTGACAGTTATATGTAATTCTCACTCACACCAATGCTTTGGTTTCATTCCAAAGATATAAAAAGTGCAAGTAATTCACTGTTGACAGAATATACTGTAGGAGACTAGACTATGTTTTGCCATCATGAAAACTAACAGCTGGATGTGACTTGTAAAATCCAAGAAACTTTCACAAGATGTGTCTTAAAATACAGGCATAAATCAGGATGAAGTATTTTATTACAGTATAAAAATTGCCTCAATATTACCTATTCTATTATTAAACACAACACTTAAAGCAGTAAGACAGTGCTATTTCACAAACCTGCCGCTAAATAGAAACCTTGGTAATATCCAGTTAGGCTAATTAATGTGTGTACCTCAAGAGTGGATAAAAACAAGTAAGCATTTGCTAGGCCGTATATTTAGTATTTGCTAACGACATATTAGCTAGAAAATGACATATTTGTTTCCTTAGACTTCTATCTCTTAATCTCTAGACTTTTCTTCAGAAGTGAAATCTTTTTTTTCTGTTTTATATCCCTCCCTTCTACCATATAATTGTATTTATCATTTATTATTTTATTTGCATTCTCAGACACTCATATTTTACATTAAGAACTTTGTACAACTACTTTTAAATTATTCTCATGAGAATCATTTGCATCTAAAATGATACATCAAATTATCTAGCTTCAAAAGAGGCTTAAAGTAATTAGGCTTGTAACTCTTCCTTAAAACCAACAGGAATTGATAATCTTATCAAGATGACTTTGAAAATCTTAATCAGATTATTAATTTATTAATTTAAAAAAAATTTCTTCATTCGTGCCTTTTAGGATAAATGAGAAAAGCATTTCCCTGGCTCGGTGCTCCCGGGTACATACAAAATGAAATTACAAACTAAGTCTCTATCCTTCTACATCTTGCCAGCAATGGTTAGACAGATACCTTATTGCTGTAATGGAAAATGTTTCATCCACACACATCCTCCTTGCCCTGCAAAGATAAAAAACAAGAAAAAAAGCCAGGTACTCACCCAGGCCCACATTGAACTACAGAGTTGGAATCACAAAGCTGAAGTTAAATTGCAGTTATTCCAACTTCTGAAACCAGTGAAGCAAAACCAGATGCTTTAAGCATTTTCTCCAATCCTATACTGAGCACCCCCCCTTTGGGCATCTGTCTTGCTAATTGATCTATTCTTGGTTGCTTTTAATCACCAGTGCACTATTTTATTTTTTTTTATTTTATTGAAGAATTTCTCTATTGCTAGCTTTTGCATACCTCCAGACTGATGTTAAATAAAGATTACAGGCAATGTCCACAGTATAGTACACATTACTGTATGTATCAGAAATTTTTATCTGTAAACTAAACTATTTGCAATACACTAGAGACTGTGTAAACATACTCTGAGCCGCTGTAGCAATAATGCCTCCTTATTTTGGTGAAAATATTTCAATGCAACATTTGAACTACTTTAAAAATGTAATCAAAGAAGTCTTCGCATTTGCTGTCAATGACCTGTAGTTTTAGTAAAAGATAGATGTAGTCATTCACGTCCAATTATCTGACAGGAAAAACAACAAAATTATGCATAGCTCTGGTGTCCCAATGCCCCTTCAGGGTGCTGAGGAAGGCTGCCTTCCTTCTGAGACAACCAGTACAGACCTCCACCATGTAGTTAACTAATAGGTTTAAATAGCATTGGGCCCTACATTCAATTATTTCAGTTTCCTCCCTTTGACCTCTATGACGGAGCATTAGTAAGTCCGCAGCAGGTGAAACAAGGCATCAGTATTGCTCTTTGACCATTTTTATTTTTTCAAACTGGTTTTAGACAGACAGTTTTGGGATTGCAGTAGCACATCTTTCTGCATTCAAATGCAAGTATTGTACACAAGCACTAAGTAAATACATTGATAGAACAGGATAAAATTTGACGTTTGGGAAAGTAGGAACTGCTACTAAATCAAATTTTTAGAGTGGTATAAAATTCTGAGTTTAATAGAAGGAATAAATCAACTAGTGTATATTCTGATATTTACTTGTGTGCCCTGCAGCACAGCATCTGCGTACAAATTTGAATTTTACTAGAAAACAAGGAACAATTTTCAGTAAACACAAGCACTTAGAAATATGAAAATCACTTACGGAGAAAGGAATTATACATATTCTGGAACCATTACAAGCTGGTAGAAATAAAGTTTCTCAAGTAGTTCTTAACAGTTGTCTTCATTGAGACAGTTTCAGCTTGGCACACCCAAGAGAAGATGCATGGAAGACAAATCTTTCTCTCTCTGAGACAAACAGAAGTCATGAACATCAATTTAAGTTTCCAAGAATTTAAAATTCCTTGAAACTACTTCATTATTTTTCTTGTCACAGCATCTTTCTCTACTGCCTGACATAATCGTTGAGTATTTCAGAATTTCGACTGAGATAAAGTAGGTATCTACTATTCACGTACATGTCACTCATTTAGGTTTTCTAGAAGAAGACCAAATTTTTACTGAGTTACTGACAAAAACAATAAAAAGGAAAAAAATAATGAAGTAACAGGATAATAAATGGTTTCGACCACTTTCCTCGTGTGCTATTTACAATGTTTAAGGATTTGAGGTAGCTTAAGGGTCCACACTGAATAACCAGTTTTATATGTTACTGGTGGGGTGTCCTTCAGAATCTCAAAAGGAACACGTTTGTTATGCTGCAATGTGTGTTTTTCAAATAAACAACCTGCCAGTCTGGGGCTTCATGCTGAGCACACACACACCAGTGATGAAATTTTGATTAACTGATTTGGGATAGGGCTCCTAAGGAGGTCAAGATAACTCCTTGTCTGATGGATTTACTTGAAGGCTATAGACTCAATGGCCATCAACATATTTCATGTCAGTATTTCAGTGTTTTAGAACAGTGACCCAAATTCACTGCAGTCACACACAGCTATAACTTCAGTGAAATCCACTGACTTCCATGCAATTTTCAGTGGCTAATTTGTCACCTTGACAGACAGAGTGCCTGTTGAAACATGACTGAGTTTTGTAATGTCCACTGTTAATGACATTTACGAGCCAGCAAAACCACAAAATGGGATTACACAGTAAATAATATCACAAAAACTAAATATTGCTCATAGTAGTGGAACCTCTGTGTACAGAGAATACTGAAAACTGAAATCAAACAGTCATGCATGAAATTTACTACAGCTAATTTCTGAAAAATGTAAGGTTTTCCTTTTCTCAATATAAACCCATTACAGTCCACATGCACACTTCACACTTGCCCTCTCTTGAGAACCCGTAGTCAGAAAGTATTCTTGAATTAGTTTACTATCTCAAAAAAATGGATTTTAAAATCCTCATTTTTAAATCCAGGACAGTTCTGGAAGTCACTACTGGCAAATAAATTGGCTATTCCCCTTGAGACAATGTGGACTCACGACTACAATTTTGACTTGGCAGCTGTAGCCTCAAGAGCCCTGGTTGAAAGATTTTCAACTTTTGTTTGATTGTAACTGCAGGGTTAAACCAGGAAAATTCCAGTGCAGAAATGGCATTTGAAGATATGCTTAACTTGAAACAAATGCTTTTAGCTCTTGTCTTGAATCAAGGCCTCACTGCTCCTCTCCTGAATTACAGAAAGTATTAATTCGAGTCCTTTTGTTGCATCTACATTTCTGAAATGTTTCTTGTCAATCACTGGTTGGAAAAGTAAAACAGTAGTTAATCTTTACAGAAAAAAAAGTTTTTCAAAACTAAAGGCATTCTCCATGATCATTTCTATTTCTACTTTGTGGAAGCACCTCAAGTTGTGTGACTTCGGAAGTTACTCAAGCTTATTTTATCATATAACTGTCATGCTGAAAGAAACAGACCATTATAGGAAGCAGAATTTTATATTTTTTCTGTTGTTACATTGTAGCCATTCTCAGCTTTCTTCTGTTGACCCCCAAATATAGCTAGAGTAGTCAATAAATACTATAGCTATTTGTTCAAACATGAAATAGAGATACATTACTAACGCAACATCTGTTCTTTTGAACTAGACATTTTTAATAAACTCCTTACCCCCCCTTAAGTCAGAAAAATTGCTACAAGCAATAAGTATAAACTACAATATGCATAATTGCATCTCTTGTCATTTGCCAAGCGATTACTCAAAGTTACTTTTCCTAATGTCACAGAATCACAGAATTGTTTGGGTTGGAAGGGACCTTAAAAGATTATCTAGATGATGAGACGTACTAAATGTCCAAACTGATGACAACTACTAAATAGATGGATATTTACACAGACGTAAAGGGACAATAAATTAAAAAAAAATATTTTTAAAATGAGAATTCTTTAAAAGCTGAGCAACTTCTATGATCTTTTCCTTGTCACTTTTCCTTGTCATCTCTTTAACTAAAAAAAATATATTTTTTTTCCTCTTCTCTTTTTCAGTTTTTATCTTCATGCTTTTTCTTTTTCTGAATATGTAAGTTCTATCTTGCTGCAAAAATGACGTATATCAACATACATGAAAAGACGAAGTGGCCATCTTGTGCAGGTATGGTCAAATACAAACTAATCTGATTAACAAAAAGTTTTCACTCTTCAGAAAGGTGAAATGCTGCTAGTTATATGTATGAGTATCTCCTTCAACCATTACTGGCACAGAAGAAAACATCAGCAGTGGAATTAAAATGGCAAGTCATACTTTCTGAACTACTGTAATGGTGCCAAAATACTCATATATTAGTTACTTTTAGTGGGCATCTCCTTTTTTTTCTACGTGTCTGCAAGCACTGATGCCGTTTACTTTGAAAGACAGCTCCAAGTCCTGGTGAAAGATGATAATTCTAATTTGATTTCCTGGACATTTACAGTAGCTGTTTGCTCAAAAAAAACCCCAAACAATCAAACGTTTCCCAAGAACTTTGGGCCTACTGCATGTTCAGAGTTAGTGCTTTTGAAAAGCTTTGGCCCTACTACGCATGTGCAGCACAGACTAGACTTCATGTACTGTGCATATCATGTGTGACCTCTTGAAGAAAAGACCAATAATGCTAAATATAGGCTCAAGTCATTGAAGCCCAAAATCAACTAAAATGTGCATTTTGTAAGGAACAGCATTACCACATGTCCACAGTTTCCCAAATAAATGCAAAATTATTTTTAATCATTCACTTAAGAAGGGTATATAAAGAAAGCGAAAACAAAAAGTGATCCAAAAAGATAAGAACATTTAAATGCTTCAAGCCTATCATTCAAATACTTGGTGAAACATTTTTCTCTCCTTTGAATCTCACTATGCCTTCACTTTTGCTTTAATTCCCATACTGGACTTTAATATTCTTGGATCCTAAGCAAGTCTGCAACCTAACACCGGGTTAACAGTGAGTACTTCAGAGACATTATCATGGATAACAATTTGTTCAAATAAGAGCAGCATCAAGTAAGTTTGTTGCACCTTTCCAAATTTGATCACTGAAGTGCAAACATTCAAATCAAAATCTATTTGTCAATGGACTACAATCTCTTCAATAGGATGCTGTCACCTTAGAAGACAAAGTGGCCAATTTTGAAAAAGAAAAGACCTGCTTTGTTCATAAAGCAGGACAAGGAGAGAAAACTGGGTAAAAGTGGCCTAGAAATCCAAGCTATTAAGTTCAAAGCCCAAGGGCTTCAAACCTGCTGTATACAGTGGGGGAAAGGTTAATTTCTTCTAGTATTTTTTATCCCATTTTTTTCCTGGTCTACTTTCAGAAGTCACTTCACAAAATCTGAGCTCAAATTTTTAAAATACAATTGATTTCTTCAGGGAGTAGACTGACATCTTAAATTCTATTTGGCCACTTTAAAAGATCTAGATATACCATAAAATTTATAGTTAATTGTTAGCAATATAAAAGAACTGTTAAAAAAATAAACAAAAAACCTTACAATACTATTCTTAGACTTGTTTCAACTAGGTAGCTATATGAGAATTCTCTTCAACTCAAGAAACCCTTTCTCTTGTACCTTGTTTTTGAGCTTTATCTCCAGCAAGGCATTTTAAACAATGTAAAAAAAAAAGCCATTGATTTTTACTCTAGTTTTATAGTCTACTCTTTTGGCTCAAGAGACATGTAATGCCTTACTTGAGCAAAGAAAAACACTTATGGAAATTTGAAAAATAAATTTTTATACACTGTTTTCTTACTGTTTTGTTCTCCTTTGCCCACTTTCTGTACTTCTTTTTATGGAAATTGAAATTCACACAATTCTATTTTTTGCTTTGTCTCCTAGTATTATCATACATAATGGCAAAATATGTAGCCCTTGAAATTTTAAAGTTTAAACACCACTGATGGGAATCACAAAATATTTTGCTAAAAGTTAGGAAAAATAAATGACAAGTGTTTTCTTAAACAGCCACTGAATCATTTATGAGTTTGAAAAGCTAAGTAATTTCTTGTTCAGCACATACAAAACTGATTAAATGGTTCAAATGCTATCAGGATCTCAACACACTGTCTGCAAGCACAAATACAAGCAAAGGAAACATGCAGGGAGTCCAGGTGTACTGTGCAGTTTTAAAAACAGATGCTTAAAATGAATTCTAAATATTCAATTTTTGCTTCAACAGTTTACCAATGCTTAATTTCCTTTGATATGCAATAACATGTAAATAGCATCATGTGTCAGAACTCAAAGTAATCTTTTAAGCACTTTCTTTTAAGTTCTTTTTTCTAAACATTTGGGGAGTGGAGGCTATTAGCAAGAAGCAGGATAGTGAAAAAAACCTTACGATTAAAGGGCCTGTATTTTATTTTTTAAAAACTCTATCTGAATACAAAATTTGTTAGCAACAGATAATAATTTTCTCTATTTAAGGATTTCTGAAGTTAAAACAACACTGTCAAACTAACAATCTGAAAATCTGCAGACAAAATGGGGATGCAGTCACTTTACAGGTAAACTGTAAAGGAACAGGGGAAAAAAACACACTCAAAAGATATACAACTTGAAGTATTTCTATCAATTATTTACTGGATAGATATTTGATAAATTCATCTTACTCAACTTGTGAAGAAGTACAAAAGATTCAAAATGTAATGTCATTTACATTCTGTAATGTAAGTGTCAGCTTTTTAGTGAAAATACCCTCAAGCCGCAGTCCCGACAGCCATTCAGCTCACTCCTGCCTGGCCTGGTGAGACACTCTGAAAAGTCACTCAAGCGACCATGTAGCACAGGGTGCCTTTTCTCGTTTCCCTGCATTAGCAAGTTTCTGTATGGCACAGACCCTTATTAGCAGATGTGGTGCGACACCACGGAGAGGGCACCCCTGAAAGAAGTTGTTGCTCTGAGCCGCGGAGGAAAACCTCCCCTAACCCTGTTCTTGGAATTGGGCATTTTCCTCCCCCACTTAGCATCTCCAGAGAAACAGTGTGAAATTACACAAAGACTAGGGTAGCTTGCTCAAATGAAGAAGCAGCAGCTTTGGAAAGTGCCGGCTACCAGCACACCCGTATCACGAGTAGTATTAAAGTGTTCTTCTCTTTGTCTAGCGCTTACAGTAGGCCTTTAAATTCAAGAATAATTAAGGCTGCAGCCTGTTATTCCTGAAGTCAAGGGCAGCTTTGTTTTGCCTCAGACTGAACTGTGATTTAGCAATTGCTGGAAAGCAACAAGCAGCCACACACCAAGTCATTCAGCGGCTGTTGGGGAAAACTCTTGTCATATACCTCCACGAGGCTTGAGCTCCCAGGGGTACACTGAGGTCCCTGCAGGGGCCAGGCTGGCCAGGTAGCGAGCCAAGGGCTGGAGGCTGTGCCTCCCCACCGGACACCCAGGGATGTCACTGAAAGATGGACTGCCTGGTGGGACAAGTGGCCACACAGGGACACGGGGTGCAGGTGGAAGAGTGAGACCCAGAGGGATCCCAGGGCAGCCAGGCATCAGGGGTGAAGGGAGGGGAAATGAAGCAAGCCATGGCGGAGATGGGGAGATGTTCACAGTTCCCTACAACTCAAGGTCAGTGAGCCATCATAAAGCAAGCCCACAAAGACTAATTCACTGTACCATGCCACAGTGGGAATCATGTTTTCCCTAGTCACTTGGAATTTTCTGTATTTAAAAGGACTCTAGCTTTTATTTTTTTTTCTTCCTCCCCCTTCTGCATTTAAAAGCCTTTTTGGTCTCCTTAGGGGAGCTCATTTTAAGGAAGAAGACTAGGCTTATTTGTCTCACTGGACATCTTGTCACAAGCTCCTACAATGTACCCTATTTCTAATGGCAAAATACCTTCAGTAAAATGAAGGTTCTGCTCTGATGCATATTTTTCAAAACAGGAACCACATTGGTTTTGGCTTAATGTCTTTTCTTCTAGGAAGCTGCAAATGCAAAGATGGGGTGTTGGGTTCTTATAAAACAGAAGTTGGAGTACTGGGGTGGTATCATCTAATTTTCAGGAAGACTTTATCCTGTATATGCATTTCAAGTCCATTATCCTTGACAATAAATTATTAGTTTTATGAATCATTTGGGTGTCCTAACACTTTCAGATTATGTAGAATTTTTCCAAAAATAATTGAGGCTGCATATCCCTTAACAACTCTTAAACTGCTAAAACACCATTTTCACAAATTAAAGTCAACAAAATGTTATGTATTAACTGTAATAATCCTGGAATTTGGCAGCATCGCTTGAAAGGACTCACCATTTCAAAATAAAACTTTCCATGTGCACTTAACTGGAACAGTTAAAAGAACCACACATACAGCAAAATTGTTTTAACTTGACATGCAAACCATGTACCACTCAGAACAAGTACCCAGACAACAATTTTACGGCTACAAATAGGTTTTCTTCATGCCCTATTCTGCCTCGGGGCGGGGGTGTGTGTGTGGGGGGAAAGTCCAACTTTTATTCCTGACAAGTATGTATTAACCTAAGTATCAAAGTAAACTGTACTATATAAGTCCTGAAATTGTTTTCTTTACTATGAAATAACCTCGAGTTTTTCCTACTCACTCCTTTCCAGTGCATCATTAATCTAGTACGAAAAATAAATAAATAACAATGATTACACAATAATTACTAAGATACCCATTGTAGGTCTTCACTGAACATACATACAGTTTTGATTTAAAGGACTTTGTGTTTTTACTGAACTGCTTTGTGCTGGGTCACAGCTCGATACTGCTTTTGGCTGTCTCTTGTTACCTTTCTGCATGACCGAAGGGCTGTTGCTACAGTAAATAGATCCCAATACTTGCCAGAGTTACTGTTGATCACAAAAGTCCAACATTGTCCTAAGACATTAACAGAATCTAAGACATTAACAGAATAACAGGAAATCCCTCATTAAGGCAATTATTTAATTGCAGAGGAACAAAAGCAGAGAAAATAAGAAAAAAAACAACGCTTAATAGTGACTGGTGCCTTTAGCTGGGGTGAACACCAAATAAACTTTGAAGCAGAAAAATACCCCAGCAGTTCCCTGCAGACTCCGCGCCTAATGTCCCCATTGTGTACAGAAAGCTTTGCACAGGCCTTACATAAAACACTGCCTTGATTCGAGTAATGAGGTCCACAAAAACATGACACTATCTATTCTGTTACATTCTGGAGGCAAGTCTCACTTATCAGTATGTGCCAGATGAGATATCGTTCCACCTCTGAAAAGTCTGCCTGCTGAAGCATGACCTCAAAAATCTTCAGGCAGGAGAGGTGAGAGCATAAGCTCCTGAGGGCAGATGAGCCCACTCCAGCTGTGAAAAACTACCCCATGCTTCCCAGTCCCAGAAACGGGAAGCCTTTCCAAACACCACCTTGCAGAGGGAATGGCACAGGAGCTACAGCTTGCCCACAGCAGTGCAAGGTATCACAGCCAACGTGCTCTACTCTAAATGCCCTCAAGACATTTCCTTGAAAAATCTTCCCGTAGAGTTTTTGCTGCTCCACAAAATTTATTACTAAGGTGTTGAACTTGGAGGGCTATTGTTTCAGACCACATGGATGGATGATGTCACTTTTGCTAATCCTAAAGTCAGCGTCTGTGCCTGATCCGGTAAATTCAGTATTGGAGGTCCTGTTAATGGTTTACAGAAACTTTTTTGTTGGAGGTATGTGAAGCGCAAATAAGGAGAGGGGAGGAGTTCCTGTCCTAACCTGAGCTTTCATGGGTTGACTCAACCTCCATGAGTGAGGATAGTAATTAACAGAGGCACCCCATGGAGACCACCTGCCTTGCCTTCTACCACTCCCCACCTACTGCCTCACCCAAGGCAGAAGAGGACAGTAGTTTTTTTTTAAAGAATAAAAGATATCCCATTGCTGATAAAAACACATCCAGGGGCCTGAAAATCTTAAAAATATTTCCTTTTGACTTGCTCTGTGGTGGGAGTAAGCTGCTCTGCCTACAGGTACTTGAAAGAAAACGGCACTCTCTAAAACAGAGTTTCATGTCTGCATTGCCACTGATTGACACATATGGTCTGTCTCCGAGGTCATACAGAGAAGAGATTAAACATCACAGATCTGTGGATAAACAGTATGAACAAGCAGGAATATGCTTGTCCTATATTATTGTTTTAGGTTTTTTAATTGTTCTTGCCCTTTTCATGTGCTACAGAAGCTACCCCAGCAGATTGTATATGGAGGTGTATCAGGAATGTTGTTACTGGGTCAAACATTAGTTAAAAGAGCTTATTTTCTAATCACCCTTATAGAGGATACAGAGACCAGACTTCCCAGAGGCTTCGGGGAAGTCCAGCTTTGTGTGGCAAAGGTCAGCTCTGAGATGCCTTGGCCAGCCTTGAAGAGATTTTCAAGAGAAAGCTGAAGAAGACTCTGTGGCTGCCCTGCCCTTAGCATGGAAATGGCCGATGAGCTGAGGCTGTCACACTTGACCCTTGTCTGAGCTATGCTGCTGCTGCCCTGCACGTCCCTGTGCCTGGCCACGACCCAGACCAGCTTCCCAGTTAGACTTGGGAACTGCCTCCTCATCACTCTGATCTTGCTTGGTGATCACTGGGCTGACCCAGCTTACTGTCTCTGGGCCCACCTTGACCACAACTTGCTGACCTGTGTTCTTGGCTTCGCCTCGGACCTGCCCTATCACCACAACTTTATCTGACCTCTTTAATGAACCTTGCGTGATCTCTTCTCTGAACCTCGTTCCTCTCTCCAGACCTGCCCTGCAGGATGAGTCCTCATCTTGCGACTTCCCTGCTCTGCTGGGCTTGTTGGCCCGCTCTGCCCCCAGCTCCCCACCCCTGAGGACCAGCCATCCCTCTCTGGGGCTGACAGGAATGCTGGAACTGGGCGTACAGACCGGATACCCACAAAATAAAGGCCTGGCACCGTGTTAGAGCCCTGCTGAGCTGGAAAGAGAATCCAAGAGCATCCTGTTAAGTGGTAAGAAATACTATTTTGTACTCAAACAGTGTAGCCTTTGTAAGGGATGCTGGCAGAGCAGCAAAGTAAAACCTCTCAAACAGTCATTTCAAAAGTAGAACTTGCACTCCTTCAGCTTGACATTGAGCAAAAAAGAACCTTGGCTCCCTGCAACTGTTTGTGGTGTGGGATGAACCCACACGACAGGAACAGACTGCCAATGCGCTGATTAACCTGATCACAAAGGAAGTCCTCCTTAGTATGGACCCTTAGTATGGGTCAGTTAAACAGCAATTGAACATAACCAGTGAAATACAGTATCACCACCTGAATGACATCAAAGGCAAAGTCATATACACAAGAAAACTGCCTAAGATTTCCTCTGTCCTGAGCAAAATTTAACATTAACGAGGAAATAACATTAATTTTGACAAGGAAACAAGTGATATACTATAACACGCTACGCAGAGATGAAGAGAACTTCCAAAATCCTGTTCCATTCAACCAAAACATTCAGATATATACTTTGAATTCTTAATACAGAAACAGTTTTGTCAGATAAAGAGTCACCTACAGGCAGCATGATCCTGAGCATCGACTGAGAACACCCAGTGTCGCTCAGTATCAAAAATTTACTGTAGATTATAACCCACATCTTGACATTGGCATTTGACAAGTGAACAACTTGACAAATTTGGAGTTTCACATTCTTTGTGAGTAGCCAGTTTTAACTTGGCCCATACAAGACAACAGAATATATTTGTCTCTTCCTTCTGTTAGTTCACAACTTAAAAAAACACCATACATCAAAACCCGGTACTTATCATAGGCATCAGAACTCTTATTTCCCATGGTGATGGTAGGAATGCAGAAGTTCTTAGGACCATGGCTTGACAAAAGAAGGGTGAAATCAAAGAAAGTATGAGCCAACTAATTGTACTTTATGCATTTCCACTGGAACACATTATTTAAGCCCATTATAGATACATCTCTTAGCCTACTCTGGCTACTTAAAACCAGACAGAACCAGAGGTGCAGAGCTCTGGAGAGAGCTGCTGAGCTGATTTTGTGGATGGCTTCTAGCATTGCCCTCAGAGGATGGTCTGTGGCTTCTCCACTGCCGCTGCACACAACAGCAAGCACAGCAGAACACAGGACAGAGACACCCCACCTCACTGACAGCAGTGTTCCTATGGTCAGGGAAGAAATGATTCGGCTCAGCGAGCTCAAAACAAAGGCACAGCAGCCACCTCGGAAAGGTGGCCCCTCAGCCCCCAAAATGTAAACAATTCAAGCCCTTGGGCAGCAGGTCAGCAAAAAGGAATGCCTCCAAACATTGCCACAACATATTTTGAGTTGGAGTTTAAACTTTCTCCCTCCCCTTTATTTTTCTTGGTCCCTTCCCCGAATCTCAACATTTCAATTACAGCTCAACAGGAACATTTTTTCTGCCCTTTCAGAGCTGAATTAGCCTGGCTGTTCTTTCTATTGCCCAGAGCAAGAAGACTTCAACAGGGGAAGAGCCAGTATGTGCAAGGTACGTATCCTCTTTAGAGAGTTAAGTATTGAGTTTGAGAGTCATCCCTGAATCATTTAACTTTTCCACAATAAGCATCCTTGAGATTAATCAAACCATCAAAAGAAAGCTGTATATGCACTAGGACTTCTTCCCAAAAGGCACAGCAGTGACCTTTTCCTAAAAAAAAAATAAATTAAAAATTAATGAAGCTTCTCCATCAGTGACACTTAACGTTACTCGGTATTTTCACACAGAACCTAAAATATATGTGTGTACCAACTCACATATTTTGAGCTCAGTTTACCAGTAAGTTAAATTGATGACCAACTTGACGAATGAATCATTTCTGAAAGATAATAAAAATGCATCTATGTGAAATGTTTGCTTCATGGTACCAATGTCAGAATAATTATTACTTTTACCAGTCATTTAATAGTGCAACCAAACACCCTGCACTACAGCCTCAACACAAAACTTGTTTCTCTCATGAATACATGGTTTGGCTTTATCCTTGTCTATTATTTTTGCTGATTAGTTCTTCAGCTCTTAAAAAGGAAGCAGCAGGAGGCTATTGTCACAGACTAAATACCAAACTCACAGAATCATCATGATTGGAAGGGACCTCTGAGATCATTGAGTCCAACCACAAAAAAACCCAAAACCAAAACACAAAAAAGCCCCCCCACACCCCAACACATCACACCCACCCACAAACCAACAATCTTGGGCACTACAGAATGCCCTGAAGAGCCATGTCTACACATTTCTTAAATACCTCCAGGGATGGTGACTCCATCACCTCCCTGGGCAGGCT
>JAOTQQ010000012.1:79104875-79150701 GCA_026546715.1 Gallinago undulata | reverse complement strand
TAGAGGGCAATGAGGTCCCCCCTCAGCCTCCTCTTCTCCAAACTAAACATGCCCAGTTCCCTCAGCCTCTCCTCATAAAACATATTCTCTAGACCCCTCACCAGCTCAGTGGCTCTCCTCTGGGCATGCTCCAGCACTTCAATGTCCTTCCTGTAGCGAGGGGCCCAAAACTGAACACAGTACGCAACGTGAGGCCTCACCAGCGCTGAGTGCAGAGGCATGATGACTTCCCTAGTCCTGCTGGCCACACTATGCCTGATACAGACCAGGATGCTGTTGGCCTTCTTGGCCACCTGGGCACATTGCTCATGTTAAGCCGGCTGTCCACCAACACCCCCAGGTCATTTTCTGCCAGGCAGCTTTCCAGCAACTCTTCCCCAAGCCTGTAGCGTTGCATGGGGTTTGTTGTGACCAAAATGCAGGACCCAGCACTTGGCCTTAGTAAACCTCATCCCATTGGCCTTGGCCCATTGATCCAGTCTGTCCAGGTCCCTCTGTATAGCCTTCTGACCCTCAAGCAGATCAACACTCCCACCTAGTTTGGTGCAAACTTTCTGAGGGTACACTCAATCCTCTCCTCCAGATCATCAATAAAGATATTAAACAAGACTGGCCCCAAAACTGAGCCCTGAGGGACACCACTGGTGACCGGCCACCAACTCCCATTAATCACAACTCTCTGGGTACAGCCATCCAGCCAGTTTTTTATCCAGTGAAGAGTACACTTGTCCATGCCATGATTCGTCAGTTTCTCCAGGAGAACGCCACGGGGGACGGTGTCAAAGGCCTTACCAAAGTCCAGGTAGACAACACCCACAGCCTTCCCCTCATCGAGAAGGTGGGTCACATGGTCATGGAAAGAGATCAAGTTGGTCAGGCAGGACCTCCCTTTCATAAACCCATGCTGGGTGGCCCTAATCCCTTGCCTGCACCGCACTTGCTGTGAGAGCTCACCCAAGATGATCCTGTCCATGATTTTTCCCGGTACCGAGGTCAGGCTGACGGGCCTATAGTTTCCCAGATCCTTCTTCTGGCCCTTCTTGTAGATGGGCATCACATCGGCCACCCTCCAGTCATCTTGTATCTCTTCTGATGAGCAGGATTGTTGATAGATAATAAAGAGAGGCTTGGTGAGCTCTACCGCCAACCCACTGAGTACCCTTGGGTGAATCTCATCTGGCCCCATAGACTTATGTGTGTCCAGGTGCATAAGCAAATCATTAACTACTTCCCCCTGGATTACAGGGGAGTTGTTCTGCTCACCATCCTTATCTTCCAGCCCAGGAGGCTGAATACCCTGGGGGTAGCTGGTCTGACAATTAAAGATGGAGGCAAGGAAGGCATTAAGTATCTCAGCCTTCTCCTTGTCTTTGATCGCAATGTTTCCCCCCTCATCCAGTAGGGGATGGACATTCTCCCTGATTCTCTTTTTGTTGACGTATTTCTAGAAACTTTTTTTGTTTTCCCTTATATTAATGGCCAGGTTGAGTTCCAGTTGGGCTTTTGTCTTCCTAATTTTTTCTCTGTATAACCTAACAAGATCTCTGTACTCCTCCTGAGTTGCCTGTCTCCAAAGGTGGTAAACCCTCTTTTTTTTCTTTAAGTCCCATCAAGGACTCTTTGTTCATCCAGGCCAGCCATTTTCCCCACCCTTTAATTTTGCACCTCATGAGGACAGCCTGCTCCTGGGCCTTTAGGATTTCCTTCTTGAAGAGCGTCCAGCCTTCTTGGACCCCTTTGCTCTTCAGGATTATCTCCCAAGGGACTCTCAACCAGGGTTCTGAACAGGCTAAAGTCCAAGGTGGAGATTTTGCTAACCCCCTTCCTTACCTCACTAAGAATTGAAAACTTGACCACTTCATGATCGCTAAGCCCAAGACAGCCTCCAACCTCCACATCTCCCACTAGCCCCTCTTTGTGAAAAGTAGGTCTAGTGAGGCACTTCCCCTGGTAGGCTCACCTACCAGTTGTGTCAGGAAGTTATCTTCTATACACTCAAGGAACCTCCTAGCCTGCCAGCTCTCTGCTGTGTTATATTTCCAGCATTCAACCGTCTTCTCCTAAGTATGTCCAAAATACAACAAAAACACAGGTGAAATAACACTTCTCATTGTATTGTAACTTACAGGTGCCTTGACGTGACAAAACAAAATCTATTACTGCAAGCGTACAGGAGCAGAAAGGTATGCATGGTTTCACAGACATATATATAAAAGATTATTAGGAACTCATTCTTGAGAATGTCTAGCATGATACAGCTCAATTATTTATTTTTATATTCAATTTATTAATACCTTAAACTGCATAATATTTTTGAACCATTCTTAGAGCTGATTCATCCTGTTTACAGAATGACACAAATCTTTGTAGAAAAATATCACCTGACCATGCCATTAAGGATTGTGACTTAGAAAGTATAAAATACTTTCCTTGTGTAACCTTTAATAAAGACATTACCTATTGCACAACTGACTCAATACAGCATCACATTCAGATCCATGCAGAACAATGGCCTGATGGGGCTCTCTAAATCAAATCCACAATCTTCTGAATTAATAAAGTAGTTGACATTTAAAGGCTGGTACAAGCCTTTAAAGGCTGCCTGCATCAAGACTGGACATACTTTCCCAAGAAACTTGCTGACAGCAAGGAATGGGAGCATGCAGGATCAGTCCTGGACTCCACCCCCCTCTCTGGAAGGACATGTGTTCCTAGTTCACAAGGCTCCTCTGCCTTTTCTCCAAGCCTGACCTCCTCTACTTTTCAGTCCTGAGCTGTTTTTCTCAGTCCTACCTCTGCCCCTGGGTCCAGGGGCTGACAGTGTTGGTCTTTCTGAGGAAGAAAAGGGAAACAGCTCGAATGATTTTTCAGCAGCCTGAGGGTCTGTGCTGGGGGAAGTTCATGGTGTGAGGGTCCCTCTCTCCTCAGGACCCAGAGAGACACTGGAAGAATGCACATCACAGCACAGTGAAGAAGAGGATAATTGAAAGTTTATTTTGTGCACATATTTAACATAGATTTTTAATCATGTTTTTCTTAATTTGATAATTTGGACTTTTAGATTAAATATTAAAATATTTATTTGGCTAACAATAAGTTCCTGTTTGCATATATATGGTGTGCTCCCTTTTGGTGGTAACAAGGTTTTGAGTCTAATATTCATCATTTTGTGCTGAAACACATTTTCCCTATCTTTAATCTACTCTGTTTGCCCGCTTCCTTTGGCTCCCATTCACCTATGCTAGTCCCTTTTATAATCTCAAATTACTTCTTTCTTAAATTTTGGTACACTTTTGGCTTCCTGTGTTTGCTCAGCTGTCCCTACCATACCCTCTCCTAACATACTCTCCCCTTACCCTGCTACTGCATTCCTGAGCATCTCATCGCTACACAACTGTTTACATTTCTTCACCTCCTCCTTGCTTCTAGTCTTGCTCTATTCTATTCCTAGCTTCCCCTTTTCCCAAAAAATATTAACAAAACACAAAGAGAACCAGATGAAGAAAGTAGGAGAGGTCTGGAAGCTTGTGGTTTCCACACAGACCAGAGCCTTCTAAAAGCCAGAAAAAGAGTCAGTGGCTACATCCACTCTCCACACATTCATCAAGGGGACACAAAGAGAAGGGGTTCTCCTGTCCTTTTGGATGAGTCGTAGCTAACAGTATGGAGGTTCAAGAGCTTAGAAAAAAGAGAGATTGACTTATTTGCTCAGGCGATAAAGAGAAAGGAACAAGGAACTCCTCAGCTCCATCCCATAAGTTTTTAAAAGATGAAATTTACCTACATTTAAAACCAGGTTTTCTCACAGTATCTGCTTTTCCTATTTGGACTGTAATTAATACATATCCCTTTCTCCCACCTAAGCCAGCTGCTGCAATTATCCTGTGCTGCACTCCCAAGCCCATGGCATCCAAAGGGGCTAGGTTTGAGAGTGGCAGTTTGGCTTTTTCCACTGTTAAAGAGAAAAAAAAAAAAGGGCAGAGAAAGAAAATGGTTATACATCAGGAACAAATTTTGCTCAGTGAAAAAAGATGCAGAATGTAGGATTTCGAGCACTCAAAGCAATACTGGTCTGCCTTTAAGAACTGAGGAAGGCTGTCATTACTATAACTACTACATTGAAACTGATTTATACTGGCCATTACAGTAAAAGACCAGGATGCAGCCTTGCAGATCTACACATGCACTCTCTCTTCTGTCTCTTTGGAAAAAGGTTTGCAGAGCCATAACAGCTCTACATAACTGTCCCTTTCTTCCCTGTTCCCTTAGGACGCTCCAAGGGGCCTGAGATTCAGTGCCTATTGATGCACACCACGTGTTAGTGCATCAGTCCTCAAGAGAAAAAATAAACAACCCAGACACTGCACTGGGCAGCTAACACAGTTGAGAGCACACTTTCAGATAAAGCTGTTCTGCACTTGGAAACCCTTCTTTGACAGGTAACCCCGAGAGATTGGACAAAATGTGGAAGTTTTTGTAAATCTGAATCTAGAAGTCATGAAAAACAAGAATAGGACACCTGGACTGCAGAACATTATCACAGGTCCCACAAGACTGTTGGGCATTCTGGCCCTTATATTTAGTTCTTCATTAGAGGATTTCCATAATATTTTAGTTCTTCATTAGAGGAGTTCCATAAGAACTGTCTTAGAAAATTCTCCTCAGAGCTGGTTCCTGCACCTGTGAGAATAGCCATTCCCATGCTGTCCTCCCTGTAACCGGTGTGTCAGCCAAACTGAATACATCATGGAAGTATCGTCACTTCCCACCATATTCACTCCTTTTACATGGCACTTGCCTTTTCCATGATGCAAGTCCTCTGACATGCCGTACTATTTTGCTGCTAATTTTAGCTACAGAATGATGAGAAATATGAACTACCAGGGTCCGAATTTAAGTATTTTTTTTAACTGAAGCTGCAGTCTCAGCATTATTTAATTCAAAATTTTGTTTGGGTGTACCATCAACATATATTCTGGAATATATAGAGATTTACTGACAAAGTAATTGTTTTCATTCATGTTGCGATAAAATGGCTTCATTAAAAATAATTAGCTAGCTGCAGTACTTATACGCACAACATTAACATTTACACACATCACATTCAGATGTGATGTTCTCTACAATGAAGCAAGAAACCCTGGGATCTCAAAATATGGCTTCATATCGAGGGGCAGCCAAAGCTCAGAACAAAATAGCTGGAGAGAAGCAGGTTTAGAGCACTAAAATTGCCTACCTAAGGATAATGTTAATGATGATAATGATTTATACTGTACTGCAGGGACATGTATAATGCTGTGCTGACTAAAATAAGAAAAGAAAAATTATAGTTAGCTTAGTTTTAATTTTTCAGACTTAGCTCTTTTTTTCAACTGGTTTAGGAAAAAAAAAAAAGCTAATATGCAGGAGAGAGAGAGACCCTGAAAGCAAGCTGCAGAAAGGTGGACAGTAGCTTTGGAACTGAAGTAGGAAGCAGTCTGGGGACAAAAGCCATTCTGTGTCAACAGTGTATACATACACACACAAAGGTAGGAAAAAAGAGGAATCATCCACGCAGGTTCAGAAGCCCGACTATGCTTTCCAATGCTCTGATTCTGGAAAACGAGAAAGCAGCTGCGGGAGACTCACTGCCTGGTCAATGACAGTAGCCGGTTCAAGTGCCCACTCCTCACTCACAACAAGAGAAAGGTGCAGAGAGGTGCCCTGGGTTAGTTTATTCTTGGACTGTACTGGATTTGTTTTGCCATGCTTATGCTGCTTTTTCAGTAGGAGGAAACTCAGAAGTGCAATTAGAAGAGGCCCTCAGAGTAGCGTCATCCAACACTATGGGGACAGACAGGTTCTTTGGGGATCCTTGGCAGAACGGTGACAGCACCAGGGGTCAGGAGCAGTGGACACTGACCACAAATTGACATGGAACCTCCTTGAAGTTGACAAAATTCAGCTTATAATAAAATGATATGTATGTAAATTCTCTGTAAATGATGACCTAAAGCTTGTTCTAGCACAATCCTTAAGCCCTCTTCAGAAGTATTGCCTTGGTAATTCCTGTGTAAAGCTCCACCATACAAACTAATATACTTGATATAACCTGTCACAGCACTGCTGGACATACACAGATATTTTTCCCTGGAGAAAATACCATTTCAGTTTCATGAATGGTAACCATGGAAATATCAGATCAGCCAAGGTTTCAGAAGCCAGACTTGTTTATCAGATTTCACTTTCCTAAAGCATGTTTAATATAATGGATATAATAAACATCAGGTACATTAAATTGTCCAAGCATTTAGTTACAGTCATTTGACACAAACCTGTAAAAACCTGGGCTGTCCTACCTACCAGGTCTCCACAGCTGCAGGATATAACTAAGGCCAAAGGATCTTCCTTGATATCTGCTTCTTTCTTGAATGCTCCAACGGTGCGTTGGATGCACTGTACTGTTGAACACAATGCAGAAACATTACATGCTATTTTCGCTATAAGACTGTGTGGTTAGCTACCCTTCCTGGCTGCTGCACTCAGATTTAGAGCAATTATACACAGGGAGGAGGAAGGGCTTCCAGGGTGAGGCAGAGGGAGAAATGCAGAGTGGAGAGGCTCTGCTCAGAGCAGAAAGCAGACCTCAGCCAGACTTCAGAGAAATCTCTGGGGGAAAAAAGCACCAACCTTTAGTAGCCTAAAGGGATTGTATGGCATCTATTCAACCCAGAAAAATCTCTGAAAATTGCCAGAGTACAAGCAAAAAGAAAACAACTACAGTACATGAATACAAAAGGCAGACTTAATTTTAGAACTATGATTTTAATCTTCCTACACACCAGCACTGAGACTTCCCAATTTCCAGAGCTAACATGCTCTAATTAGATAACCTTATTTCTAACAAAATGTATATTTAAGGAATAGAATACTCTCCTGCCTTTTGGTATGTTTATTTTTAAGTGAGGTGAGAGTAGTTCCACCAGGAGGCTCAGATTCAACCACAGACTGAGCAGTGTTTTAATATGATATTTTAAGTAGGGTTTTTTTTTCCCTAGCAAAAGACAAATGAGTTGGAAAGAAAGCAAAGAATGTGAATTTTTTAAAGTGTGGGTAGAAAAATACAAGGTACAATTTCTATTTTTATCATCTTCTAAGTACAGTTAGACAAAGCCAAATAAAAATTGTTAAGAAAATTGACCTCTAAAACTAAAACCGATCTAAAGATTCTGGAAAGACCAATAAAGGAAGGATAAACTTAGTAGTGCATTTGCTACTCTATCTGCCTATGAATGTCATACTGATATAGAACAGTTTGCTATTACTTTCTGAAATTCTTCCATTTTCTGAGTAGGTCAACAAATAAAATGAGAACAGCCCACTACACATCCAGTGTTTGTCCATTTGTCTGGAAGGACCTCCACAAGACACATGAAAATGTGTATTATCTGCTGAAAAAAAGCCCTGAATAATTTGGGGAATTCCACCACATTTTTTAAAGAGCGAATCCTCAGCTGTGTGAATTCTCAACTAGCAGCAAGTCATAATCTTCTCTGAATAAGCTTAACATGCTTCTCCTTCAGGGTGTAGTTTCATATTATAGTTAATTCAATCTAACAGCAGACGGAGGCCAGAGGGGGTGGACCTGCTTTCTCCCTGTTTTTCTGCCTATTCCCTTGTGTTAAATTTAGCATTTGTACAACTCAATAGTGACTCCCATCAGCTTGCTGATCTGAAGGAAAACTCGCAGCTTTTCATGAGTTAGCTTTCACTCCAAACAGGGAAGATTTACTGTGACAAGTCAAACTCAGAAGAGCAAGAAGGAGCACAGAGAAAGTGATGTGGGAATGAGAGAGCTATTGCTCTCTTCAGTGGCAGTCATTAGACCAAACTAAGCATGATATGAACTCATATTCTCAGCGTGCATCTATGTTACCTTCTCAGCCTGAAGCAGTAGTACGACTTTGAAGTGAATCCATGAAGAAATGACCATACTGAATTTTGGTTGAGTTTGCAGACTAGCTATGGTGCCTACGAAATTGATTCTTTTAGGAGGAAACTTAGCTGAAAACACTGTTCTGAAGTTACACCAACTACTTGCTAAACATTCACATGCCATGCAAAAGGCTCCTGAAAGGTTTAGGAGCTCGGAGGTAGTCTATAGTGCTTCTCACACTACACTGCAATGTGTGAACTGTGCAGGTGCTGCATTTTCTTCATGAAGATGAAAAGCCCTGGTTTTATAAAGACCCTAAACAACCACCAGACTTTGGGGGTAGCAAAATATACCTCTATTACAGAGATCCTGAGCTTATTTTCACGAGGGAACAAAGCACTGAGGTTTCCACTCATTTGGATACCCACACCCTTAGATCCACGATCACCAACATGGAAGAGTCCTCAAGGAGAGTGAACTTTTCAGCACACAGAAGACCCTTGTGAAGAAACACTCAGGGACACATCTTCGGTCTGCTCTGTGCCCCATACGGCACTGAGCCAAGGCTCCTCACTTCAGTCAAGGAATTGAGCAGGTCAGGGGAGTGGTAACAAAGTTTATCAACAGTTCCCAAAACAGTGAAGTAATCAACCAGGTCCAGTATCCATCTAGGGGATTCATTTATGAGCATCAGAAGACAGGGCTGGGGACAGGACTGAAGACAAGCTATAGTGCACATTCAAGTACTCCATTCAGGAGCCAAGCTACCTATAACATATTTCCAAGTTCCATCCCGGTGATAAGTCCAAACACAGGACTGGAGACAAGGCTATGAACAACAGGCATTCAATGTTCATCCAGAAGAAGGGACCAGAAACCGGTACACCTACGAAATGTCTCTGTGCCCTCAAGACACTGACATTAGGTCTCAGTGTCACACACTTTCTGGCTGAAGGTTAGTTCACAGGACAGACATGGAAGATTTTCTTAGAAACTTGAGCATTACTAGCGCACCATTCTGCAAATTTATGTTGCAGGTGGAGGCAAGGATGCCCGTGCTCTTCATTTATCACCATCAGTCCCTGAATGCCTTGTCAATACTATATTGACAGCAGGTAACTTAAATTGCTCTGCATAGGGTAATGAAATGGAAATGTCATTAAAGATACCAGTGTTTAGCGATATAATGTTAACATATCCATTTCAATCACAACCTGCCTATACATTTATAGAGTAACATAAGCAAACTCAAAAGTTTTGTGTCACTGTCACTCTCACAGCCAGTCTGCCAGTGCAGTCATCTTGTACAAAGCTCACAGAGAAATAATATATTGTCATTTGATTGCAATACTTAGATAACATTGTCAATTTTTACCATCAGAGAAGTGGCACACACTTTTTGCAGGTAAAGCACTGCAATACATTCATAAAGGCTTTTCAGGTCTATTTCAGAGAACACTTAAATAGTCCCCATTAAATAATGCCTGGCCTTTTCCTTTGATACAGTTATTCCCCCTTAAACGTATTCTCTAAAAGTATCTGTCAAAGCCTCATATTTACAGCTAGTAGCTTCCATTGAGAAGTGATCTTTCCTTAACACCATTTACATTTTACTACAGAGTTACACTAAATATAAGGGAGCAACGATTAGTGCCTTGCTACAGCACAGTAATTGTCACTGATATTTCTTTATCATTATACAAGAACAAGCATAACTTAAAACTTGCAAGTGCAAAACACAGGTTAAAACAATGAAAAATTCATAAGTGAAATAAGAACCAAAAAGAATGGTTGGTGTTCTAAGCAGAGTTTGAAATTAGGAGAGATTTTAGTATTTTTGGGATGATGAACACCAGTTTAATCCTTAAGAACAGTTGCAGAGACACACAAAATGACGGAAACAAGGGGTATATGAGGGCCTATGGGCCCAGGAGTGTTTCCTAGCCGTTGAGACTGACTGGAACCAGACTACTTGTTATAATGAGATATAAGCATGCATTACCACACCACACACCTTGGTTTCTACTTAAAAAAAAACTTGGCTAAATGGACAGCGATGAAGCTACAACCAAACACCCAGGACCTCATCTCTTGACAATAGGTGGACAAGTGCAATGAGACACAATGACCCTGCAGGGTAAATTCAGACAGTGACCACAGAAACCTGTAGGTGGCCGACCACTCTGTTGCCCAAACCAGAGTATCATATCAGCATGCAGCCTGCAGTTAGTGTGTTCAGACTCTGCAGGGTAGAAACTCAATTTTCCTCTAAACTGCCATATGACCTAGGATTTAAAGAACAGAGTACTCTAAAAGCCTAAACTCAAAAAATTAGTAATTAAAACCAGTAAGTCCACATGGAAGATACTTTATTATAATCCCATAAATAAATAGAAGTAGATCATATTTTTTAATCAAGAGGACAGGTTAAATGAAATATTTCATAAGAGGAGCAATTCATAGCATCCAAAGTATCATGACTGAATATAATTATGCACTATCTTTAATAGTTATGAATTATTTGGAACACTAGAGGTTGTCAGCTTTTTTCAGTTAATACATCTCAGAGAAGATCTGGAAGTCACAGAAGTACTCGTAGTACCCTTTTAAAGAAACATCTGATGCTATTTTCACTAATCAAAAGCATGATTTTGATTCCAGGAAACAGAAAAATGCAGCTATTTTTTTAAATATATTCCCTTTAATAATTATTCTATAGCTTATGAACTTTGATGAAATATGAAAAAACTCATGTGCTGCAATACTGAAACAAATTGAATTTGACCACTAAGACATTTCTCTTCTTATAGTAATACTCTAAAATCTCTATGGTTGCTATAACTTCTAATAATGTACTGAGCTTGTTTTAATCTTGATTTCCACTCTATTTCTTTTTTAAACATTAGCATTATTTAAAAAACCCAATAAAGTCAAAACTGGGATTTCAAGGCTTTTTGTACTGTGTTCAAAATGTAAACAATGACATTTTATATGCTATATTTCCCATATGAGTCTGTTTGTCCTCATGTATTTGGATCTTTTTTTCTTAATAGTTTCACCCCCTGATTCTACCAGAAGGCCATCAAGATGACACTGGAAGAGATAAGAATCACACTGGCTGTGGATAGTGTCCTGTCAAATAAGTAAGGGAACTTTATTCAACATTCCTTGCTCCTTCCCAGTTCTTTCACTGAAATATTTCTGCTCAAAAAGAATAGGCCAAGCTTTTCCAAGCAGTAGTCAATGGTGAATCTTTCTCATTAGGCTTCATGTTATCATATTGCAAACCCACAGACCTAAAAGATGCTAGTTTAGAAAGTCTCCAACTTAAAAATAAAGGAGGTATCACAGTGTGACAATCTTGGCAGAGCACTGGTGCCACAGATGAGAATGGGTGCCTTGGCAGAACTGAATGCTTCATTCAGCTCCTGAAATCTTCCTTTCCTCCATATAAATAGAGCTTTTTCTTTGCCTTCCCCTGCACGTGGGACCATCTAACAAAAGTAATAAAAGAAAGAAATCAACTTGTCTCCATGGGGCATGGCATCTAGACCCCATTCTTTTTAAAAGAAGCATGACAATTCAACAGAGAAGTAAAACTTCAATATTTATCTCTGCACAAATTGTGTTATGAAAAGCAATTAAGATTTTACCTTTCTGATATAAAAATGTTCCAGTAGAAAATGACCTTGAATTCCTGCCTTGAAACTCTTCAAAATCTTATTCCTATGGATTTTCATGGGGCTGAAGTTCCACAAAAGAGAACTTGTAATCTAATACAGATCGTTTAAATTTAGCTGTGATTGTATTGGCCTTTTCAAAGCCTCTGTGTTCTCTTGCAATTCCATCTTACAAGAAAGACCAATGTCAAACCAATGTTGTAAGGTGAAGGTTTTTTTGAGATTAACCTCTAACAATGGCATAGTAAACCAAAGTAGATATTGCCAAGCTTGTGAAAACCAATATAGAAGCAAATCTACAGAATGTACTTTTAATCATGCATTTAGTATCTTTATTTTGACTTCCATAGTTCTTTTCCATAAGGATGATGCCATAGCTCCTCTAGCAATTTAAATAGGCGAAATCAAAGGTCATTTACTAAGTTCTTTTCCCAAGCAATACCTTTGAAATTAACAAGAGGTCATTGAATTTAACACCAGCTGCAGTATATGTATCTTCCATTAAAAGTCCTCCTGCCCGCTTACAAGTCACATTGCACAGTATTCCTCTTTGAGATTTGGCTGCAGTAGAATTAACTATCAGTTGAAGCGGATTTAATGGCTTAATTTTTTGAATAGAGTACTTGCGAGTTTTAGCAATATTGGTGTAATACTTTCACACTGAGCAATTCAAAGGAGTCTAAGGGAGAAAGGCAAACACATTTCACTGAACGAATGAAGTGTCACCTGCAATAAGTGCAAGTGTTTGCATATAGCACTCTATTTATAGTGATTATAAAGAATTATAGCATGTAATATTTCTGAGAGACGTTCATGGAAGTACTTTATTCACTCAGACTACAAGCATCAATGAAAGCATTACTATCTTTTCCAGACTTTACTACATCTAGCCTTGCAGCTGCAGATTCTGACCTGGGAACCATTACTGAATGGAGTTATATCAGCAGAACACATAGGAGGTTATGTACATCTTTTTCATTGTCATGAAGTGATGATAAAGCTTAAGGATACAAAGTGATTGATCATTCTGAAAGAAGCAAAGAATGAGATATCTCCAAAAGCAAAAAGAGAAAGTGAGAAGAGGATTCTGATTTAAGAGAAGATAGTAGATTAGAAAGCCCTGTACCTATTCCTACCTCAGTTGAGAACCAGAGATGCTCAACAGAGCAAAAGAAATCTCTGTTGTTTTAGACACGTCTTATTTTTCAGAGAGAGTTAATTGGTAAGGAATTACAGTTTTTAAGACTTCAGTGCCCCTAGGTCTTGAAAGTCATTAATATGACATCATTCCAGTAAAATAAATTATTTATTTCATCTGACATTCCAGGGTGGCAAAACCTTTGAATCATATGGAATAGATCACTGCTCATCAAAAGACCTACACCTTCCTAGTATCAATAGAAGAGAAACGGTCGGGTAGAAGAAACAACTATAAGTATGACAAGAAGAAATGTTAAAAAAAAATATAGAAGCAATAGAAAATATTAGATCGCAAGAAAGCCAGAACATTGCATTAAGACTATCAAGTATTGATTTATAAAAAAAAAAAAAAAAAGCGTATAGAAGATTAACTGTAATTCTGCCTTGTCTACACCATCAACCAAGTTGAATAAGAAACCAAATGGCAACTCAGAACTAAAGCACATGGATGTCTGTGGGGGTCTGTAATGAAAGAACATGTGAACATGACCAGCTCATACAGTGTTGGTGCAGGAAGGTCTTGCTTGACCCAAGGCCATTTCAATTACTGTCAGTTCAGTTATCTGTCTTGGTGTAACCAGTCCTGATTCAACTACCAATCTGCTCTTCATCCTACATCATGCACTACAAAGGATATGCTTCTTGCACCTTCTAGGTGAAATACACCCACTGTTATATTGCACAAGCTAAATCAAGCCACGTGAACTCTGAACAGCAAACCAGTAACATCAAAACAACTTATTCCTGTACAATTTGAATAATAAAAAAGGCAAAATAAAGCTTTAAAATCCTATCTTAATCATTGGATTAGATTAAGTCTAGTTAGCATTATTAGTGCTTAGCATCACTTAATATAGCTTTAAATTATAACACGATAAAGTAAAAAAAATAATAGTAGATCCAAAAAGCTGCACCCCAGGCTGCTTGCTCTCTTAAAGATGTGTGATTCTTAAAATATTCAGGTAAATGTAGTACTGTTTTTCACTAAAGTCAGCATAAATGCAGAAAGTTGTACATTAACCATAATATCTTTCTAAATAACTAGCCACAATTATCTCTCTTCACAGTGTATATGCCTCAGTATTTTAAACAAAACACAAGCAATCCATAGTCTGCATTTTCAGCAAACGCCATAAATAATCAAAACCTGAAAAGGGTTATATTATGCATGATAACAAGCCTTTCTTTAACTTTTACTTATCAAGGAATAAAAATCATACTTATTTAAACATCATGGATGTTAGGAGGTTCATGTCACAGATTCTCTTAATAACGTGAACAAGGGCATTTATTGTAACTACATGAATATCCCTTTCTGTTGTTGGGGTCTTTTTTTTAAGCTGAATATAAAGTGTAATATAAAGTGCCTCACTGCAAAACTGTATTCCTGCTAAAATAAGTACATTTAGAGGCACTAAGGGATTTTATTTTATTTTTATTTTTTTCCTTTCTCTGTAATATGGATCAGGAAAGACAAAAGCTAGGTGATTTAAGTGAAACCTATATAAAAATTAAAGACGAAAGTATGAAAATGATTTTTTTGTTAATTTTTCATTTTCTGGGTGATAAGATTAAGGTTTTATTTGCAAAGTTGGCTGTAGCAATGTTTACATGGATTTAAAAAGCAGTTCAGAATTGAGTTGTTTTTTTTAGATCAGTAAAAAAAAAAATCAAACCTGGGAAATATTCTGCTGCTGCAGAAGCTGTTTCAGACTGACTTCTGCAATTTACTAAGTTACACCTCCCTTTTTAAAAGCCGATTCATAAATATCATTATATGTGATAAACTACATTTTCTTTGCTCATTTCTACAATAGGATTAACAGGAACTGGACAGAGAAAACTGGAAAGCTTTTTCCAAAAGCTTTTCATATATAAAGTCACTTACGCCCTGACACTTACACGGCCCTACGAAGGAAAATATTGTGATGTAATATATTTAGCAGACTAGGATAGAAAGTGGAGGTGATGATTACTTTGAATTATTAATAGGGTCTTCTGTTCTCATCAGCAACTTGCAATGATTATTTCCTGCTAACAGCTACATTTATCAATTTACATGCACTACATTTAATTGACAAATTATCTGGCCATGAATTTCCAGAGACCTGCCAGAGCTTTCTGTTAATCAACTAGAAGAGGAAAATTAGATAGCTGAACTACAAAGCACTGATTCTAATTGGATTAGTCCTATAAGTTAATAAAGAAAATTCTTGTAATGTTCTGTATCTAGTAGTCTAGTGCTTTGACTAGTGAGTCAATATAGACTAATGCTTCCAGATCAATGTTGTTGAAATGCTGTTATTATATTAGGTTGAAGCGGTTTAAACATGTTTAGATTAAAATACTACTTACAAACTGGTTTTTAGAATAAACAAATTTCATAATGAGCAATATAAAACCAAAAATGAATTAAAACTGCATTATACCATCCCAACTATATATGTCACGGTTTACGGAAGGGAAGATATTCCAGCATGGGCAACTACTTGGCTTTATAGCAGGAGTTAAACCCCAGATGCAACACTAATTTATTGTGAAGATAACCATTCATGTATGTACTAGTCAGTATACCCATAAACCTGAACCAAAAGTTAAGGATTAATGACATCTCTCTTTTATGGAGTGAGATTGGGGAAAGAAGGCAGTGACAGAAGTGGGAAAAGAAGAAAACTAAAATTTTCGTGTGACTTTTTCTGCTGCATTCTCTATACAGTGCCCAATACTGTGAAAGGAAGACTGCAGCCCTCAGATGACTAGATGAGGGGAAATTCTCATCTGCCAGTGTTATCCTCCACGGCCCTAAAGCTTCCTTGCTTTCAGACAGCAAAGTACTTCGCCAACGCTGCTGTCTTTGACTTTCAGGACCTCATCTAAAGCAGGGTTGCTTCTACCAGGTTTCAAGCAGTCACTTCAGCAGAAAAGTTACTACCACTGTGAGATTACTACTCCTCCATCCCAGTGGTCTACAAAGTGGGGTGCGCATACGCTAGGCATTGCACAAGACAAGTCACTGGAGTGCAGGAAAAAAATATTTTTGTACCATTAATGCATAAAAGCAAATAAAAAAGATATTGTTTATTTCACTTTGATCTCAACCTTTTTAAATTTCTGGGTTTGTTTATGTTTTATAAGGTTCATAGTAAATTATTACAGTAGTACATGTATATAATCTATAAATAAATAAATATCCATATATTGAGAGTGTGTGCTCAAAAATGTTTTACTGATAGAGATGCACAATCAAAAAGGTTTGGAGAGCACTGTCATAACTCAGCAGGGAGGCTGGTTCAGAAACACTAGCCAGAATCCACAGAACCTGCTACAGAGTTAATCCTCTTGAAACTGATGCCCGATTTTGCGGGGTTAGGAATGCTATTGCTGTGAAACCAGCTGAAATCCCCACTGAAGTCAGAGCATGTCTACCAAATATTGGGGGGCTATAATTTTTTCTTTTTTCAGATATGCTTCGAAAGAAAGTATTTTTTTCCTCTAAGCTAAAGACATTCCTTTCATGGTAGTCACTGGCTCCTGTTAGCCATTCATGAATAGAGTCAAAAAATCAGTAGCTATGTTGGGAACCTTTAAGGTAACTTCCACGGGATATTTGAAATTAGGTAAACTTCAGCCTTTACGCAGTTTGATGGTAATCCTGTTACTGCTATATTCACGGGCATTTGATAACAGGCAATTCACAGACAATGAATGATAACATTTGTGGTGAAGACTTTTAAAATAAAATGCATAAGGAAGTTTTAAATGAAAAAAATATAACTATTGATGGTATAATGCAGTTAATAATTAATTTTTTATTTTATATTACTCATTATGAAATTTGTTTATTAAAAAAAAAAATCTAGTTGTTCCACGATAACATAGCAGATATGAATGTAAAGGCTGTACTATATCTTCCTTCTCTATACCCGGGGTGGTTGGGGAATATTGCCCTATAGAGAGCAAAGAATTAGAAAGCTTGTGTGCAAGAGTCTTATTTTTAAAAATCTTTGTGCAAATGAGCAACGTGGAGGAACAAGATGAAAATAAAAGGTAGAGGAAAGCCAGTAAGAGGCAGAAAATTTATTCACAATTAGCAGTAACGGAGACTACATCTACTATGAGCAAAAAGCACAAGGGACATAAAAGGCCCTTTAACATATTAAAATCTAGAAAAATCTTCCTTAACTGCTGAAATGGCAACATGCCTAGAGAGCATATAACATTAAGCATTGAAAGTACGGTGCTATCCATTTGTGAGACGCCTGTGGAAACAGAACTGTCTTCATTCATGCCATTCCTGGAATTCAACTAAACATATCAGAAATACTTCCTGTGCACTTTTGATATTTGATATACTCGATTATCAAGGAATATACAGCTCAGTTTCTGCTACAGAGCCATCTCAGTCATAGCAGCACCATTAAGATGTTTATGTCAGTACCTCAGAAAAAGTATACAGACAACACAAAGGAAAATCAGGACCAATCCCTGTGCAAATTATCAGATATGGACAAGGAGAGATTACCTAATAATTAAGAGTAATAGCACTGTTAATTTCTAAAGTAAGGAAAAAAAACCCACATAAAAAAAACCCAACAAATCCAAATCTTTTCAAAATGAATTGTTAAAGTCTTAAATTTCATGTATCAAACACTAGAGCTAAATTCAATAAAATGGTTTTGTATCAAGGCAAATCACAGCAAGACACGGGATCCACTTTCATTGTGACAGCAGAAATTACTATTGTTGAGATGAGTGCATTTTTAAAAGCTATGACTGATGAGAAGTCTATAATAACAGTAACTAGTCCCATATCTGCACTCGGTGAGAAGTTATCAGGACTTGCCAAAGCAAGGAAGTGCTGAGAGCAGGAGTTAAGGGCTTTATTTTGGCAAAAAGCAGGGTTTGGTGACTTAGGTGGAATATAAATTTAGACAATAAAGAATAAGAAAGATATTAAAAGAAAGGATGCTCAAGACAGAAGTCAAGGTAACCTACAGAAGCTCAGACAGTGAGAAGCAGAATGTAGGGGTGGTGAAAGGAGAGAAAACACTACGTCTGACTACAATATTTTTTTGCAACTCAACACAAAATTGAATATTTTTTTTCCTCAAGAACAGCAATGAGATAGGCTTTGTCTTCATCTGTGGAACAAAACAACAGAAAAAAGTGGGGGGAGCAGGGGTGCTGTCTGGAATTCTGGGAAGCCTTCAGCTGACTGCATACTGAATTACTGCTTGTACAAACGCACTGTTATACAACTCCTGTTTCTTGACCATTTCATTTCTAAACTGCTCTAGGGATAAATCATGTTTGTGTGGAGGGACGCTGTTGTCTACAGGACCAATGGAGTTTCCCAACTTGCAAAATGTGCATCATGAAAAGAAATAGCTGTCTGCTTATAATAGCTGAAGGCAATCCAGTGGAATTGTATCAACTTCCGCTGCCTAATTGTCATTGTAAACATTTGTTTGAATCCTTGTCAGGTATTCTCTGTTTCTTGTTTCTCTGTGCAGCCTTCCAGATGTGCAGGGATCCTAATAACCAGATCAGGAACTGACATACAGATGGAAATACTCATCAAAGCAAATGAAGCCAGTAAGATCTGTTTTCAGCAATTAGTCCTAGAATTCTCACACTGAGTAGCCAAGATAAATGGTTATTTTCAGCTTCTGTCTGCAGTCCTCCAACTGTCAGCTGGGCATAATATGGTTTCCTGACTCCTCTGCCTTATCCTCCTGTCCTGCTCCTCTCTAGACTCTGCCCTTGTTTCATTTTCTTCATCCTGCTCCATCACACTCCTCATTTCTCAGACCCTCTGATTCTGGTTTGTGACCACTAAATACAAATCTTTATAGACTAAATCTGGGTTCTTCCAGAAACCTCATCCACGTTTTGAAAAAAAGTTCCTTCCCCCAACTTTTCCACTCCTAGACACATGTAACTGGGATGCTAAAATGCACTCGAGGGTCTGCTTCTTGATCTCTTATAATTGGACTTGGAAGGACCTGCCCCCCCTTACCCTGACAACACGGAGGGAAGGATAATACTGAAGAGACTGCCCTCCCACCTCCAATATTCTGCCCCATCATACACCAGATTAGGTCAACAGCAACAAACATTGTAGGAAAATAGGGATTCATCTCTGTAACATGCAAAAATGCATTTTGTTCCTCCGTTAATAGCAAGACCTTTTGGTGCAAATCTGTGACAACAACAACGATGATGATGATTAGTTGAAATTCCCATCAAAACCTCAGTATGTGCATCTTTAGAAGGCAATACTCAATCTGGAATGTGCAGCTTGGCAAATAAGGAACAACTGAAATCTTGGTTTAACACAAACCAGCAGGCAACATTTAATGACAAACGCTACTACAGTCTCTGATCGTGATTCCTCAGAACTGACTGCTTGAAGCACCTCTGATATGTCACTTGCATTTCAGAGTTTGATGTCAGTTGCCCATGGCCATTAAATACTGCCACCACCTTACAGGATTTGCTCTCAGCTGTAAACTAGCTACTTCTAAGATATCATACAAACGGTATCTAGTACCTTTGACCTATAAGCAGTAAGCTCCAAAAATGAACTTTTCTGGACAAATTTTGTCATACTTTCCTGCAAACACTCTAAATTCAAGAACTTTGTAATGGCAAGGCACATTCACTCAGCGTTATCTTCAATCTCAACTTCCTCCAAACCTATCCAAAACCATTTCAACATCTGTTAAATAAGGATGGGGCCAAAAAGAACATTGTCAATTTATTAAAGCAGAGCCCAGCAAGGTATCATAAATAGAAGAGCTAGAAGGCCTGTATAGAAATAGTGTTGTCACTCATGTCCCATTCTTGATAGATATTCTACATGGTCTTAAGCTTCAAATGTGCTTATCTGTCCTAAATGGTAAACTGTATTGCTCTAATTTTTCAACAAATGGCTTGTCAAAAATAATCTGAACACAGAACCCTACTCCATAAGAGATAGCCAAGTTTTACATTAAAAATGATTCATTTTCTAAGATCAGTGTTTCCATGTTTATTTTGAATTAGTGCAATATTCAAGTGTCAGGCTTGCAAGAACAAATTAAAACTAGGAATGCAGTAATTGGAAAGAGTTGTCAGGTATTTTATCATGCCAGAAGTGCATTAAGGTAGAGAATACACTATGGAGAACAGTCTTCATTGGATTACATATCAGTAAATGTTAGTATTTAAAGTATCTTCTAGTTTTTCTGTTGTCCTTATTCTGCATTTTGTTTTCCTGGTATTAGTGAAATAGAAGAAATAATGAAAGACATGAGCCAACTAAGAGAGAATCTAAGTGACACCTGGTAGCCCCAGATAAGGCTTTCAGCCTATAAGACCATTTCTTAGAGCACTTGAGAGAAAAATATCTATATCTTTATTGCCATAGCTTCTCTGCAGTAACTTTGATGAGATTAAAATAAAATCTGATACCTTAATTTCATAAACATGCCAGTGTAATGAGTTTGGCAATGCTTAACATGACTGAACAGTGTTACTGCTCTCATGAAGGTGATATCTCATGAGGGTATTTGGAAAGCAGAAAAAGAGGGAGAGCATCTGTGGAAGGGGTGTTTTAAAAGTCTTGTCGGACTTGGTGCCTTCAGAGACATATCTATCAGGGAATGATGCAACCTTTGATACTATGTAAAAGATATGGATGTATTGTAAAAAAGAATATCACACCAGACTTGATTGCTTGGACATTTGCTGGAAATCTGCCTTTCAGCAACAGAAGCTTATCTGCTGCAAAAATGTGAAATCAGTTAGTTCCCTGTAGAGGATCAACAGGACTAATCTGTTTTCTTGATGTGCATTATCATGGAGAGCCAGCCCAAAGGTCCCACAAATGTTGTATTACTGGAAATACAAAAAGGTGGTATAAGATTTTACTTTATTTTCTTGCTTCTGTACCAACAATTTCTCTTTTTTTAACTGTTTCCCTAAATACTGGAATTTCAAACACTGTGTACAGACAGTTTCAAACAGTCTTGTATCAGGTTGCTCTGAATGATCAGATCACAAGTCTGATTTTTTAATCCAATAAACTGTCAATCTGTACAACATAATTAACTGATATTATTAATATGAATTGGACCAGCCATTCCAACCACAACCTATTTCCTATAATGAACATTTTCTTCAAATCTTCCTTTTTTGGTAGTGGTCTCAAACTGTTTTATTGAACAAGTCTAACAGAATATAGAATCCATCACCTTTCAAGTCTCTACACCTTATAGCCAAAAGATCAAAAGACAGCAAGTACAAGGTGAAACAGGACTGTTGAAAATACTAACATCAGCATTTCCCTGATCACTTTCTCTTACTTCTAAAACACATTCTCTAACCTGAACACTCTTACATTTGGTAATATACATGAAGCCAGCAACATCAACTATTGATGTCAAATTGGTGTAGGAAATTAGGCTTGGTATATTGTAATAGCTGTCACAACAAGCAGAATCTGTCCATTCAGCTTCCTGAAAGTTATGTATTTCACAAAATTCTTATTTCTAAGCAAAGATTTCAGAAGTGCCAAAATGATATAGGCATTGAATTAGATCTCTGATTTTCAGAAGTGCTGGGTTCAATATATTACTTAGCAGGGACACATTAGCAGAGTGATCACCATCCCGCACCTAGAAAGTCATCAACGATTTTCACGGCAGGTAAGTAGGTTGTTGGAGAAGATGAACGGTATGGAGGAGAAGAATCCCTAAATGACTTAGCTATACTATAAACTGAAAACTGACATGGGAAAAAAAAAACGGTTTAATAAAGTGGCCAAGCGTTCAAACCACATTGTTCATTTTTAGTTGTGGTTTGACAAAGGCTGCTTCAGTTTCTTTTCTTCTAAGATTATCCAAATGAAGTCCTTATGAATGCAACAAAAATACCATCTCTTCAACTTTTTTTCTAAGAAAATCTCTCTGCTTTTGTTTTGTTGAGGTTTTTTTGTTGTTTGTCGGGGGTGAGTTTTTCAGGCTTTTTTTTTAATTTATGCCTTTTACAGATAGCAACGAACTCAAATAATGCAGACTTCAAAGAAAACATTGTGGTATAGCAGAAACTTGTACATTTTCCCAACATTTTGATCTAATTGAATGTTTTCTTTCAGCTCATTTCATTCTCATGCTGGCTTAACAGCATTATAACCAAAGATGCACAATTACGCAACAAGATAACTGGCTTCTTAGTAAAGAAAGGTGGGTTTTTTCTTTCTACTACCTTGAAACCTACAACATGTTTTTACCAGGTTATTCTGTTTTACCACAAACCCAGTAATGCATAATAAGCTTCATACAAGATCTGGAAATGTATCAGATAGTACCATGGTTGGTCTTGACAAAAATTCCTCATCAACACAGACAGATTTGCGGCACCCCAAAACATCATTCTATGCATGGCCCACCTTTTCATTTTAGTTTTCTTACTCAAGACCCACATCAATTTTGTACCTGTTAAGGGTTTGTTTTTTTTTTTTAATGGAACTGCTGTCAAATAAGATACAGTAAAAACTGCCCATATAGCCCCACTCATTTTTTAGACCATGTGTCTTCACAGTTGGGTCCTTGCTTTGTCGTTCAGCCTTAGCCAACTGAATAATGTTTTGAGTCGATGCAAGTCCAGGCAGTCTTACTTGGCCCTTAGAAATTTCCTTCCATTACTCTGAGGTTTGACTGTCTGCTCCCTCATATACCTTGCTGGTCTGTACTCAAACTGGAGGTTTCCTGCTTGTGATTGTAATTCCTTTGCCTGTTGTACTCTGAATTTTCTGAGATCTTGCCTTCTTAACTAAGTTTAGTTGCTATTCAAGAGTAGAGCCATCTCTGCTTTTTTTTAAAGGGTTCCACTTGACCTGGCCAATTATAGCAACATAAAATCATTGTGACATAATGGGGAAAAAACAACAAAAACCCCCATAAAATGCTGTCTTACCACAGCTAAATATTCAAGCTTATTTGTGAGGAGTGTTTTCAGAAAATCACATTTTCAAAAACCTGCCTACTTTTACTCCCATTTCTTATTTTACTTCAGATAAACTTTTTGATTAATTCAGTTGACAAAAGGTCACCCAAACATGACTTGTTAAGCTTCTCATAATCCACAATGAAGATGAGCAACAGTGTGTGACAAAATTTTAGGCTTATTCAGCTTCTGAACTACTGTGCAAACACACATTCCAGAACAAGATGATGTTTCAAGCTACAGCATTTGCTGCCAAAAGTTTAGTCAAAATCTTTTCTGTCCACTGATGATATGCCAATCATCTTAAAAATACAATTTTAAAAAATCTGACTACATTTCTTGAATGTAGTAACTATTAATATCATGCCGTTGGTTTAATTTTAAAAAAGCAAGTACAAAAATTACACTTTGCATTTTCATAAGTAATAATAAAATATTGATCCCTTTTATTTCTGCTCTGAAATAACTGCTGTGCACTTTTTTCCTTCTTAAAAGTTAATTTTCTATTTGATAAAAGGGTTTTTTTCATTTTTTAAAGAAATTTATAAGCTTCCCAGCAGCCCTTGGAGACATCACTGTAACCAAAGCAATGTTAAAAAGTTTAATACGTGTAACTGATAACGTGCTGAGTTGACAAAGAAGCACAATGCAGGCAAAAGAGTTTTCCAATAATGATTGCATATAAATTCTAGTTGAAAGTTGCAATATTTTCTAAACGTGATTGTTGACCAAACTCTTCGCATACAAACAACTGTTCAGCTCTCATAACTTAATAGAAACATGTCTTTTTCTTCTGGCTCAGAGTCCACACTAAAAATAGATTTTTCAACTTTGCTTTTTTAATACCCACATTCACAGGCAAAAACAAACCAAACATTCATTAGTTCAGATTAGAGAGTGTTTTGTCTGAAATATCTGAAGAATTTGATGCCAAAAAATACATAGAATTATAATACAACTATTTTCCTAGTATTTATATGGAAATGATAATAAAAAGCACAGTAAAAACTTAGGTGGAAAGGGACCCTGGATGTCATCTAGTCTAACCACAGCTCAAAGTTGTTTAGGGTCTTGTACAGTCATGTTTTCAGTATCTCCAAGGATAGAAACTTGATCAGAATGGTCAGAATTTCCCATTTTCCAACTTGTGTCTGTTATGTCTCATTCTACGACAATGAACCTCTGAGAAGAGTCTAACCCTGTCTTCTCTATGTTCTCCCATTACCTGTTGTACACAGGAGAAAGACCCCTCCTGATCCTTCTCCTCTTACAGCTAAACCCCCTTGTTCTCTCAGACTCTTTTCATATGCCATGTGCTCTAGCCTCCAGCTACTTCTGATTACAGTACTTGAGATGTAGCCTCATGAGTTCCAAAGAGAAGGGAGGAATCATTTGCTTTATCTGCTGACTACAGGGTGTAGCTAGCCTCCTTTGCTGCAAGGACACACTGCTGAAACACATGCAGTTTTTTGTTGAAGAGGACCTGCAGGTCGTTCTCTAAAAAGATATTCTATCCAGACAGGCCCTGGCTGTATTGTCATATGGGACTATTCCATCCCATATGCAGGAATATGCATTTGCTTTTCGTTTATAAATTTCAACTTCATAAATGTCCACTCAGCACATTCCTCCAGCCTGTACAGGTTCAGCATCACCTCTACTGACTACTGGATTTTTCAACCCCTAATATTAAATGTCTACAATATTACATATACTTCTACAGTAAGTAGTCTAAATTGGATCTAACACCCACAGCTGTACAGGAAAACCTCGTAACTCCAATTTATTTATTTGACCAGCACAGGGTAAATTGTCTCCTTCTGTCACAGTGCATTTCATCTCTTTCTTGAATGTTCTTGAAATGAAGGATCTTAGGGGTTTATAAGTTAGACTTGCTGGACATTTTTTTCAGGGAAATTGAAACAACTGTATCCTCGTAATGAGAAAATCAGTTCCCCCAGTACTGAAATCTGAATAACATACGCATCTCAAAGAGAGAGAACTATATGGAAGAAAGCATATACAAAGCAGGTAAGCTTTCCATGTGATCTAGTAAATTAGATTATATTTTTGCTACCTATAAAATACAGAAACTTTAGCATGTTGCTTAGGACATTCATATTCAAATATCATTCTTTTCAGGAAACTTTTCAAGAAAATTTGCAAATGGCAAATCTCTTCTACTAATTTCAGTGGGGGGTTGAAATTCAGTTGAGAAAAATTCTACTTCCTGACCCATTTGCAAACTATATATGGTTAAAGAAGAGCAGGCTATGTTTGAGCTACATTCCCAAGATCAAAAAGTAAGGCTCCATCAAAAAATAAGTAAGCAAACATAAGTTGCTTACATAAAACAGTGATAAAGAATGTGAAACAAACTTATTTTAAAGTTTTAAGGATTTACTAACAAGCAAGTACAGTTCTTCAATGAAGTCTAAAGTATATTTGTTTGTGCAAAGACAAAACTTCCATATATGTTACATGACCATGCATGCAATCTGTTTTCTTGCCTGTTCAGTCTTTCTATTCTATGGCACTATTTTGTCTGAATTCTTTCAAAAGAAAACACATAGCCAAGTCTTCAAAATGCTTTAGAGATTTTGTTTTAATCTCTGGAAGGAAAAAAAAAAAACAACAGGCCACTCACTTCCATGAGCTTCTGTTTTGAGGAATTACATGATGCAGTCATGGGAAACTCATAAATTTGAAGCACATTAATTCCTGTTTAAAATTATCAGAGTATGAACACCTCGAAGATATGCAGGCATCTAATTGCCCTCTGTACAGACAGGAGTGACAGACTGATGGATCTGGCCCAGAAGCAATAAGCAGCTCAGCTAGATGGATGGAGAAGTGTAGAACACGACTAGGTTCCTTATAGCATGCGTGATGAAATTTTAATACTCAGCAGGCTGAGTAATGAACCACTCAGAGCTTGCCAACATGGAAACACCATGGCATGGAAGAGTTCCCTAAATTTCCTCCTGCTTCATTGTCTAAGCATTTCATTCAGCTTTATCAGAAGCCATTCATTCCACCTTTGATTCACAGCCAAGAACCAGTTCCTGAAGAGAGGGCACTCAAGTCCTTTTGGTACAATTCTGAGTGAATATAGTTCCTTACCCCTCTAAAACATGACTAGCGATCGAGGATATGACAAGGAGTATTTACTTTGGATATTTTGATGGGACCTAGCTGATAGGCCTGCACAAAAATGATGAGCTCTACCAAAGCTGTAGTGTTTCCTAACAAGCCCAAAATAAATTCATTCAAGGTTAGCAAAAGGTTCTGTGGAAGAACTGAGTATTTATATCCCATCAGTTGCCCAAGACTTGTCACAATCAGAGCTTTGGACAGACAGTCAGTTCTGGCTAATCTTCTGAACAAACTGGCACATCTACAGGCAAACTACAGTACAGAGATAGCACTTTGTATCACAGAAACCACGAATGCTAGATTTTTTCCTGGATGTTTAGACCTGCTTCTCACCAGGCTAGCAGCTATGGAGCTATACCAGAGTAAGATGCAGTGATTCCTGTCATAGATCTCAGCTGCATAATTCTGTGCAGAGCAGCACTGTGCTGTGCAAATTCACCTCAAGCTACTTTCTGGATCTCAATTTCTGTGACAAGAAAAGGTTATATCTGAAGTCTGTAAGGACTGAAAACTGAGCCACATGGATCTTCATGGTACAGCTGGGTACACAGCTCCTTCTGGGCCAAGAGTCAAATATGCTAGAGGAGTGCAGAAAGCAAAATTGAAGCCAGAAATAACAGCTCTTCAGCATGTTCTTAAAAATCTGATTACAAGGGCACAATCTTCAGACAAAGAAGATGACTTCATGAATCTACTATCCAAAGGAGCTAAACCAGAGAACAATTTTCCTGGTATCTCCAAAATTAAAGACACTGTAAGTACTTGTTATGTGCATCTGCAGTTGTTTTAAGATGTTACACTAAGGTATGGCAGAAAACATCACTGTAAGCTGTTTCAGCCTGACTAAACTTGCAAATATGGATAGTTGTTCCATGTACTAGTTTTAGATACCTGACTACTAACAGACATAGGTAACAAATATTAAGAAAAATTCCTTTTAGAATTATTTTAACTTGGCAAACCCCCTCTCTCCCAACTTCCCAATATTAAAATATGCAGATTACAATCAGTCCAATTTGATTATTCTTTGATAAGGAAAAGCATCTGAATAATAAACTTTGGTCTCATCAGACAATGGTGAATTGACTGAAGGATGTGTACTCACTTCCACTGGAGATGTAAAGGTAGGATTTCACTTTGAATAATGACAGTATTTAAAATAAATGCAATTGATTTAAAGAGTGTTTTAAAAAGCTCTTTGCTAATGAAAGCTTAGTAATAACAGCTATAAGTTCTGATTTTGGTTTGTGTTCCCCAGAAAACCATGATTAAAACAATTAATTAATTATTTAGTAGCTGAATAAAATAAAGATGGCAAAATCTTCAAATTACCCTGCATTTGACACAAAATTATTCACCTTGTTTTAGAGGAGGTAAGTCTAAAAAAAAGCTTAGCTTCACAGGGGATCACATGCATGAAAAAAAAGTATTTTTAAGCAAGACTCTTCTGCCCCCACAGATTCCAAAATACTGTAAGTTAGATGCCTTTTTTTTAGCACATATTATTCCACTATATAATTCTTTGTCTTCCAAGTCTTTGTCTTACTATACTACGTGAAAAGAATATTCCCATATCTGAATGAGCACCAGAAAGTCAGCACAGCAGACTAATACTTGAGTTCACTTAATATTTGTGTTAGTTCTACCCACTCCCATAATGATTGAGAATTTTTAAGACAAACATAAAATTAAAATTCACTTAATATGTATGGGAGAAACAACAACACAACACAAACAATATTAGATTGTTACCAATTCCCTTTTAAAATCACTTGCCAAGTCTAAGAACAGCTATCTAATTGTAAGCTTTAGAATCACAGAATAGAATCATAGAATGGTTTGGACTGGAAAGAACCTTAGAGATCATCGAGTTCCAGCCCCCCCTGCCATGGGCAGGGACACCTCCCACTAGAGCAGGTTGCTCAAAGACCCATCCAGCCTGGTCTTGAACACTTCCAGGGATGGGGCATCCACGACTTCCCTGGGCAACCTGTTCCACTGCCTCACCACCCTCACTGTAAAGAATTTCTTTCTAGTATCTAATCTAAATCTCCCCTCTTCCAATTTAAAACCATTGCCCCTTGTCCTTTCCCTACACTTCCTGACATAGAGTCCCTCCCTGGCTCTCTTATAGGTTCCTTCAGATACTGAAAAGCCGTTATAAGGTCTCCCCTCAGTCTTCTCCAGGCTGAACAACCCCAGCTCTCTCAGCCTGTCCTCATAGGTGAGGTGCTCCATTCCTCTGATCATCTTCGTGGCCCTCCGCTGGACCCATTCCAACAGATCCATGTCCTTCCTGTGTTGAGGACTCCAAAGCTGGACACAGTACTCCAGAGGGGGGTCTCACAAGCTCAGAGTAGAGAGGCAGAATCACTTCTCGTGACCTACTGGCCACACTTCTCTTGATGCAGCCCACGACGCGGTTGTCTTTCGGGGCTGCCAGTGCACATTGCCAGCTCACGTTAAGCTTCTCATCCACCAACACCCCCAAGTCCTTCTCCTCAGGGCTACTTTCTGCCATTCTCTGCCCAACCTGTATTTGTGCCTGGATTGCTGCGTCCAGCTGCAGGACCCTGCATTTGGCTTGATTAAACTTCATGCAATTTGCACAAGCCCACCTCTCAAGCCTGTCCAGCTCCCTCTGGATGGCATCCCTTACCTCCAGCATGTTGACCGCACCAACAAGCTTGGTGTCATCAGCAAACTTGCTGAGGGTGCACTCTACCTCACTGTCTATGTCTCCAACAAAGATGCTGAACAGCACTGGTCCCAGTACAGACCCCTGAGGAACACCACTCATCACTGGCCACCAATTGGACATGGAGCCATTAACCACAACCCTTTGAGTGCGGCCATCCAGCCAGTACCTTATCCACCAAGTGGTCTATCCACCGAATCCATGACTTTCCAATTTTGAGACCAGGATGTCATGCAGGACAGTGTCAGACGCTTTGCACAAGTCCAGGTAGATGACATCTGTTGCTCTGCCCTTGTCCACCAAGTGTGTGGCAGTATCATAAAAGGCCACCAAATTTGTCAGGCACGATTTGCCCTTGGTGAAGCCATGTTGGCTGTCTCCAATCACCTCCTTATTTTCCATGTGCCTTAGCAGAGATTCCAGGAGGATCTGCTCCATAATCTTGCCAGGCACAGAGGTGAGACTGATTGGCCTAGAGTTCCGTGGGTCATCTTTTTTCCCATTTTTGAATATTTGGGTTATGTTCCCCTTCTTCCAGGCTGCGGGAACTTTGCCAGTTTGCCACAATTTCTCAAATATGATGGAAAGCGGCTCAGCAACTTCATCCGCCAGCTCCCTCAAGACCTTTGGATGGATTCCGTCGGGTCTCATAGATTTATGCACTTTCAATGTTATTTTCTGGAGAACAGTATTTCAAGAATTTCTTAACAGTTTTTTAGTTGGAACACTAAGATTTGAAAGTCTCATATTTAAAATATTTGTAGAGCAAACTGCAGACATCAAAAATTTGCATGAAATCTCCTTGGTTATTCTAGGTACTAGTTTGTTCCACAGGGAGATTAGTAGTCAAAATATTAAAAACTTCTCAAGGAACTGGAGTCTCTTAAGAAACAGCAAAGTGACCTTGATACCACTGATGACTCAAAAGTATAATTTTACCAACAGGAAAGAAGTTCACCAAGAAAATTTCCTTCCAAAGAAGAAATTTCCCAACCTTGATGTCACTGGCTGAAACAATCCTAAAATAATAGAATTATACAAACACAGTTTATATACTTTTTTGAAATGCAATCATACCATAATGAAAATTTAAAATGCCAGGGGAGTGCACTTAAGGTAAAAATATAGTACTGTACTGCATTGCCAAACATTACCTACTCTTTGCTTAAATAATTCTAAGTATATATAAGAGAAACTGTATTATGTCTAGTTGCTGGTGAATATTATATAGAAAAAAGTAAGATTTTATCTTAGGGAGTTAATTCTCCCCAAGATAAAATCTTCCTTGATTTGTTAAGAATTTTTATATCTAAGTCAACTTCATGTATAGCTTCTGCAGAATTAGTGAAACATTCTTCTGACTTCTGCCATTTTTATTGAACTATTACCTTCAGTATTTTTGTTGCATCTTTGGCATTCTACTGAATAATTATTTCCTACTTATCATGGTAAACCATTTATTTGGTTGAATTGTAGTCTGACTTGCTTAAACTCAGGAAGAGTTTCTTCCAAGATAGATGGATATTTATTGTAGTTTTTCTACACAAAATCACACAAAACCTGGAACTAAGCTTGGAATATCATACTTAAGTATTCAAAATATATCACACTTAGTATCTCCACTGATAAAAACAGAAGATATGTCTATACAACTTCTTTTTTTTTTTTATCCTTTAAACTCAAGTCCTATCACCTTTCATTTATCAGGTTCACCTGAGAAAAACTAGTATCAAGAAGCTCAAAACTACAAAATCTTTCCTTGCACCAAACTGACTAAGAGATCAGCTTAGTTTTGTTACAGTTTCTTAAATAATCTCACCATCATCCAAACAGTGTACCAGAACAATTTCTTAAACTGAAGAAATACAATGTTTAAAAAAGAGAGCGACTCATATGTTATCATTACATTTTCACATCAGGGCGGCAGCTTTCAATAATTATCTCTAATGCTTTAAATACCTTGAATGATGAATTATGATAAAACACGTTCACATCACTGCAAATAAGAAGCTAAAAAGCTCCGGTTGAAAATTACAGCTGTATTGGTAGTGGAAACAGAAGTCTTGCTGTTAGTCCATTCAGACTACAGCAAATCAATGAATTCCGAATGTGACTACTGTTTTTTTACTGGACAAACCTGATACCAAATTGCATAAAATTAAGCCTCTTTTTGAAAATTTACATTTTGATCTGCTTTTTAAAAAGAACATTTCAAGCTCTACTAAAATCTCATGCTTGCTGGTGTATATTTTTTTTTATTTTTTTATTTATAAGATGATCATCAGTCGTCTTCTCAGCGGTAATATGTAACAGCGACAAAATGCATTACATTACAAAGAAATTACCAATTCGTACATTACCTAATGCTGCTCATGCTTCCAGTTTCTGATCCAAGCTTACATCTCTCCAGCTGGCTAGCTACAATCTGACGTTCAGCCTCAAGTTCTCGAGTCAGTCTCTCAAACTGCAGTTCCTGAAAAAAAATAAAACCATTTGTTTTGACTTCGAGATTAAGAAGGAATTTCAGTACGTAAAACTGTAACTTGTGCAAGAACTGTTAGTATAATATCTTATAGGAAAGTTTTTCTTTTTTTCCTTTTTAAACACATTCGCAGTCCAAATTTTTGTGGTAACACCTACTCGTTCCTTCAGTCACTCTAATGATATGTGTCGTAGAATGAGCTGGTCTATCAGGAACGGAATTTCCAAAGACATTTTAGGTCTATGCCAAAATCATTCATAGTTCACGTAGTTCATGTAATACAAACATGTATTTTTAAAAAGCACATCTAAGTATGGTCACAAATGAGAACAATTTGTGTTACTGAAAAAAGAAAGTAAGTTCTACAGACGATCATGTGGTGACAAAAGGTTTTGTACTCAAGAAGACAACCATCACAATACACACTAGTGAAGTAAGTAAATTGAAGGTGTGTTGTTATGGACTGAACATAGTTTAATTTCTGCATTTAATGATGTGCAGAAAGAAAACTCAAGTAGTTTTGGACAAAAGCCATGTTAAATCCTACCTTTAATTGAATGTATTTTCTTGTGTTCTGTCAGTGAAGCCAAAGCAGCCCCACCAGATAAGATTTATCCACAAAGCTTATAAATGTATTTCTAAAGAGCTTTTGTTTTTATACACGAGAGATTATTTAATTAAAAGGGGAAAAAAAAAAAAAACAGCAAAGTCAATAGCAGTAAAATCCCCACTATTTCTTAAAGACCTACATTTCCCCGATATGGTAGCAATATTTTTATCGACTCAAAATTGAAACACTTTTAGATACTTGTTGTAACTTTGTTGTAAGTTTGCCAAATGTTGCTCCCCTTTCATTTAGGTCAGTCACAATAAGTCATATTCACAAGTAAATAGAAAAGCTCTCTTGCCCCTTTTCTTTAGGTTTGTTGAAGGCTGAAGGAGAAATATTTTGAGATTCCACTTGTTAAATTATTCCAGTGTCCACACAAATGCACGCATTATCTCTTTCTCCCACCCCATAATGCAGAGGAATGGAATTGACTCCCTTGAACAACTCCCCAGCAATGTCTTGCCTGGCAGAAAAACAGTACTGGAAATGACTTGGGTCATGGCTTATGTCCACCAAGTGCAATTGAAGAACTCAGTATTTGAGAGAAATGAGGAAATAGTAGAAGTAGAGAGAAGAATTCAAAAGTCTCCTATCTGCTACCTAAAACCTCTGACCAAGAAGCCAGAGACAAATGAAGACATTAAACTTCTTATCTTTGAAATAAGGTAAAGGTAAGTACAGCACAAAATGGCTGGTTTATACTTTAGTGGGGACTGACTATTTAACAAGGCCTACTTAATTCTATATTCATTATTCCAAGCAAGACTATCAAGAGTGCAAGAATACCACCAAGAGTCAGACTGATGTAAAGCACAAAACATCACTGCTCACTGAATGTTAATAGCAGTAGTAATCACAATTAGTAGTATTCTCTGCACATTTTTGTAGTATACAGAAATATCTTTTTTGTTGTTGTTTGTAGATAGGTCTATTAAAAATCACATAATAATAATCACTTGTTTCAGATATGCCTACTTCACAGAAAGAATTTGTTTCTCACCTAGGAGAATCAATTGTCTGAAAAGCCAAAAAGACTGTTGATCAACTTTCCAAGAGTTATTACTCAAATCCTGACTTGTTTGCATAAAATACCCTTACTGCAGAAAGGATTGTAGCAGAAACCTAATGAAATCTAACAAGGGCAGTGTAGGCTGCTGCACCTGGGGAGAAATAATCCCCTGCACCAGTACAGGTTGGGGGCTGACCTGCTGGAGAGCAGCTCTGAGGAAATAGACCTGGGAGTTCTTGTGGACAACAGGATGACCATGAGCCAGCAATGTGCCCTTGTGGCCAAAAAGGCCAATGGCATCCTGGGGTGCATCAAGAAGAGCGTGGCCAGCAGGTCGAGGGAGGTCATCCTGCCCCTCTACTATGCCCTGGTGAGGCCTCATCCGGAGTCCTGTGTCCAGTTATGGGCGCCCCAGTTCAAGAAGGACAGGGAAGTGCTGGAGAGGGTATAACAAAGGGCCACAAAGATGATTAAGGGCCTGGAGCACCTGTCCTATGAGGAAAGGCTGAGGGACTCGGATTTTTTGAGTCTGGGGAAGAGAAGACTGAGGTGGGATCTGATCAATGCTTACAAATACTTAAAAGGGTGGGTATCAGGAGGATGTGGCTGGTCTTTTCTCAGTGGTGCCCTGTGACAGGACAAGGGGAAATGGGCACAAACTATATTAGGTATACGAAGTTCCACCTAAACATGAGGAGGAACTTTACTGTGAGAGTGGCAGAGCACTGGAACAGGTTGCCCAGAGAGGTGGTGGAGTCTCCTTCTCTGGAGACATTCAAAACCCGCCTGGAAAAGTTCCTGTGCAATGTGCTCTAGGTAGACTCGCTCTGGCGGGGGGGTTGGACTAGACAATCTCCAGAGGTCCCTTCCAACCCCATATGATTCTACGATTCTATGAAATACTACTAAATACTACTAAAAATTTGAACATAAAATCAAAGTGGTACAGTATTTTCTATAATAGCTTGCTTATACCAAAGCATGTAAGCACTGAGAAAGTTTGATAGTATAAAATACCAAACAAAACCAGACCATTAAGTTACATTGAAAATTAAAGCAAAAGCTTTAATAGTTACTGTGTTCCATTGTTTATGTTACTTGATTCTATCATGGCAATGATACCAATACGTATTTTGATGTTTAGCATTTCCATCTTCCTCCATCACCTCCCACCATCCCAGGTTAGGCAAGTCAGACACATTCTTTGCCATGGCATAGCAAAGTCCACTTTATTTTACCTGCCTAGCGAGAAGATGCAGCTGTCCCCATAATATTACTAATAGAAGGTAAGAATCGATGACTCAGGAGCTAACACTCCCAATTGTCCATGCTGTCATTTGCCTTTTCCCAGACAGAAAAGCATAGCTCATTGTGTCCTTTTACTTTAGTAGGTGTGCAAACAACCTCTCTTCAGCTTCCTTTTGTCCATGATATCCTAAGTCAAGTAAATATAGAAATCCCCCAAATGTATTTTATTGAAATACTTTAAAGATTATTTTGCTTTTTTCCTTTTCTTCTGCTATTTGGATTGTATATTTTTTTTTATATATTTTCTATGCTTTGTATTCCTTCAGTTAATCACTCTGGTTGACTACCTTCCAGACACTTCTGCATTTCCCAAAGGAACATCTTTATGTCATGATTACTTTGTCTACAGAACATTTTTGCCCATGATTTCAGTCTACAAAATATACTTTTCTACTCTTGACTCTGTCATTTATCTTTCTTTCCTACTTAGTCCTTTTTGTTCTCTTCTGCACTGCATCTTTCTTTCACTTCCTAGCACACTTCATGACTCATCCTCCACTAATCTCTTTCAGTCCTACTATACAAATTGCTACTCTAGCAAATGCCCTAAAATGATCCATTTTAAGCAGCCTCTCTGTCTCTCAATAATTGGTCCCTTATTGAGGGAACTCTGCCCTTCTTAAGATGTAGAAATTAACGTTTTCTGGTTTCACTGCTCACATTATTTCAAGTCCTGCCCTGCAGAGATGACTGGAAAAGGACAGTCCTGCATATGTTCCTCCTCAAGCAGGAAGCAGAGGTGTGCCGGATTACTTAATAAATAAATAAAAAAAAATCTTGTTTTTTTAATACATGAAAATGGCTAGAATACGTAAACAATAACTTCATTACTAGCTTGATTTAATTCCTGCTATTTCTCACTAAACTGTCTTCTGTGAGGTGCCATCAGAAGTTGGGGTGGAAGGAAGGAGATGGAAGGTCAGGGTTGGGCTACATGAAGGGGCAGAGCCAAGCAATTATTACCTCAGAATTACCTTCTATGTTAAATTTAACAAACAATTGCATTAGGTATTCCCTTATGTGATGACAAAGGTGCAGGCCCACTGGCTTGCCTTGGGAACTCAAGTAAGAGTCAGGAGAGATTGCTACCCCTCTGTTATCAAGAAACCCTGGCAGAGAACAAATTAATAAGCTTCCTTTTCTTTGTTTGGGAAGCAGTGAGAGCAACTAATATTTGAATAAATCCATATGTTTAGATTTCAAGCAGCTGTCACAGTGCAAAAAGACAGAAACTAGAAACAGTATTTGCTTACATTTTATAAAAATAACTACTGAACTTGACTGTCATTTGTCTTATTTGTTCTGTTTACAATAATTTTCACCAGTTCATGCCATGTTGTGTTTCTTCACAACCTTCTATTATTTATCTGAATCAAGCTAATCAGAACATCAGAAATAAAAACAAATTCTGAGCCACTGATTATGCAAATCTTGTCAAGACAATTGCAGAATGAAGAACAGCAGAAAATACATTGAAACATCAAGATTAATTGAAGTAATGCCACATCAAGAGCAACTTCATGGATTGTGTTACAAAGGGCGATGATGCCAAAGCAAGTGTTAATGAAAGGCACTGCAAAACTGAAGTGACCAGTCTGGCAGTCCTTAGCAGCAGAAAGGACTGGGAGTGGGAAGCCCACAGAAAGATTAGAAATAATCAAAAAAGTAATCCAGAGGAATCATTCAAGAAAGCAGCTTGGAAAGGGAGGAATTATTTAGAAGTAGCATTTGTCCACTTCCATGAGCTTGGTTTTTTTTTTAAATATTCATTATTCCATAGATGGCAATTGGGCAAATTTGCCTTTTCAGTATGAGATGTAAATTTTGTCTACCCTCTGCAGACATCAAAACTTCAAGCATTAAATAAAACTTGAGTAAGGTCATACATTTCACAGTGGCCCAGAAACTGAGTAAGCCTGACGGAAATCTTCACAGCCTTCAGACAGGTTATGAACTCCCAAGCTCAGGGCACAACAAGTAAGAGGCTATTTGGTTATTTTTATGCTTTGTATCTGCTGGATGGTCTGTACTGACCTATTTTAATGTTGGGAGGGGTAAAACAGGATAAAAAAAATTAGCTCATATTCAGAGCTGATCTCCGTCCTTCACAACCTTAAAGTTATCCTTCAATCTTCCCACAGACAGATGTATATTGATGCTGAGCAAAAGACACAGCAAAATCAGTAAACATAGTAAAAAGCATCTGATACCAAAAAGGATTTATCTAAATTTAGCTTGAACAGCCTTGTGGATTTGAATTCCCAAGAACCTTAAGGTCATAATACTGAAAGAGGAAAAGTGTTTAGCTTTTGACTGTAAATATGCTATACAAATACAAATTGGTGCACTGATGATCATTTGAATCTTCAAATACAGACAAATAACTGCACTGAGGTAAGGCTGGGAATCCCCGGTGAGATGAATGGAGAAAGCCTGATTACAGCTATACAAACAAACAAATTGTCTCCTGGATTGAAGTCTTTCATAGGAGGTATCCCAAAAGTACATAGGCTTTAGAAATGTACAATTTTGGATTTATCTAGGCTTAACCTATTAAACAAGAAAAAACTGTACCTTGAATTGTATCACAAGTAGTATGTGCACATTACTATGCATATCCTACGGCATCATGTATAATTCCACATACTGCAAAACACACTATTCTTAACCTATTGTTCCAGATACACATGAGCAGGTAAAGTCGGAGCACATACTCCCTGAGGAAAACAGCAAAATCTAGGGAAGTTTAACTTGGTGGAAATCTAAGAACAGCATCAGACACAAACCATACCTGACAGCCCATTCTGCATCTAGATGGAAAACAGAATTACTACTTGATGCTCTCAAACAGAATAAAACATCATTAGAAATGCCCCTATCCATCTGACACTGGATGTTGTTCAGAAGCTTCAGAATTGCACTTTAGAATGAACCATTCAATTCTTCCAGCTTCTCTAATGTCTCTGTTGTTGGACTGTGTTTTCACTTGTACTGTTCTCACCTTTTTTCACCCAATTGTTTCATTCTTTGCTTTTACTGAAGAACAATGGGGGCAAGGGCAAAAGCTCACAACAAGGCAATAATCAGATGAGCAGAGAGGTGGCAAATTCAAAAACTCAGTGGTGGGTATGTTGTTGCAGGATCTCAGTGGAGGTCAGAAATAAATTAAGACTAAAAAAACCCAAACAACATACAATTAATAGGTATGACTGCACCTATATGTAACTGCCAGTTTCCAGGTAACACCAACCTGAAGGAAGCAATTCATACACTGGAGGGCAGGACTACTATTCAGAGGAATCTTGATAAGTTGGAGGAACAGGACAATGATAGTGTCATGAAGTTCAAGAAGGAAAAATGAAAAGTCCTGCACAGAGGATGGAATCCCATATAACAGTACAGCACCTCTACAGAAAGGACCTAGGGGTCTGGTGGACAACAAGCTGTGACTCAGCAGTGCATTCCTGTGGTGATGATGGCCAACCACTTATCTCACTGCACTAGCAAGAGAACCGATAGCAGAACAAGGAAGCAATTATTCCTTTTTATGCGGTCCTCCCGAAGCTGCCATCATGAGCACAATGCCTGGTTTGAGTCCACCAGGCATAGAGACATGACAAGATTTTGAAGCAAGACCTTCAGAGTGCCACCAAGACAGACAGAGGGTTGAAGCACACATTGTACAAGAAGAAGCTGAAGGAATTTGGTTTGTTTAGCATGGAAAAGGTACAGGAAGGACCTAATTGAAGACTTTACTTCTTAATGGGGGATTGTAGTGAAGACATCATCAGGCTCGTCAGAAGCATGCAGCAAATGGACAAAGGCAATAGTCATGAGTTCCAATGAGATAAATTCTGACTGGATAGGAGGGAAAACCTCACAAACAAATAAACAAAAACACCCACAGCAAGGGTGATTAAGAACTAGAACAAGTTGCCCAGGTAGGTTGTAGAATCTCCACTCTTGGAAATTTTGAAAGTCTAATAATGAAGACAGACCTGCTTGGAGTAGATCTCCAGATGTCTCTTTTAACCTGATTTTTCCATGATCCTAGAACTGATGAGTTCTGGAAATTTTTCCAAGGCTTTATGCTAATCTGTGTTACAGATTAGAGATTAGTGGCTATCAAACTCTCCGATCATCATCGTGTTTACATAAAGACACATTAGACTTGATCTAAGTGCTAGTATTTTATCAGCCTGAACCTGTATTTCTCTAGCGCATTCCCTCACCTGATTTGATGCTTTTGGGAATCCCATGCTTCTTTACAAGAGATTAGCATGGCATCTGTGCCACTATGCATATGGATTATTTAAGTGGTAAAGAACTAGTTCGGTTGATTATGGTGTTTAAAATAAACTATTCCTTCTTTTTTCATGTAAGATTACTTCAAAGAAGTCCCTTTCGTGCCTTTAATAATTTTTATAGAAATCACACACTATTTTATTTTCTATTTTTAGGACCCTGATACAAATGAGGTCACAATTGCATTCAGTTGCATGTTTCAGCTCCCCAGGCACACTGCCCTGTTCCTCTGTGTGTTACAGGCAAGCCTTGCTCTCTAAAGGCACGCTGCCCAATTGCCTGGACTTCAGTTCCTAGGGAAATTGTATTATTTCTTCTCCAGCACAATCACCAAAGTTATTCAAATTATCTCAATTTTTCTGTTACAAATTGCCTGGTCCTTTTTTATCCCATTTTTTTCTTCTCTCTGTTTTGTATTCAGCTTTAGTCTTTTAGCTTACTCTTTTCTTCTCACTAGTTTTAGCATTCCTTGCCAACACTCCCAATGGTTTATCACCCACCATCATTGCTGTGCAATTCTACTGCCTCCCATGCAAACTACTTCAGTCTCCAAAGCAATAAAATGTAAGTAAAAGCCTTGGAGTGTTAGGACGGATTAGATGTACTAAGAGCTTTCTCATCTTATACCTTTGCTTCTCCTCCTTCAGTAGCAATTTAAGGAGATAAATTGACTTTTTAACTCACTAGCTTTCACTTGCTTTAGGGCTTACTGTTATTAATTGTAAAGCTCAATGTGGGAGCAAAACTAAACCTCAGAGGTGGTGGATCTTCTCCAAGGAGAATGAGAGAAATAGAGCTGGAGTTCAGTAACAGACCCTGACTCTTCAGTGTTGTGCTGGCCTGAGTTTATAATTCTTGTTTATTTCTTAGGTGTCCAGGCACAAAGATTTACTATGCCTAAGTGGAAAAGAAAGGGGTAATTCCATTTACAACGGTAGTTTTTGGAGCTTTACTTTGCATGGTCAGAAAACCTAATGTATCAGACAGAACTGTGAGCTGATATCTTTTACCTTGATTTTCCAGTACATATCTGTAGGGTAATTTTGTTCTGAAAAGAGCAAAACACAGTCCTGATGCAGCTGCAAGAGTCTTTATGATGATGTAAAAATTATTTGTATGGCTTAAAGACCCATGAAAAGCTAAGCAAGTGGAATAATGTGGTTTCAAAAAGTGAAACTTCTAAAAATGTTCTAGATGCTGAACCACTAAAAAACTTTTTTTGATTTTCACAACATACGCAGATTCTATCCTCCCTTTCTTCTCTGATCTGATCTGTGGTCTGATGGGCATTATGCCAAGATGCTAGTAATAGCTACACAGGTATTAGTACACACCAATATATGTGGATACTAATAACACTCAACCTTTTTTTGTGCAGTCTATCTACATGTTTAGAGATCTGAAGCCTTCTCCAGCATTTTATTCATGGAGTTCTCCAGTTCCTTATTCATACATCTCTAAACTAATTCTCCCAGAGTTTTGAAGACACACGTCATCCTAGGCATCATGTACAGATGGAGAGCCAACATAATAAATCATTCGTTTTTCACTTGTCCAAAATGGTCTAGGAGATCAGAGACATCTAGTCCCTTCATTGCCTTCTTCCTCCACTGCAGAAATTATTCTGATGAAAAATTTTCTCTCTTGATTTTCCTTGCCTTGTAAGAGAGGCTGAATTCTCAGTCCATACGTAGACTAATAGTGCAAGAACAGACTCTATTATTTGCAATTATCCTTGAATATCTGAATTAATTAGGATACTAGATCTGAATATTGTCATGAGTAGCTGTTAAAGAGCTAGTCATTAGTATGTTAGTAAGGAATTCAAAAGTTATCTAACAAAGCAGAATGGTTTGGGGTTTTTTTTTAGGGCAAGCTACTGCATGCAAATTAATACCTATAAGATTTTTTTTTTTCCTTACAACTAACATCATATGAACTTGATTATCCGCATACTTGCAAGCTTCAGTTTGCTACACTTACTGAACATGGATCAACTTTCAAATAAATACAGGATTACAATGAAACTGCAAGGAAATTTGGCACAAGTACAGGACTGTAAACAAAAAAATCTAGTATTCTGGCAGACAGTATGCTGATTAGACAAATAATTAATTTATTTCTGCTATTAAGTTCTAAGAAAAAAAACAGGCTTTCAAGCATCATGAGCTAAAGAAAGTGTAACTCAAGGACTGCAAATCCTCAAGATTCACACATTTGCTCTCATAGATAATCCTGTAGCAGTAGCAGTTAACTTTCATAGCCCAAACTATGCTTTTGAATCTTTCTTCTTTTATTACAAAAAGAGAACTAGTAAAATAATTAGGCGATTCATTCCTTTTCTGACTACCCTGCAGAAATACCACAGATTAAGGAAATTCCCAACAGATGCATATTGTTCCTTATGAAAGGGAAAAGCAATTAGTAAGGAAAATGTTAGTTTTAAGAAGTATCATTATGACCTTATTCTCCTAATTTCTGGTATGAATAGCTCATCTTTTGAACAAACTAAAAAGGGTTTCATAATGAAATTACAGTCTAAAAATTACCAGTTTGAAAACAGGTAAGGAACACACAGTCAGGATAACATTTGTAGTATGGATTAAGACACGGAAAGAGCTTAGAACCAAATTAAATTAACAATCTCACTGAATAAAAAGAATTTTTATGGGTTGACATACTATGGAGTTGGCAGTACTGGATGTCCATCAAGACAGAGACACATTTTGAAGGAAGGGTACAAAATGCGATGTTTCTGGAAGTCTTCAACTACCCCTGTAGTTTGTACAGTCAGAAAAAAAAGTAATAGAAGGACATGGCACATAGACAGCTGCTCAGACGCCCACAAGAAAACATACTATTCTTGACTTGGTCTCAAATAATGTACAAAAGGTGGTTTGACACCTTGAATCTGAGAAGCCACTCTTTAAACGATCATTCTGTGCTCAGATCCAACACCCCATTCCAGAGAAATCTGCCCATTATGAGCCAAATAAAAAAAGAAAATACGGTACAAAAAAAAAACCCCAAAACAATCAAAAAGTGTGTTTAAAGCAAAAATTTAAGTCCTCATAGGCAGCATGGAAACTACTTGATGCCCCCATATTGAAGGCACGGGACCAATGCAGTGTGTCAAGAAAAGCTTAAGACATAACAAAAAGAAGTTAGAACAGTTAAACAGGAGGACAAAAGAAGTCCTTAGAAAGAAAAATGCTCTTCCTGAACACTGAAATCATCTTCAAATGAAGAAAATAGAGGACCACAAATGCTGACAGGTTAAATATAAAAAACCAACACAGCACAATATGGTTCTAAGGGACAAACAGCCCAAGACATCAAAGCTAACAACAAATCCTTCTTCAAAAGCATCAGGAGCAAGAAGCCACCTGGAGATCATGCAGAGCCACTGGGTGATCAGGATATAAAATGGTTCATTGACGAGAAGAGAAACTAAATGAATGCTTCAGAACCGTTTTTACTATTTCATGGGGAATTCCCATGCTAAGTACTCACTGAGGGACTCTTATCAGAGGATCTGCCTTAAATTGAAGCAACTATATGGAATAGGGCCTGAAACAAATCAACAGAACAAACAGTAACAAATTGGAAGATCAAATGGTATTCACACGAGTTCTGACGGAACTAGAAAATACATAGCTTAAGAGAGATGTAGCACCTGAGAACTGAAAGACATTGAATGCAATGACAGTTTTCAGACAGATCTATAGGACTAGAGAGCAACAAGCCAGATAGTCTTATCAGGCAAATTAGGGGGGGCTATAACATGGAAAAGAATTAGTAGGTACCAATCTAAACATGAACTACTTATCCAGAAGATTTCTATATTGATAAGCACTTTCTTAAATAAGAGGTCAAGACTAGAAATAAGTGGTAAATTATCATAGTTGAAGGTGTCCACCAGTGAAGTTCTCGTTCTGTGTTCCACACTGTTCAATACATATATAAATGGACTTAAAACAAGGAGTGAACAGGGCAACCAAGTTTGACAATAATACACAATTATGTGGGACTAAAGCTGAAAAGAAACAACAGAGAATTTTAGAATTATGTTTTCACAGTCTGAAAAATCAGGACACAAAATGGAAGATTCAATTCCCTGTAAATAAGAAGATTATGGAGCAAAACTGATCTTAATCTCACATGTCCTTCAGCTGCCTGGAAATGCTTCTATGAGTTGCATACTTTCTCCTAGAAACATATGGCTGATTGGTCTGCAGTTTCCTGAATCCACCTTTCTGCCCTTTTTGTAGATAGCTGTAATATTTCTTCTGTCACGGATATATGGGATTTCTCCTTACTTCCATGACCCTTCAAAGATGTTAGGGAATAGTTTGGGATGACGCCAGCCAACTCTCTCAGCACCCTCTGTTACATCCTACGAGGTCACACAGGAGTTGTACCTGTACAATTTGTACAGATGGTCCCTCACTTGACCCTCCTCTACTGTCAGTGGTTAGCCATTTGCTTCATTGTTGCTTCTTAACATACCAAGTTTTGGGGTCTGACATTACCTGTGAAGACAGGCAGAATATCTCAGCCTTTTCTGTGCCATCTTTTATTAATATGCTGGCCCTGTTCATCAGCAGGCTTATATCTTTCTTGTACTTCTGCTTCCTACTAACATACCTGCAGAAACCTTTATGTTATTCTTGTTATCTCTTGCTAGCTAGAGTTCCAGCTGAGCTTTTTCTTCCTAATTGTACCTCTGCACATTGAAACAGTATTTCTATATTCCTCTTTAGGAGTTTGTCCCCTTTTGTGCTGTTCTAGTGCTGCTTTTTTCATTTGAGCTCTCTTAGTAGCTTAGTGTTTTTCCAGCTGATTTCTTTTTATGCCTGCTCCCTTTCCTGCTTAGGAGGCTAGATTCCTGGTTGTTTTTCAAGAAGCAGCTGTATTGGGAAATATCCCAGAATTCCTGAGCTTATTTGCCCTACCAGACAGAGTCCTGTTGGATCCCTCCTAACAGTTCCCTGAGGGAGCTGAAATCCCAGTAAGTATCAGGATGATTGAATTCCCTTTTGAGAACCAGGGCCTCCAGGCCTGACGCTTCTTGGAGGTGACCAAAGGCAACTTCATCCACCTCTTCTTCATGATCCAGGTCTGCAGCAGACACCATAAGGTCTCTCTTGGTGGCTCCAATTTCAACCCAAAAGCACTCCACAGACCACAGGTGACCTCTGTTTATTAACACTCTCATTTTACAGCTCTTTCCACATCTGAAATGATGTAGCAGAACTGAAAAGACAGAAAGAAGGACTACAAGGATGATCAAAGGTACGACATGGATTCTGTACATGGAACAATTAATTTGGGAAACTTCAGTCTGGAAAAGATACAGCTTAGGGAGGACATGGTAGATGTCTACAAAATGGTATGCATGGCATATTCACTAGCTCTTCTAAAACAAGCAGTGGGACCTATCAAATGAATAGGAGACAGGCTTGAGAACATATAAAAGAAGGCAGTTCTTTATGTAACAGGCATGCCTTTGATGGTTATTAAGCATATCATAACTTCACTGGATTGTGGAAGCCTGAAAACAAGTGGCTTTTGAATATTAGGAGACAGTATCATTAATTCTTGCCCTGTTCTTACTCTTCCTTCAGCGTATACTTATGGTCATTGGTGGAGACAAGTTGTCCAACCAACAATGACTGTTCCCATTAGCAAAACGTATATTTATTGCCACAAAACAGAAACCAGTAAACATGAATCAGGGTGGTTTTTTTATATAAAAACAGATTTTCATCCATAAATCATCGAGATTGCCAATCTGGGCCATTCTTCCAATAAAACACAAAGTAGTTTTGCTATTGAGTCTTCAAATAAACAAAGAGACTCTCAGATTTGCACTAAGTAAAATAGTGAACGGAACAAAAGAATTAAATATACTGGACTTGCTAAAGCCCCTCACTCTGAGTGCAAAACAGGCAGGTATGAGCTCCAACTGCCTTTTCAGAACAGACGGGTTTGTGATATGACAGTATCGAAAAGGAAAGGCAAAGTAAATAAAAAGAAGGTAGAGTATACTGAAATTTAAACTTAGTGCTTTAAGGTAATTAAATGGCAGAAAGGGGGTTCAAACTGATTTCCAGCCATGGTTTCTGAGCTACGGTTTAGAGTCAAATCTGTTCTCCTCCCTAACCTTCTCCATCTTAAATCTGCCATCTCTACCAACAGTGGGAACTTGGGCTAAAACACAGGCTCTCTCCTCCCCACACCTGGCAGCGGCTGAATGCCACACATATTCCCTCTTCTGTGACTGCAGGCACTGTTTCCATGGCAGTGCCAAGAAAACCACTCTGAACTGGTCAGGGAAGGAGGTGAGGAGAACCACAGCCCCCTCCCTCGACCCCCCAAATCTCCCTCACACCTTCTTGGACAAAGCTCTCGGAGAAATAAGGGGAAGGAGCAAAGCAGCAGCCTGTGAGGGATCAACAGCACAGAAAGCCCACACAGCATGGAAACCTCCCTTCATGTCTCATGAGAGCTGCTGTGGTTCAAGCACAGAGCAGTTCAAGTGCTCAGTCATGCATGTAAGTGGAAGGAGATCTGGGACAGTTGGCAAGCACTCGGCTTTCCTCCCCTCCGAGATCCTTTGCGACAATCTTGCCTGCGATTCTGTAGCAGATGTATTTCTGGCCACTCCCTGGTTAAGGGGTACCAGAGATGTGCACTTGCCACAAGTAAAAGCAGAACAAGGGGACATCATTTTTATTTCACAAATAACCTACACCAAACCCATGGTACTAACATTTTAACTGGATTTTCCACCATCTCAGGACTGCGTGTGTGTTGGGATTATTTTATCAAATTTGCACAGCTGAATGCCTCGGAGACAGACGTGAGATGAAATATGGCACTTCTGAATGATCTAGGCTAGCTTGAAATAATGAGAATCTGGAACTGTAGTCTGTGCCTGACAAACCTGATCTCCTTCTATGACAAAGTGACTCGGTGCATGAAGGAAAGGCTGTGGATGTTATTTACCTGGACTTTAGCAAGGCCTTTGATACAGTGTCCCACAGTACCCTCCTGGAGAAACTGGCTGCCCATGGCTTAGATGGGAATATTCTCCACTGGGTTAAAAACTGGCTGGAGGGCCGGATCCAGAGAGTGGTGGTGAATGGAGTGGAATCCAGTTGGCGGCTGGTCACGAGTGGTGTCCCACAGGGCTCAGTACTGAGGCCAGTTCTCTTGAACATCTTTATCAGTGATCTGGACAAGGTGATCGAATGCACTCTCAGCAAATTTGCAGACGACACCAAGTTGGGTGGGAGTGTTGATCTGCTGGAGGGTAGAGAGGCTTTTTAGAGGGATCTGGACAGGCTGGATGGATGGGCTGAGACCAACGGAATGAGGTTTAATAAGGCCGAGTGCCAGATCCTGCACTTGGGTCACACCAACCTCATGCAGCGCTACAGGCTTGGGGCAGAGTGGCTGCAGAGCTGC
>JAOTQQ010000012.1:79090931-79104775 GCA_026546715.1 Gallinago undulata | reverse complement strand
AATGGGCTGCCCAGGGAGGTGGTTGAGGCACCATCCCTGGAGGTATTCAAGAGATGAGTTGACATGGTGCTCAGGGACATGGATTAGTGTTGGGTTGGTGGTGTTTTGGGTGTGGTGTGTGGTTTGTGGGTGGTTTTTTTTTGTTTGTGGGGATTTTTTTATTGTTTGGGGTTTTTTGTGGGTTTTGTGCTGGTTTTTTTGTTTGTTCGGGGTTTGTTTTGTTTTGTTTTCTTCATTGGTTGGACTAGATGATCTTAAAAGGTCCCTTCCAACCTAGGTGATTCTGTGATTACTCTCGTCACTTCCAAACCCCTCCTATTTACAAACCACAAAGTAACATATCAGCCCCAAACACAGGCACAAACCGTGCACAGCAGGCATCTTCACAGGATCACAGAAGGGTTGAGGCTGGAAGGTACCTCTGGATGTCAACCCCCCTGCTCGAGCAGTACCACCTACAGCTAGTTAGTTGTCCAGAACTGTGTCCAGGCAGCTTTTCAATAATTTCTCCAAGGAAAGAGATTCCACAACCTTTCTGGGGAACCTGTGCCAGTGTTCAGTCACCTTCATAGCAAAAAAGTGTTTCCTGATGTGCAGACAGAGTCTCCAGTGTTTCAGCTTGTGCACACTGCATCTGGTCCTGTCACTGGGCACCACTGAAAGGAGCCTGGCTCCATCCTCTTTGCAGCCTCCCTTCAGGTATTTATACATATTGATGAGATCCCCCACTCAGTCTTCTCCAGGCTGAACAGTCCCAGATCTATCAGTATTTCCTCATAGGAGAGATGCTCCAGTCCCTGCATCATCTTAATGGCCCTTCACCGGGCACCTTCCAATATGTCCATATCTGTCTTGCAATGAGAAGCCCAGAACCAGACCAAGCACTCCAAGTGTGGCCTCACCAGTGCTGAGCAGAGGGGAAGGATGACCTCCCTCAAGCTGTTAATAACACTCTTCCTAAGGCAGCACAGGATACTGATGGCTACCTTTGCCACAAGGGCACACTTCTTGCTCGCGTTCAACTTGGTGTCCACCACGACCCCCAGGTCCTTTTCTGCAAAGCTGCTTGCCATTTGGGTGGCAAGCAGGTCCTAGTGCATAGGATTAAGGGGCATTCCCCTGTCTGCAGCTACCATTACCAAGGTTACTGAGGCAAACAAAGGTCACCCCAGAAGCAGAAAAAATTGACGAAACGGTTGCCCAGCACACAGTATTAGATAACTTTCTGTGCCATTAAAATTACTCTCTCTCCTGGAATACCTCTGCAGTAAAAGAGAGAACTCCTACAAGCTTTCCCATTCTGATTTTTTCTTGGTGTGGCCGCGGGCTAGGAATGGTTACGATGTTCAATTACGTGACGAGTTTTATAGGAGACTATTATTTTCTTTTCTAAATTGATCACGGATGGTCAATATTGTCCTGTCTTGCAAGGTACATTCCTCCATGTTCACGGATACTCTCCAATTTCAATAATAATCCATCTCACGCAAAACACTAACTTTCCCTACTCTACCTGAGAAGCTACACTGGATATAGCCCCGAGAAGCCTCTCTGCTAAATAAGCCTGGCTCCTTTGATTCAGGGCAGACTCAACAGCCTGGAATACACAAGTACCAGCAACATTTGCAATGCTAAACTGTAGGAATAGAATAAAGACTACTTAATTTTCTGGGCGTGTTCTGTTGTCTGTTCCTTGTGTATTTAGATTACCCAACTACCTGACAAGCAAAATGTGACATCAAAGTATTATTTAACAAGTGCAGGAAACTTATAAAGTAATTTACTCTTAGGCTTAAAAAGGCAGAGTACATATTTAGTGTACCAAAGTCAGGATTTTAAGTCAATTTTCACCTCTATTGGGAGTTTTCTTATTACGGTGTTACTTTCCCACTCCTAAAGCCTAATTTCTGTTTGGTAAAGACTGATTTTTCAAATTATATGGCTGGCAAAGTGTATATGATTTCCAAGAGCAAAGTCACTGGAATTAGAATGAAAGAAATAATTTAATGGCATGCACTGACTGTAGTCACTCTACTTCATTTCCTCAAACAAGAGACTGCATTAACCAAGAAAAGACGTTTCTTTGGCTCGTGTCCATTGCAGAGCAAAGTCAGAAAGAGAGAGAGACAGACAGAAAGAAATACAGCATTCCCTCCCTTGAATACATTCATGAAAAGTGGGCAGAGACCTTTGCCACAATGCTTGGGATGACTTCGACAGCATCATTGGAATATAAAGTGTCTGTAGCCCCTTTCCACATCTTTTTTGGGAAAAGCAAACCCCTCTGTAACAGTGTAAGACCCCTTCGATATAGTTAAATTTTCAAAATCCTTCTGTTTAACTGAAAAAAATACTCCACATTAGAATCCCACTAAAATGGAGTCTACAAAATTATTTACAATGAAACAAATCCGAACCTAAGAAGCAGCCATGTGAGAAATAACACTGAAAATAATGGTTAGCATGATAAGAACCGTGTGACATAAATTATAATTTTAAATATTTAGAAATGAGGAAGCTTTGGATAACTGAGATACCATGACATCGTAACTACTGAAAATACTAACTTTTTAATGACAACTGCTGTATGCAAATGATCTAATTACAAACATTAACACACAATAACATTTCAAGCATCTTAGGAAGAAGAAAAAGTTACACTTTGAAAATATTACTATGTGTATGGAATAATAAAGCCTCATAATAAATACTGGATCTTATTTACTAAAATTTTGCTATTTGATTCAGATGTTAATTTTGTGCTGCATTAAATAACAGATAAACCCCCTTTTCTTTAAATGCTCACGAGCTTCAAAATTAGTTTGATACTTTTTTGAAATAATCTTGCAAAGTGATGAGTCTAAATTTGCAAACTGTGATCATTTAAAAATTTTTAAAAGTTCTCTAGTAGTGAGAATGAAAAGGGCCTGCAGCAGATAATAGACATGGGATGCTCCTGCTGTATCTGCATACTGACAACAGGACCTTCTGATTACAGGATAGCAGGATTCACCACCACTTTCACTTATACACAAACAGACCTGAAGAACAATGACTCATAATTTAACAATCTGACTAAATACCTTTAATAGTTATTGATCTAGTTAAATATTCTATTGAACAAGTTTAGACAAAATTGCATTTCAGTCATTTCAGAATTGACTATACTCCTGGTATGGACAGTAGAAAACCAAAATCAAAAGGAAAAATCATTCAGTTAGATAAACCTAAAGGCTTATTTAAAAAAAAAAAAAAAAGTTGAAGTTTTAAAAGAGTGTAGTTTATCTTCTTTATATCTGTGAAGGTCTGAAGTACCCAGTCTCACTGCAAGAATAGCCTGCTGTATGCCAAAATCACAGAGCAATTCATCTCGCTGTAGACAAACCTAACACTTAATTAGGTTTGGAAAGAAAGACATTTTTAAAAAAAAAAGGTCACAAAATCTGCAGCTAAGACACTGCGAAATATGGCTGCTGCAACAGGTGGACTGTTTTGTAAGATTAGCAGCCTACCGTAAAATCCTTCTCTGCGACAGAGCAAACCACAATGTGACAGTAGATAAACTCCATTAGAGTAAATTTAAGTACATGTATCCATGTAGTCAGAATAAGCCAAACATCTGCCCATGTTTTTTTCTATACTTTGTTGATGTTGCTATCATCTGGACACATTATCCACATGTCCCCTGAAACCATGTATTGCAATTTCCATCAACTGGTATTACACCTGCTGAAGAGGGCAGAACTGATCGACTACAGTTTCTTCTGCTGTCGAGCTCAGGCAACAAGCTGTTCATGAATTCTGCAGATGTTCTGGCAAACTGGGCCAAACTGATTTTTTCAGAAGAAGTTTTCAATAGCAGTTTTCAACCTAATTTAAAAACAAAATAAACCCCAAACCTACCATTTTTCACAGCTGTACTGTGCCTTACTGGTATTTGTTTCAAAATTTCAACTGAGATCAGCATGGCGTGAGTGACAAAAATCATAATGAGCGTTAATTCCATGAGATATAAAAAAATATTATGTGATGACAGAAGAGTGTCCTGAAGCAATAAGGACAGTGCTGGCAAACAATAGTGACTGGGCTCCCATCCCCAGAATCACATACCTTCATAATGTACAAATTTCATTTCTCAAAATTCCCTTCCAAGATACATTCATTTTTAGATCGAATACCATGTTTTCTTTTTTAAATAAACCTATTCGGTCATTCAGAAAAAAACAATCAGAAAACGCAAAGTCCCTATGCTGACTGCCTCAAATTTGGAACCAATTTCTCTCCCCAGATAACCAAATGGCTAAATAGTCTTTTAAAGTGTTCCGTGGACATTAAAAATGAAAGTTTAAAGCAAGGAAAGAGAGAAACTTGCACAAGTAGGTTTTGTAAGAGCCTGGAGAACGTGCCTGTCCAAACAGGAATTCCACTGATTTTACAGACAGCATTTCTGTTTTTCAAGACCCAGTATTAGTTCAAATTTAGGTTCAGTCTGTTTCCCATCACAGAAATGTAAAGATAGGGCCAGGAGGCCCTAGTAGGACAAAAGGTTTAACCATAAAGCCTTTTAGAGTTTGTCCAAAGAGATATCCAGTGTCTATCTGGAGGTTACAGCAAACCTTTGTCTACTCTGTCTTGCAGCCACGCCACAGTCATCCCTATAGTATAGCTTATTAACAGAAGGAAGTTAGTTAGTTCCAGAAAGCAGTGCCTGGACACCTTGCCTCTACATTTATCCAAGCTCATTTCCATTTTGAGGCAGTTTCCCAAAGAACTAAAAAAGTAAGAATAGGGAACAGTTAAGCTTATTGCTGCCAGACTTTCTGTGCTGAACCAATGCAGTAGCCTCATGGTTTCTGAGCCCTACGAAAATAAATAGGGTAAAGGCATACTGACAGTAAAATAATGTCACAGGACAGTTTAAGCCTTCAAAACACTGATTGGTATCAGCCCACTAACTAATAGTGGGATTCAATAATATCTGAGATTAATTTAAAAAATTAATAAGTCACATTTTGTTTGAAAAAATTTTGAAATGTACCAAAAAGACTTTAATCTGCATGCATATACAGACAAAATAAAGCTTCTCTTACAGAGATGCACGCAGGTACTATTTGTGTGTGTATTTCTGTTTAGGAGCAAATGAGTCTGTTTATCTCTAGTACTGCATTTACTACAGCCATATGTGCAATTTCTAAGTACTTCAAAAACTAAAAAAAGAACTTAGAATTCAGTTAGAAAATTACTTCTGCTTTTCGATGAGCTCATGCAATTCCTAATGAAAGGCACACCATATGGTTCAATACATAATATCAGATAAGAGAATGACACCCCGAAGTCAGAGCAGCAAGCCTCATTCACAACAGGACGGGATAGCAGGAGTGCACACAGAGCTGAAGTTTAAGAATGAAAGTGGTGTGGCCCTGCCTAGCTCATTGCCACGCTTGGTTACTCCCAAAGCAACAAGCTTCATTCCTGGCAAAGAAAAGCAAAGCAACTGTGTTGTCAAAGAAAATATTATGTTTCTGAAAGATGCATTAGCCACAGAAAACAAATCTCAGGGTCAGGAGACCCAGTGGAAGCAAGGCCACCCCACAGCCTACCAGAACAGACACCCTCCCAACTGCCTGAGACTTCCTCAATGGACTGATCAACCATGGAAACATTCTAAATATGAGAAAACTTAAGCAACCCCAGTATGATTTTGATAGCTGCCCTAAGGATAGCTTTGTGCTTGCATGGTATATTGGACACATATCCTTTACTTGACTTGCTATCACTTGCTACGGATTCTGATAACAACTGACTGTTTCCTTGTCAGTCTTGTATTTTTTGAATCAAAACATGGGGTGCATCTACCCAAACCACTTGAGAAGAAATGCAAAAATCCATACAGCATCCTCTCCAGCACACCATCCTGGTATCTTTAATGTGATTTTATTGACCTATAATTTACACGTGCTATGCTAGACACAGACAGTCAGCACTCCCAGGACCTAGCCTGCAAGGAAATTTTGCCTGGCTCATCATTGCTGTCCTCTGCTGTTGTGAGCACTTGCAAGGGATGGGTGCCTGCTTTGTAACTTACCTGTCTACATACAGTAACAATCGCATACCAGTCTAAAATACATAGAATTTTGCTACCAATTAAACAGTAAGCCTATGAAACACTACTGCTTGTGTCTCAATGAATGTACCCGCAGGAAAGTGGCTGACAATGGAGCCATAGCCAGTTACTCCCCCTGTTTTTTTCCCAAACACCACCAAGCACATTCAAAAGGCTGAGACATCGTGTGTCTTTCAGATGGGGAGGGTATAAATATAAGTTGATATACTAGTAGACTATTGCTGTCTCCAGAATATTAGTACAGGTGAGATTTTCTGCAAAGAGAGAAATTCATTTGTGTGATGCACGTGCTTGGAAGCAATGCTAGTATGCTTGTATGCAAGTCATCACTCACATAGGAATAAACTGACAAATTTAAAAAAAATAAAGAAGTGCTAACATGATAAGCTAAAGAAGACAGCCTAAAGATACAAGTTTCAGGAAGGTGTTATCACAAGAGCTTATCCATCAAAGGAAATTCTGTAACTTTTAAGGTAAAGTAAATTCTGTAACTGTTAGTCCTCCAAACAGTGCATTGCCATAGTTCAGAGGAAAAAAATGAACTTTTCCCCAGTCTGTTGACCTGTTTCATTTCAGTGAAACCTACTACTGAGATGCATACAAGGACACTGGAAAGATGCTTTGGAACTCATTCAGCATGTGCTGGATCTGTAACCCCTCCTGATTTCATCTTTGCTTGAGACTGTCTATATATTTTTACTGCTCTGTTTAAATTAGAACATCCTTTTCCTTTGGTTGGAAGGACCAACATCTGATCTAGAGGTCATTTTTTTTTTTTCTCTTTTAATCACATAATTCCGAGCAAATGATTTCAAACACAATTAACATAGATAAAGCCGGTGACATTTCACCTCCTCCACAGGATATGTCAATATGTAGTTCAGTTTCCTATGTCTGAAGTTACTTTAAACAATCATTTAGGTTAGTTGCAGCAAAAGAACAATCCTATGAATTCTGGAAACTCAGGTGAGTCTCTGCCACAGCTACAAGGGTACCATAACGCAATCCAACATGGACTTACCTCCCCTAAGTGAGCTAAGTTTCACTAATTTCAATAGATCTTGATATCTCATTTTAAAGCATCTAAGAACTTGTTCTGACTTTTACTGTATATTATTGATTTGATTAGAAAAAAAGAAAGAAAATACAAGAGACAAATCACTAATAATTTCCTCTGACTCAGCAGCCACAATCTCTCCTCTCTAACAGCACTGAATCTCTCTCATACGAGGACTGAGGACCTGTTCTCTCCCAGGGTCTGGGCTGACAGTAGTTTTTTGAAGGACTCAGGAATAAGTCCACCCATGTGACTGAGTATCTGTTACTGGGAAATTATTTAAAAAGAGCCATAGCGTATGAGTATAGGACTGTGAATAGATAATGGCTTTGAATGTCAGGGAAAGACAGACAATGAAAAATAACAGATCCACTGTGCAGACTAAACTGAAGAAAAGGAGCACAGCCCAAGCACAAAGATGAAAACTTCCTCCTCACAGAAAACCAACATCAAGCCATTTCTATGCTTGACTCTCAACCGAAAAGTTGGCTATTAAATTTTTAGTACATCCAAAGCCAGCTGGGCGAGTCAGCTGTGGAGCCAAAAGAAATCTAATCTGAAATCAGGGCAGGGCAGATGCAACATACTACAACCTTGAAGAAAAGAAAAAAAAAAAAAAAAGGTGCCAAAGTGTTTGTTGGGTTTTTGTTGGTTTTGTTTGTATGTTTAAAATCTCTGCTAACAGTTCTTTTTGTTTTAATTCATCTTTATTAACAATTAATCATATCTTGTGGAAGAAGATTATTTCGAGGTTTTCCAAGTTAAATGTTTCTAGCAACAGGCTAACTTTTCTATTACTTAAGAGCCAGCTTTTGTGAACTAACAGCTTCAACAGTCTAAAAGATAAAAGCATTAGACGGTTCATGCTAGAGTGGGTACAGTGATAAAACAGTGACCCTTCTAAAGATAATCCAGAAAAAAAAAAAAACAGCAAAAAACTACAACTGTGTAATACCACTTTCTTCACTTTCATGTTATCATCTATATTTTAGTCAACAGCACCCCTCTGATATTATTGATGATGAATTAATCTTAATCCTCTATGCAAGAGAATATGTATCAGTTTTTGGCATGTCTGTTTTGCACATTCATAAATCTGGCACTTAAGAAAAGTTGAAAGAGTTGGAAACACAGAAAAGCAAACTCAGCACTGGACCAATGCAGCTCAGTTAAGAAATCAAAAATATAACTGCCTGTTGCTGCTGAAAGAAGCCTACCAATAAATTCACTAAAAAAAAGAAAAAATAATAAGGAGCAAAAAGTCAACCACATTAGACTTCAGATTTACCACCAATTCCAATTGCATGGTGGTTTCATAAAACAGAAATGAGCAACTGCACAATCAAGGCCATAATGAAGATTCTGTTACTTCCCATACAGCCTGCCAGGTCATCCTGCAAGCTGGACAAGCAGCCTACTCACCATGGCAGCCAACGTCATCTGCGAGCCACTGTTCATGCAAGTCTAACAAGGAATGGGTATATGTTTCAGCTGGAATAGCCCTCTGCAAGCACCAAAACAAGAGCCTGCAGGTTTTAGAAACCAAAGGCATCTGCCCTCAGTTTCCAAATAAACTATTTGCTGCCACTCCAGGCGCAGATATCTTTACAAGACATGTGTACAACCCTAGGGGAATGGTAATAATCAGGATTAATTTCTTTATTGTGCAATCAAAATATCATAACACACAGCGCACCCACATTCAGTGATACTACTATTTAGAAGAATGCAAGTTTTCCTTTAAGCAAAAATTATCGATATTCATCAATACCAGGAAAACTGAGGCCACAACTAGGAAAAAAAAAAAATAACAACCACACATGATGACATCTTCTGGGCAACTGTTGATTACCAAATGATTTAATGTCTTAACTCAAAAGCTCAAATAGATACTATTTCTCCATCTATAGTTTTAGCAGAAACTGCCAATGAACACTTACTGTTATCTCAAAAGAAGCCTTTCCTAGCACAGAAAGGAGAGATATCGCAACTCAGCTTCTCTGACAACTTCTAAAGCTGCGAGAGTTATTTGGCTTCAACTTGTTTCAATCCACTGAGAAAAAAAATTTTACAACTGGTCTAAATAGAAGTTATACACAACTGTGACAATTCCCACATACTATACTAAATGTATCGGCGTTTTTCTTATTGACTCCCAGGTTCCAATTTGCTCCACCACACTGCCACAAAATCAAGGACCTTTGCTGAGTAACTGCCATACACACTGTAATTAGAAAGATTAGACAAAGGGTGTGTAAGGAGAGTGTTACTTTGACTGACATGTAGTTGTGTTTCTAACTACTTCTTTTTCCAGATCGATCCTTAAAAACTGCACAGTTTTGTAGCACTCAAGATTGACAGAGAGAATCACAATTTTGCAGCCACAGAGTGCACATGTTCATGGCCAGGAAGACAAAATTCCTGCTTCAATTTTCAGGTTAGCTTTTTCAAAAGCCAATAAATGGAATGATCATTCTGAGAATGTCATACAAAGGTCTTGACATCTGGCAGAAACTATTTATAACAGCATGACAGCATGAACACCCACACTAAGAGTTTTCTTTAGATCTCAAAAATAAGTGTTTTCAATTTCTCATTAAAATTAGTCAAATTATTTCCTACAACACTAATCTCTACTAAAAATAAATAAAATCAAGAAACCCCTCCAAAAACCAAGAATTGCCTTCATATACCAGATTTCAGTGTAGGGATAGACACTTCCACCAAATGTATTCTGTACTCTTCCATCTGAATGGCCCACCCAATGTCAGCGTTTTAGATCTAACGCATGCTGTTAGACAAGGCTTACCATTTTCTGCTACCTCTGCCTCTCCCTATAGGTTACAGCAAGTCCCTAAAGGTATTTATAGTACAGGTATGTGTACAGTTTTTATACACATGCATTCGTGTATACACACAAACGTAGCAAGGCTTAGTATCACAGACCCACTGTAAGGAAGGCTGCTTAAAACACAGAGAGAGTTTCTACTTTAAGCAAGTATTGTGTTTCAGAAAAGTGTCTTAAAATTTTCTACTTCAGGAGGTCATTAGAATGAATTTTTACTTATGATAGCTGTTTTATCATATCTTCCTGTCAGTCACTTTAGGATTCAGCAATTAGAAGACCGAACACAGGGATTATTTTTTTTTTTCAGAAAAAGGAGAAGTAATAATAAATTATACCTTCTGCTTACAATTGTTCTAATGAAAGAATGCCTAAGCTACTGAACATCATTAGTTTGTACATAAACAACTTTTACCTGTATAATAAAATCACTGAAGTAATTCCAACTTTGCCTTGAACTTCCAAAAAAAAAAATAAAAATCAAGATGTACTTGTATGGCTGGATTAGTTCAGTTACTCAGAAATCAGTAAAGTAATGCTAAAGATAGATTTGGCCCTTTATCTACCTGCACAGCACAAACAAATAATGCAAATGTGTATGCAAAGGACCATGAAGCATCTCAGTTTAGCAACGCATTTAAAATGTATCACTAACTTTCAGCTTGAATTATTTATCAACCACAGGAGGTTCCACCATGAGCACACTATATTAGGGACTTCACTGAATTTATATTTTTACATTGGACTCAGAAGGCTTTAGAGAAGAAATTAACTGCTAAAACTTTAGGTACTGCTCTATCACCACGGGCTTTACAAGTCCCTCTATAACTGTTTCTAAATTACTGTTATGATCTTCCCACAATGAAGACTAACTGGGATCTTTACACAGCACATCTTAGAGGGGAAAAGAGGGACATAACAGGTTTTTGGATGCCTGACTTCAGAAATCACCAAAAAAAAAAAAAAAGGCAAATGAAAAAGCTACTGAAAGAATCCACAGTACTAAGCATGCTTTGAGACACCACAGTCAACTCAGAAGTGCCACATAATGGATTAAGCAGTCTTATTCAATTCAATCTAATGGCATGAATTAGTTAACAGAACTAGCTGGATCCACTAGGAACAAGCTAGGATCAGCCCGACAAAGCATTTAAACTACTGAATCGAATTAGTCAAACATCGAATTAGTTTTACTAAACTTTTTTTGAGATAAAATTAGTTCCTGATCTTGAAGCAATTAAGAGAGTTATCATTGGTCTATTAAGGATCATAATACCTGAAGTAAGATTTTTCATGCTGAATACTCTGGAATGCTCTTAAAAAAACAAACAAAAAAAACCCAACAAAACAAGAAAACCAGCCCTTAGTTTACGACTGAGCAGGTAAACTAGTTTGATACAGAAAAATCTTTTGTTTCAAAATTTAATTAATAAAAGCTAACAGTTACAATTATAGCAAAAGAAAAATTCCCTCAACCATATGTTCACTTCAAAGGGTACATGCTTATTCACTTAATCTGACAAATGCAATCCCGTAGTAAACTGTATTACTTCTAAATAGTGTCTTGAATCAGGAATAAGATGTAAAACCAACGTGCTCTATACGCTTTTTTTTTGTGTAGGAAGCTCTAGACACAGGGGGTTGCTTTTACATTTGAGAGATTTCACTTTAATTCAATCGAAAGATCAAACTAGTAAATAAAGTGTTAACAAGTACACAAATCTGTCAGAAAAGGCTGTTGGGATTTTTTCATACAACTGACTTCAACATGAAATTCATTTATTTAATCCCTTGAACAGTCAGTCACATTTCCCTGGGACTTGAGCAGCACCAGATGCAAATAGGAGGTCACAACCAAACATGGTTTTCGCTAATCTTCTGTAGTGAATTTCAAGTTAGCTGGCCCATCTACACAAAAGTCTACCTGAAAAGCGTGCTAAAGACTTAAAGGCTAGACATAAGAGATGCATATAGCTTTTTCCCCTATTTAAGAATACAATCTGGAAAAAAAAAAAAAAAAAGGATATCAATCACTACGGTTGAGTACACAGTAGCTATTGAGAAGATCTAGGGTAAAAGTACAAAGCAACAGGTCTATAAACTCAAAGCACGCATCAACAAACTTATATTTTTGTTCAAGAAGGATTACTCTATTAAATTATTTTATTTCAGGGGAACTACTGATTTTCTTAAAACTCTGCTTTAGACAAGTTGAAACAAGAATGAGCCACAGTCAAATGAAGCGCTGCTCTTCCCAACCTTTTGGGAAAACAAGACTCTGCCTCTGACGAGTAACACTTACTTTGTTGTATCTGGCGGATTCAAAGATACCCATTTATCTCTCTCTTTTTTTTTTCTCTTTTTCTTTTTTTTTTTTTTTTTCAGTCAGGAACTATGTTAAATAAACAAAAATCCAACCAACCAAAACCTACCAGAAACAAGGTAGATAGTTTTTCAAAATGCACCTGAAATGCTATTACGGTATACATACCCTTGTGTAACGAGATTTAAAGCACTGAGGTAAAACAAATAAAAATATTTTTAAGCCATTCAGAAGTGACGTTTAAAACAAGTTACGTACTTTTCCACCAAACGTTCCATTTCACCGCAAACAAACACACAAATTGCAAAGCCGCTCCAAACAAGCGACCCATCTTTAACTCTTTACCTTTGTCGCCCGCTTGCAAATTAATCTCCTTAATCACTTCAGCATTCGCCGCGGGAAGCCTCCTCAAAGCTGAGTGGTAGAGTTTTCCCCCCCTCCTCACCGGCAGCACCACCTCAAGCAGGTCCAGTCATTTTGATTTGTTTATTTTTTTTTTTTTTTTTCTCTTCCTTCTTTTACCACTTATAAAGAGAAACTTGAAGAAAAATCCGCCCGGGGGAGGCTGCCGACCATCCGAACGGTGGAAAACACGAAGGCGGCAACACACACACAAAAAAAAAAAACCCACCCAAAACCAAAAGCAAAAACAAAACACACACCCCCGTCCCTGCGGCCCCTCCGCCGCCCCTCTCGGTGTTTCCCGGCCGCCCCGAGTCCCACCGGCCGCGGGGCAGCTGCTGCCGCCGGCCCAGCGGGGCAGCGCGGGCGGGGCGCGCGCCGCCGGGCACAAAGGTCTCCATGGCAACAGCGGGTCGAGCCTGCCTCCCCCCCTCACGCCCCCACCGCCCCCATCCATGCAACACTCGTCACCGCCGGCCCCGCCCACCCCGCGCGCTGCCTCTCCCCCCGCTCCCCTCTCCCCCGCCCTCTCCCGCCAACCAAACCCGCAGCGATCGCGACCGGGAGGGCGGGGAACGATGCCTCGGCGACACGGGGCCGGGAACCCGCCTGCAGGCAGCGGCTGGGATGCAGCGCGATGGGAGGGGGCGGATGCTGCCCCCCCCGGCCACGCCGGACATTTTCAGCTTTTCCTTCTTCTTCCCTCCCCAGCCCCCCCCCCAAAATGCCGATCAATCTTCATACATATGTATATTTATTTAGGTTTTCTAATGGAGAGTAGAAGTCATGGAATCATATTAGGAAAAAAAAAAATTATGCTGAAAGGGTTACCAAGCATTGGGATGGGCTGCCCAGGGAAGTGGTTGAGGCACCATCCCTGGAGGTGTTCAAAAGATGGGTTGAAATGGTGCTGGGGGACATGGTTTAATGATGACTTTTTTGTCAGAGCTGGGTTGATAGTTGGACCAGATGATCTTGAAGGTCCCTTCCAGTCTAGATGATTCTATGATTCCATCAGAGAATCACAGAATCACAGAATCACAGAATTGTGGTGGTTGGAAGGGACCTCAGAGATCATCGAGTCCAACCACAA
>JAOTQQ010000012.1:79071631-79090831 GCA_026546715.1 Gallinago undulata | reverse complement strand
TAGAGTTGGAAGGGACCTTCAAGATCATTGAGTTCGAACCCCCCTGCCATGGGCAGGGACACCGCCCACTAGACCAAGTTGCTTAAAGCCCCATCCAGCCTGGCCTTGAACACCTCCACGGATAGGGCATCCGCAACTTCCCTGGGCAACCTGTTCCAGTGTCTCACCATCCTTGTAGTGATCAATTTTTTGCTAGTATCCAGTCTAAATCTACCCTCTTCCAGTTTGAGGCCATTAACCCTCTTGTATCCTACAGCAGTAGTAGCCTACTGTAGTGACAGTGTCCTATCACTACCCGACCTTGTAAAAAGTCCCTCCTCCTCTTTCCTGTCCACTCTATTCAGGTACTGGAAGGCTGCAATAAGGTCTTCCCAGTGTCTTCTCCAGGCTTGAGCAACCCCAACTCTCTCAGCTTGTACTCATAGGAGAGGTGGCTCCAACACTCTGGTCATCTTCGTAGCCCTCCTATGGCACCGCTCCAACAGGTCAATGTCCTTCTTATGCTGGGGACTCCAGAGCTGGACCAGTGCTCCAGGTGGGGTCTCACCAAAGCAGAGAGGCACATATGCTACTGTAGAATCTCGGCAGAGTGTAACTTCACACTTAATTAATCAAACCCCACATTCTTTAGCTTACCAGTCTCTTCTAATATAAAACATTGTATTTTGGAGAATACTTTTTAAAATTTTCCTTTTAAACTTCTGCTGCACCAACTATATGACCTGAAACAATGAAACTTTTTGTTTTAAATGCACAGGCATCGAGAAAATAAAACTTACTTACACTCACATTTTTAGGAGCGTGTGTAGCCATAAATGGCAAGGTGTAAAGTGAAAGCCGAAATGGAGAGATGGCTCCAAGGCTCTAATGCACAACATGAGGAACAACCTGAGGTTGATCCCTGTGATGGGTTTGCTCCCACTGAAGGCAGCAAGGCTCTTTGTGCGGTCTGAGGGGTCTGGGACCAAGGATCAAGTTGGCAAAGGTGCAAATGAAGCTCAGGCAGCTTTTATGACAAATTCTTACCACCCCATGCAAGGCCCCTGCAGGTGTAATTAGGCTTGTAAAAGATTACCGTCGTTCTCTGGTGCAGTTGCAAATGGTTAAGTCATTCAACTATTCTGCTAAAGTCGAAAAGACTGAACTTGCTTCTGAGGATTTCCTGCTAAAGTGCTTCACTCATTCTGCCCATTTGAGTTGGTCAACCAACACCTGCGCCATCGCTACTATTTGATTACTTTTTATACAAAGATCCCATCAGGAAAAATAGCCTTTCCTTTACACAAATACGAGCTTCATACTCAAATGCTTCATGTTAACAAACCCCACCAGCCTAAACTCCCAAATAAGCCCAGTGTTTGTAACGAATCTAAATATGATTACTATACCCATTTTAATTTTTAAAAATGTCTTAGCACACAAGCCTTCATTATTTACTGCCAATATTTAGTTAAAAGGCTGAAGGATGGAATTAGAGGCTTGAGGTTTAGCCTTTTCTTTAAATTCCATATTCAATCCAGAATTTAAAGAAAGAGCTCCTTTCTACTTCCAAAGAGCCGCTCCTCTTTTCTGGACCACAATGACCACACGCGTAACACCTGCTATTGTTACTGATTGGGAGTTACAAAATTTCAGTGCACGTTTCAGTAGCCTCCTCTTGAAATGTCACAGTGAAGCTGAGGTCAGTTTTGCCTGATTTTGTAGGACACGGTATACACACTGAGGAAGGAAGAGTGACATTTCAGGGCCTGAAGTGGGAAAAAAACCCCACTGACTCAGCTTCTACCAACCTTTCTGGGGCTCACCCACACTCCCCGGGGCCAGTGTAAGAACAGGAACTGCCCTCAGCTTCCCCTAAAAGGGGGACACAGGGAAGAAACAGAAAGCTAAGCAGGTTCAGAGGTTTAGCATCAGAAACTACTTTTAAATCCCTGCTGAGGCCAATGCAATAATAACAAAAAAGAGGATGTAATTGGCTACTTCTCCCAGAAACTTTGGGAAAGGGAAAACCCAAGTTCAGTATATTTCTAAAATTTCAATGAAGAAAAATTTTGCTGGGGGCAAATGATGGAAAATTACATAGTAAAGCCCTTTATTTTAGCTCCTGAATGGCAAACCTACTAGCTTCCATGTAACTGTCATTTAAGGAGAGCAATGTGACAATTTATTGTTGTTCTCCTTTGCTGCCAAGAATGTAGAAAGAAGACTGTTTATGATGAATTAAAGGTCACAAATAAATGGCAATTTAATAAAAGAAAATCTACTCCACATGAAATAATATCTCCAAGGGGTAATTAATGACAGAGCAGTCTGAGCATGTTCTCTTTCACTGAAATAACCGTGAATGATCATCCTGCTTCCTTTCAATGTGCTAATACGCATCACTGTCTCAGGAAAGCTCTGTTGAAAAAATAAGAAAACAGGTATTGTATAGGCATGGCATCTATTGCAGCAGTGCACAACACACACACAGTTTTGCTGTTTACTTAATAGAGAAACTTAACCTAGCAATAAAATTCACTCTCATTGCCAAGATCAATGATTGGTATTAACATGGATTGCCACATATTCATGCAAGAGTTGTTCAATAATTTGACATTTGTACAGATTCCTATCTTTACATAAAGAGATCCTAGCTCATAAAACTGATTGATGAAAGTGGAAGAAAACAATTTTCATTCCAAACACATATGCCCTTCCTGTTCTTAGAATAAGTGCTTTCCCTGAATCACAAAAATTCCCTTACACTTAGAATTGAACACATCCTTAAGTGCTCTGTTGATGTTTGACTTACTGTATATTGAAGCTGTGAAAACTTTGAGAGTTTGGACAGGGAGAAGTAGAAGGAAATCCTATAATGTATTTTAGGCTTTCCAGTAATTTTTACTCAAGGAAAAAAAGCCTTTAAGTTGGTATACTGAAAAAGGAGTTTAGATGCAGGATTCTTCTATTGCTTATGCAGCACACAAATGGTTAATTCTGAACCACAATTCCGTGTTTTTTTGCTAACATCTACAACCTCACATTAATCTACACAAATGCACATTCCCATCCCTTTCACCAGTTTTTCAAGAATCACATAAAACACCTACCAATATCAAGAGTGTAGCAAGTAGGTGGATTCTTCGTAATTTGAATGAAAACCGTCAATACTCAAATCTATGTCTTTCAGAGGAGATAAGTCTGTAAGCATTTCAAGGCAGCTCTGCTAAGGGCAGGCTTACAGGTGAGTTTGTGCTCTCCTTAATGTGTCCAAGGAGCCAACAGAATGCATGCACAGGATAAATTTCTGTGCAAAGCAGAAATAGGATCATTTCATTTAAAATCATACAAATATTTAGTGGATTATTGGGTAGTTGTTTCTATACCAGGTTGTGCTGGTTTGTTTTTTTTAACATTAAACACTTGCTAGGGTATATTTAGCTATTCCTCTGCTTGACAATCTACACATATGCAGACAGAGATTACTCAAGAATCCTTCCCTTTTCTCTACTAACATTTTCTGGTCTGTGACAAAGTTACCATGAAATAGCACTGCAAGTACTGCAAAACCTCAGGTGCTTTTCAGAAGCTCCATTCTATGTCACAATCTCTTATTGTGTTTTACTCAGATTTCTCTCTTGATTTGGTAACCCCGTGGGGAAAACCACTCAGAACAAGTAAGGGGTTTGTATGAGTTGCCTCTGCAGATCCCTACCATTTCTCATCCATAACATACTCTGCTCAGGCAAATAGTATAAACAGGGAATTTTGTTCTGGCATAATAACTGAAGAAAGACTTTCTTGGGCTCTGAACAGACAGAATAGCATTTACTTCCACCAACTTTTGCTCTTTATGTTATGCAACACTGATGAATAGCATAATTCTTTTTTAAAGAATATTACAGGTCACAGAGTCTTTAAGACTTACTCAGTTTCCCTGTCTGAGGAAATAACCAATTCAGTAATGTTAAGAAAGAAAGATCATGCCTAAGCACTCGAAGCACTAACTTAGCTAAAAGAGCTACCAAGACCATTTAGTATCAGCTTCGTAAGTATTCCTGAAAGTTTTTCAACACCCAGCAAGAATTTTTCAGAATATGACCTACTTTTAAATCAGATAGTAGAAAAAAAAAAAACAATCTGAGAAAGGTTGGGTACTCTCATGGCTTCGTGGAAGCTAGAAGTAAAACTCATTCTGATTCCAGTAGGAAGAGATTTAGATCAATGTGAATTACCATGGAGAGCCAACCCTTTGGAAATACTGTACTTAAATCCCAACTAATTGGGTTAGTGGTGGTTTCTCTGAGTTACAAAAAAATAAATTAAGATTTGCAATTTAAAAAGTTCATTGGAAGTTTCTTACCAGATTTCTAGTAGCTACACAGTTTAACTAACTGTATGTCATGTTTTGTGTTTTAAAAGCAAGGTTTTCCATCACAACAACCAAATCTGAAAGTGTGATCTTCTAGGGAAGTATGATAAAGTCAAACACCAAAAAAGACACGAGTTCTGAAAAAGAGAAAAAGGATTGTGCTCTGACAAAATTTACATTTATGCACCTAACAGCTTTTCTTCTTTCAGCTGTTTTCCTACTGTGGAGTCTATGCTTGTGATACCTGAGAATTCTTTTCTATTTCTTTTTTTGTGCTGATTGTTTTAAAAGCAGCATGAAACACATTATGATTTTGCTATGAGATAGGTATACTAACATATCCATTTGTAACACAGAAACACTTCCCCTACTACCTGCAGCCAGCTTCATTTTCAGAAATGATAATCTGGGGCCAATATGTTTTATCATTCCTAGACTGACAAGCAGTGCCTTTTATAGGGTTCATAAATACCTCTCATACTGATGGAAAAGACTAGCAAACCCTTAAAGGATTTTTAGATCATGCAGAGTACTTACTTCTGCTGCTGTCCACATTTTGAAGTATTAATAGAAAGTAAATGAGATTGTATTTTGTCCCCCAGACCTTGGGGACTTGTATTTCCTATTTTCCTTTCCTGTCTGAAGTTACAATTACTCTTTTGTAACTCCCTCTTTCCCTTGTTCCTGTCCGAAAGGGACCATTCACACACCCACTTTCTCATCCTTCTATAAATGCTACAAAAATAGAAACAAATCCATCTTGGACAAAGCCTGTTAATGTCAGTGGAAACTGTACCTAAACAGGCACACTGAAGATAACCCCAGTCTGTCAGAGAGATCATGGATGTCTGCAACACCACCTGATCTATGCAGAGCACTGTTACAGAAAGCTGGTCTGAGCACTGTATTAAAGAAAGAGAGGTGGGGTGGGTAAAAAAAAAAAGGGGGGCAAAAAAGAAGTAGGATATTCCAAACACTGTAATCTGCCTATTTTCCTCTGTTTTTGATTTAGTCACCATCAGAGCCATGAGGCCTGATAGTTAAACTTAATCTCAAGAAACCTGTACCGCCTGTCTCATATAGACAAAGCTCAACGGTCAATGCTATTCTATAGTATTTAGCACTCTATACTACTTAAAAGCTTTAATGCAAGCATGAAAAGGGGGCAAAGAAGCCATGACGCTAGGGAACTTTTTCCCCTCTCGTTTGACATCTTGGTTGTTGACCTATGCAGTGAAAATAGGAGAAATTGGAGAAATTCTCCCCAAAAGGAATATTTTATTTCTAGAGTCTATGTGCATTTATGTCTGTATTACTATAAGCACAAATGAGACTCATTTGCAGTCTGTAATTTTAAACAATCTTGAACTGCTATAGTTAAACAAGAAGAAAATCAGTGCAGTAATAAGCATGACTTCTGGTTAAGTCTTCCAGAATAAATCAGTTGCCTGTTCACTACATCAGAAAAATCCACTAGATGCCCAGCATTAAGACAAGAAGATACCAACTGACTCCCCTTTCACATCAAAAAAGCTACTAGTAAACATTTCCTAATCGACCAAAATTTGATCATCCATGCTGATTCATAGATCAAAGCCTCACTTCATGTCTTTCTGACACATCATGTTAGCTCAAAATATTAAAGGAATAGAAAAATAAACATCACATCACAGGCAGTGAAAGACCCTTTTTCCCTAACTAGCAAGGTTACGCTGAAGAACTGACAAAAAAGGCGTGCATGGTACCCACATGAGGAACGAATTTCTGCGTTAGCAGAAGCCCCTGTTGTTAGATCTGCTGTTTTAGGAGACAACTATTTTGCACAAAAGTAAGGAATGAAAGGAAGGCAGGTGTTTCTGTGCATTCCTAATATGTTTCACCTCAACAGCTTGCCTGTCAAAATGGCAATACAGAACCATGGGAAACCAAATTAGTGAGAGAATATGCCTAGTTGTAAAAAATCTTAGAGGACTGGGTAATGTGTGCCATCTTCCCTTCAAGAATAGGGCTTTTTTAGTTAAAAAGTATTCTTCGAATAAAGGAAACCTCAAAGTTGCTTTACTTAATAGGAAAGTAAGTCCCAGGAAAAAATTGGTATATCAGAAAAAGATAAAATCAATATTGGAACTAACAAATGGAATGTGAAAATATGTTATTACAGCTGTGTATTCCATTGCTGATGTGGTGATCGGTGACAGAAATAATTCATCACCACAACCCAAAACAACGTCTGTAACCCAATTTCACTTGCTACATCTTGTATGATGTATACAAATGCCAGGTAAAGTTCAACATCTGCGATGCTGAAGCTTTGTAACAGTCAAACATTATGATGGGTTTTCTATCAAACTAAAAAGAGTTCAAGAACCAAACGGGTATTTTGAATCCACAGAACAAGCACACGGTAGCGTTTTGTGTCTTACACAGTCTTACATAGTGTCACTTCTTCAGCCTCTGAGTCACTTTGAACAAGCAGAATGTTTTTTAAGTCTGACTTTGTGTCACAAAGCAAAGAAGAAATATATCCTTTTATCTGGGAATTCATCTCTGACCAGGAATAAAGACTTGCTGTTCACAACAGGTTATTTTTCTTCTCGTTCTGAATATAAAAATACTCTACTGGTCTGGTAACATGAGGCTGCGATCTGCTCCCCAAAAGATCTTGAAACAAAATTATGCCTTTCACCAAAGAGCATCTCATAATAGAAGATGAGAGCCAATGTGATATTTTGTATAAAAGACAAATATTTGGGTTCTCAGACAAACCGGTATATAAACAGGTCAGGATCTAGTAATCAAAATAAAAACATAATAGAAATCCATAGGGGGAGTGGAGAATATTGACAAACACGCTTTTCATTAGAAAAGATTTTTTGCGCCAATTTTTGGATTAAGAAAATCAATCAGAAGTGAAGATATACTGAGAGCAGCACCAGGAAGCAGCAGAAGTTAAGTTCAAAAGAGAGAAGCTGCACAATCAATTTGACCTTTTGTCAGACACTTTACCAACTCTGCAGAAATGGGATATTAAGCAAATAGCCATAAAATAGGTTGAATTATTTAGCAAGTGTGGGACTTGTAAATCATTCTAGGCCATGACCTACCTCTGTCAGCGAATTTGGCTGCACTGGAAAATAGAGTCTCACAGGATGCAGCCCTGGTTTGATGGGAGGGCAAGAATAAGGAGGACCTCTTTAGGAAAACCAAAGTCTGTGTTCAATTTAATTAGCATGCAGATGTAACTAAAATTTTAGGGGGAAAATAAAAGTGTTTTTAAAGTCAAAGATACAAGGGGAAAAAATATAGGGAGGGTTTAAGGGAGTAAAAGAGCCGTTTCAGGCTTCTCTTTCGATAGTTTCAAAACTTCACTTCTTGAAAATGGCTGTAGGCTGCTGAATTATTTTTTACCATGTATATTTAAAATTGATATTATGAAATCATTGGGCACAGACATAATGTTAACAACTTCTCTTTTTTCATGCAAAATTTCTTTGACAGCTTGGCATATAGTTAATCACTTTTTAAAACTGAATGCACCCCAACACAGTGGACCTAATTTTTCAATCTGTCAGCCAGAATTTGTCATTAACAAACTTTACAAAACAGATTAAATACTTCACTTTTTTCTCAGACTTGTGACTTGGCAATGGGATGAAGAAAATGTGTATTTCCAGAAAGATTAATGAGTAATTATTAGTTGAGATTAACCTGCTATATAGATTTAATGGGTTTCTGTATTGGCTGTGGAAGTTCTAAGAATAAACTGATGAATAATTGCCACAAATGAAAACAAGTTAACCTGATGGCAAGCAGTCCTGGAGACACAGGGAGAAAAGGAGAACAGATAAAAAGCAGGGAACGAATCTAATGTTCAGAAAGGTATTTGAACCATTGATACCAACAGAAAAGAGAGAAGGACTTGTTAATGACTGCACCCACCATTCCTTTTGGGGTGACAGGCACATTAACCTTCACTTGCTACAGCAATCATACCAGGCACAAAATAAATGTATTTCAGAGAATTCTTTGAGACAGTCATGACTGCTTGGCTACTGGGATTTTAGTTTAGGCTCTTACTCTGATAAAGATAGAGATGGTTTGTTTTTTTTCTCCAAAAAGCCCACAGTGCATTTGTTTCATAAGTTTTGTAAAGAATACAATGATTTCATAGAAGAGGAAGATACAGAAGTATGCTCATATACTATCACATACTCACACAGCAAATATCCAAGGCCTCAAATTCTCTCTGTAGAACATTTTTTTAAAAATATTTGCTGCAATAACCAAGAAATTGTTAAGCACGCCTGAGGGAAAGCAACTTTGCCAGTGATTAACAGACCCTTTAAGTGACTTAAACTTCTGCTAACATTCTCCAGCCAATCATGCATTCATCCTAATAACTTACTGACCAATGCTACATTTAGATAACATCCTTTCTACACTGTCTTCACTCTGCAGCTCCATCTTTTTCCTCCTCTCTCCCTTTACCTTTTACTTCCCTATTACTTTTCTCACCTCCTCTTTAGGCTAAGCCCAGTTCCCTTAAGAAACAACACAAAAATCTCAGCAACCCTCTGCCTGTCCCTCAAACAAACTCAACAATATTTTGGAGAGCAAAACCACTTACTTCCCTTTCTGTTCACGCTACTGGAGACTATGTTGCTGTTGCTCCTAGTGTCCTAAGCTTAAACAGCAGCAGTTTGTTGGGTTTTTTTAACCCAACTTGTTTCTCATTGCCTCTTTACACTTCAAAATACAGCACAGGGCAATCAGCACCTCAGAAGCCCTCATCCCCCCAAAACACCCAACCACCTCAATTCAGCCTGAAAGCCAGACCAACCACTTCCCCTGCAACACCACTAGGCTGCAGTGCCAGACCTTCACTGCCCAGCAGGGACCCCTGCCTGCACCCTACCTATGGACCCAGGGGCTCCATTCCAGCTCTGCGTGGGGCAACGAGTGCTGGCCCCAGCGACGACCGGGAAGCAGCAGACCTGGGGCTGCACTGGGAGGAGCAGGAGGGTGCCCACAGCATGGGCAGAGCATTGTACTCCCCAAGCGGGGTACGGTCCTACAGCATCACTTTTATTTTTGAAAGGTGACAATACTGCCTACAATATTCTTCATCCCATCTTTACCTGCCCAGTCAGCCACGAGTAACTTTGACCTAATGCATAATTATTCTTCTGTGCACAGAGTGCTCTACCACACTATTTCCCCCCCTCCCCTTCACAAATTTTAAGAGATTTTGGTTGTTGCCTTTTCCCATGCAGAGATGCAAATTTATTGCCTCCTTTCTTTTTTTGGCAACACATTTTGCAAGAGTTTCTGCTCGTGCCCTGACCCATGCTGAGCCGTCTGTCAGCCTTTACACATTGCCTGCAAGTGTTAAATTCAAAATCTGTTCCCAAGCTTTTCGAGTAGCTGCATCCATGTGAGATGTTTATAGTTAGCAGTAAACCAAGCTGATTCACTGTATAGAAAACATTAGTGGAAACTACCTAATGATAACTAAGAGAACGTTCGGTCTAAGAACTTTTGATATTTGAGACCACATTATCTCTTCAAACTGGAAGATGCAAAGTTACATTATGTTGACCCATGTAAGAGTTCAAACTGACCTATGTTCAAAATATCTGCTGGGAATGGGCAAGGGAAGGTTGCAATGCATTTCCCAGGATGTCTTACTAGACTAAGAAAGCTAACCCTCCTAATGAGCACCTTTCCTGGCTGTATACTTTTCTGAAAAGAATGGCTAAAATCTTCCCTAACTCACGCCTCTTAAAACATCTTTAAAATACGTGACAGTGACCATATCTCAGGGAAGGCCGTTTCCTTCCTTTGGCCTCCAGAGGAAAAGGGTTGGCTTTGGGTGCATTCAAAAGTGGTCAATACAGCCTAATTACTATAGATAAAGCTGTTTTCTATGCTTTGCTAGTGGCAGACAGAATTTCTCTCAACTAGGAAGATATGGACACTAGGGCTGAGGACATGACAGAGAACAGGGGCTCGCTGCATGAAAAAAAGGAAAAATTATCTTGAGACGTATTCTGCATGCATTTGGGGAAATGACTTTTTAAATTTCCTTCATGATGCAGAACGAGAGGCCTACTGCACATTTCTAAACTAAAAAAAACCCCTGAACTGGAACATGCTGTTTTTCTTCCACTTATGGATTGGGTTGCATTCCCTGTGACCTAGCAAGAGTGATTCTGCTTCCACTCACATGCAGCCATATCCCATATATGTCAGCTGGAGCTGTTTTGGAGAACAAAAGAACTGATTCCAATAGACCTTCATGGTTTAGACAGCATGCAACTTGGCCTTTACTTATTTTAACAATAAAAATCAATGCAAATGAACTTTTAAACTCAGAATAAATGATCACAGAAAGAAGTTAAAATAAACCTTTATGCAAAAGATATGTAGAGATTAATCCAGTTTAGAATTTAGAGAATATAATACTACTTACAGCCGTAGGTAGTACAGCTTTCTAGCCAGGAATATATAATAACCACCTCAAAATACCATGCTCTTAGAGACTGCATTAGTACAGCAAGACGTACCAAAAGAATTATCAAAAAGTTGTGGGTTTTTAATGAAAAGATTTTTCTCATACTGACTAGAACAAGCAGACTTCTCAAGCATCTAGAATTCCAAGCAGATGCAAATAAGTGATAATCATAATTGATAATCATGTCCACATTTCTGCTCCTTCATGTTACTGAAGACAATGAGAAAATGAGAAATGGTTCAGTTAAAAGTCTTTTGCCAGCTGTTTAGCAGTAAGTAGGGGAATAAAGTCAGTCTGAAGATTAATTCAAATTACTTCATAAGACTAAAACAAGTTACTTAGCCTGTGGGAATGTAACTGAAAGCAGTGAGTAAGGGGGGCATAGAGCCCAGCGAGGCTATTTCCACAGCTCCCACAGCCCGTTAGCACAGTTAGCACTACTGTTGGAAATCACGAGCAAGCGCTCACTGAGGTGTGCTTGTTGCCTTGCACACAGGTGGTCTTTCGCTGAACAGGATCACAATTTGGAAACACCGTCTTAGATGTCAGCTATATCCCTTAAACCATTCACCAATTCAAAAGAAACATCCTCTTTTGGGGTCTATGGTGGGTTTTAAAACATTTTGGGAATGTGACACCACAGACTGTGGAACATCACGGAGAAGAGCGTGAACATCATTCACAAAGGGCAAGGCTTATTCTGGGGGCTTTGGCTCTTTATGACAGCTGGAACGTTAATGAACCAAAGAGGTGGGTAAAGCCGAAGGCAGCATTTAGTACTGAACACAAGGCCAGCCGCAGAAAGCGCTTCTTTGCTTTGTTTTTCCTGACTCTCTGCCACCTTACATTTTGAAGCTATTTTTCTTATTCCGCCTTTTCCAGTTTCTTTCCCCTGTCTCTCACAGCTTTTGCTGTTTCTATTAGAGTGCCTCTCTAATTAGTTTCCTGTATGCTAAAGTAAGGGCAACTATGCTTCACCTTCTCTTAAATTCAAAAATTGTATAAAGTTCACATGGAAGACTAGAGAGCTACTCTCCAATATTTCTTCTTTTTAATTAAGATAATTATTTCACAAACCTATTAAATTCTATTGCACCTAAAAATGCCATGTAATTTTTCAATTCTAGATTTTGCATAAAACAAAGAAATCCCAAGAATACTACTGGGTACCTAATTAAGGAAAAATTGCTGTGGCATAGAAAGGTCAAAGAATTTTTGTTTGTAGCCCATATGTTTTTCTGCTATATCACTGGAAACAGAAGCTTTGAATACCTTCATAATTTTTTTTCTTTACAAAGTTGCTTCTTGATACACAAGAACTGTGTATCAGCTTAGAGCATAATTTAAAAGAATACATTAAATGTACACAAGAAATTTTAAAATACAAGACTAAACAATAAACACTTCCTTTCAATTCTACCATTATTTTATAAGTTATAGAATCATATAATGGTTCAGTTTGGGAGCAACCTTAAAGACCTTTAAGTTCCAACGCTCCTTCCATGGGCAGGGACAACTAAATAACTAGGTATATATATAATATATATTATAACTAAATATGTGAAAAGTACCGATACAGTAATTAGTACTTTATGGAAGATTGTTGCAATATGAGAGAAGTTATGTAGGAGATAAGGAGAATTCACCTTTTGCTGTGTTATCCAGAATATTTCTTTACTCTCCAAACACAAAATGCTCATGGTGCTAATGCCTACTGTAGGTACTAGAAGGTTAACATATAGTTTCGTTGCTTCAGTGTTTCAGTTGATATTACTAGTGCTGGTCACATGTATCTGTACAGTTCAACAGTTAGACATCATGGCTAGGAAGAGTTACACATCCCCTTACAGTTACAATGAAACAATTATAACTTTCATGTATTCAGTGAGAAGGAATTTGGTATTAAATTAGTAAATGTCAGTTAACAAAAATAAAGGCAATGATACAATTGTAGTAGCTGACTATGTTTTCAACATTGTTAAACATTATCAAAATACTTATGGCACGGTACATTTATTATTTTCAAAATGGCTGAGACACAAAGAATAGTACTATGAGAGTATGACACATGCCATGTCCAGCCACGTCTGTTCAGAGACAAAACATTTCATTTTTAAAATAAAGTTATGTAGCTTTAGCACTGTAATAGCCTTAGGTATTGTAGGTTTTGTGTCAGCAACCAACCAAAATGGCACTGCCATGCACCGCATTTTAAACTTATTTTATGGAGGTTATTTTATGCTTTTAAAAACTTAAAACCAAGAAACGAGAAAACCTGCTGTTTCATGAAGGTACAAAGCTTTCTTAGAGTATTAAACCTGCAATGGTAGTTATTTGGGACTCAAGTCTCCCACAGAAGAATAGTAAAGAATTAAAAACCCCTTGTGTATCTATCTCTTGCATAGAAAACTTTGTTGCTTGAAGTCAAATAATGAAATACACAGTAAGAAAGGTAAGTTAATCGGTGTGACGAAAGCCATATTCAAGGCAACATCACAAGGGAAATGTACTCTGAAGGTACATATTTCCTGAAAACATGAAGCTTTACTTTCTTCCCTCCTTTGCCTCTTCTGGCCTGACCTCAACAACTGCGAGCACTCTCAGTCTCTCAGAAACAAACACTAAAATACAGCTTTTCCATACTTACAGGATCAATGCTGCCAGAGGAGAAGTGCTTAGTAAAACTACAGTTGATATGCAATGTCAAAAATTTGTCATGCACAAAATAGATTTAAATATTTGTACCTCAACTTTGTCCTCTTTTTTTTTTATTTTTTTTTATTTTTTATTTTAGAGCTCTTTCAAACCTCTAGTGTACAATCTATACACACAAATCTGTCTGAGAAGATGAGCTCCATCTAGCTTTGAAGCTCCATACTAGGGCTTTGGCAAATGGCCATTCACCATGTTCCACGTTTGGCACCATCTTTTCTGTTCAAGTTATGAATGAAAGTAAAGACTGAGGAAGAACTAAGGAAAGTGAATTATGTTATTTTGACTTATGAAGGTGAATAATGGTGGGATAGACACCTTTGTGCAGTTTTTTCTTGGTTATTATATTTGGAGTTAAAGATGGAAAGTAACATAGCATTATTAATGATGATGACGCTTCCAGTTGGCATTGCAAGCTTTATGACTGGGGATGCTGAGTGAATTTGGACAAAAAGACAGACACCAAAACTGTATGATTCATGTACCAATCAAGACTCCAGAGGCCATGCTGCATCAATGGGTGATGCTGATTCCCAGGAAGTCTGAGAGCACTTCATTGCACAGAATGGGAGAAAGGAAGCCATTAAGAAACATTACAGTGCCAGGACCATCCCTGGCATAACTCAGCACCCCTTTGTCTTCCCCCAGAAAGATTTTGCTAGTGTACCAGGAGAACCAAGCTGCAGCTGGGAGAAAGGAAAAACATACTGGAGCAATGTTATAGCCCTGCAACTTCTGCAGCTGCGTACACAGGAGTTGAGAGCTTTGAGATGTTGTTGCTCACTGCCAGGAGAAGGTATGCTCTCCCGAACTGTCAAAAGACCAACAGACTAGAAAGACAAAAATTAAGCCAAAGGCCATCTAGACCAAATATTTCCTGAATCCAGTCTCCAATTTCTATATTCAGCTGAGGTCAGATGAAGGATTTAAATTATTTCCAATAAGGATTAATAAAAATACTACAACATTGTAAAAATTCTCAGAAAGTCTTTGACCACATCTTCTATACAATCATAAATATTCTGGATTCTAAAGCTATGATTTTTCCTGAGCAGCTCCTGTAATATTTACTCTTGGTGCCATCTATAGGTAGTCCTTACTGTAAAATGCTAGTCCATTAAGAGAGTGAAAGGTGTTATGATCACCGATACATTTTTTCCTATTACAGATGCTGTCAGGCTGTTATCAAGCAGAATTAAAATTGCAGTTGTTTTAAAATTATGTCTAAGCATGATTTACCTAAACTCAAGACTCCAACTCATTTTCATTTCTTCTCATTTCTATAATTCACTCAAATAGCCATTGAATGTGTTAAAATTGAAATTGCAATCTGAGCAGAAAGTCAAGACACTTGAACCAATCTAAAATAGCTATAAAAGTTGAAAAACAATTTCTTCAGTCAGCATACTGTAAAGATTCAGTATTTTGTGCAGGCATTGTTAGGTTGATATGAAGAAATATGTATTTTCAAGTTTTACCTATAACAGTAAAGCAAAACCTTCTAATTCTCCCTTCTAAACTCCAACACAGAAAAATACCATCCTCCCCTGCCCTGGAAAAATGAAAAGGAAAGAGAAAAAAAATGCTTTATTAATTGGCCATGAAAAAAGGAGCACAGTAAAAGAACTTTAATATATGCAATACTACTGCACTTATTTATAATGTAGTATGTCTTGCGTGTCTTGCACACATGTACCATCATGATAATTTAGCTGTTTTATGATGGGGGAGAGAAGAAATCTATGCTTGAAGTCTAAATGCAAAACCTGTATTTGCCATAACCTACACAAACGAAACTAAACAACAACAAAAAAGAATTGATTCATGTGCATGCGGTGTGTACCAGATTTCAATTTTTTAAATGAGTTCTAATGTCTTAATGGTAAAGCTAACAACCAAATCCATGAAACTTCCCCATATTCTGCTCAAGATCTTGCTTGGGTTTGGTCTCTCAGCTGAAATAGAATACCTTTTACAAACCACTGGCACTTCCCAAACAACTCTTCTGAGTTGGAACCTTTAGGAACAACCTATTTTTATATTATTACCTGGAAGAAACAATATAAAGTGCTTTAGTTATGGTATATAAATAGGTTCTACATGAGAAGAAAAAGCTCTTTACTTGACAGTTCACTGAGGCTCAGCTGAAGGAAAGAGAAACAAGCGGAGAAATAAGATATAAGCTTTTAACAATAATGGAAATAAAATATTAGAATAACTTCACAGCATTGTATTGGATTATGCTTCACTTCCTATTTCTAGATTGGCTATCTTTCTAAAATGATTCAATAGATCAGCTACAGCTTTGGAGACAAATACTAGGATTGTTAGCTGAAATCTTACGGCCTACAAAATACATCATGGATTATTAGAATGGCCCCCTTTATCCTTAAAATCTACTAAATCAAAATCTGAACAGATAATAGTAGAGACGTCATATGAAGACAGTTGTTTATAATCATAAATAAAAATGTTAATATTAAATAATTATTAATTATAGTATATATTGTTAAGGATATTTTATATAATTATTACTATATTAATAATTATTAATATTAATAAACATTAAATATAAATATAAATACAAATGGTATCTGACTAAGCAGACAGAAAAGCTTTTTTTACCTCACTTTACACCTTTAGAAGGTGTATCTCACCCTTAGGATGTGAGTTTACTCAATTATTGCATATTTTCTGAAAGGTACTGATGTAAACAGTAGGTTTTTCATGGAAATGTGTAATCAATTTCATTCAACCAGAAATCATTTGAGATGTGATAGAACAAGAAAGAGAAACAAATCAGGGAAAAGAAAAAAGAAAACAGAAAAGGATTTTAATATTAACACAAAACGAAAATCCTAGCTTCTTTCATATCATAGCTAACAATAAATACCTTTAATGTCTCCTTAATGTCTTATTAGAGTTGTAATGTATTTTCCAAAGATAGGCAAAGGCATAAGACATTCTGTTTCCAAATATGGGTATAGCGTATCCAGTGAATTGTTACAGTTTACACACTGAACAGTACGACAAGCCTCTACCACATTTCCACGGCTTCATCAAGCCCTGTCAGCTACCCTCCTCTGGCATCCTTCCTACCTACCTTCTATTCCTTGTTTTATATGTACCCCAGAGTCTAGATTATTTAATTAGCCAATAAACACTAGGGGGAAAGGTTTGCCTATTGCTCCTTTTGACTGTTCAACTGCATGTTATAAACTGATTACTTGTTGCCCAGTGATGCAAACTGATTACCTGATTTAAAGCCCTTGATTAAATAGCCATTCATTAAACCCACAGTTAAATAGAACATGTGATATTTTGTAATTAAAACAAATTGTTGTACACAATATCTTTTAATTCAATAGATTTATATGACCTGTTAACAATATATTAAGCTTGAATACAAAAGAAGCACTATGACTGAAGCGGAAAAGGGATATATCATATGCTTTGAATAGGAAATAACTCAATAGCAACCAATAGCAAGTTGTTAATTATAATAGCTATTATCATTTGATATCACTTTTCAGCTAGCTTACCATTATCTCATTCACTGGGCCCAGTTTTTAATACCTGTACATATACCATGTATTTTCCATGAAGTGATTGCTGCTCGCTAAATAGAATATTTGTCTGGGGCTGCCATCTACTATTATTGGAATAAAACAATTCAGGTATTCCTCGTGGGAATACGAATAAGCACAAACCCATTCCAATTCAACATTCGTTTGAAGTTGTTTCCCTTCCCTGGTAAATCAGTTTCCTTCTGACTCTTTTCCCAACGTCACCATTTGCTTTTTTATCTCCAGCGCTGCTGTTTTTTCTCTCCTCCTGCTTTTTTTCTCCTGACAAGAAGCACAGAGCTTTCTAGTTTCAGCCTCATCACTCGGTCACTGCAATTCTCCTTCTTGAGCTACTTTGTTCCCTTATCCTTAGCCATTTGAGGCCAGTCAGGTCACACTGCTTTTTTCAGAAAGGAAGCTATTTCTTTTTCATCTCCCAGGACAGTACATGGACCACTGGGACTAGGCATAAAATCCGATATGGAAGCGAGGTGATTTTTATCCCAGCAGGGTAAAAGGTAAGATAAAACAGCTTACGCAACTCAACACAACAGAAAAGATACCACTATGAAATATCTGCTTACCTTTGCCCAGGACATATATGAAAAACAACAGTCTTTTTTCAAGGAAAGGAAAAAAATTATCTCTAAATTACAAGGCTTTTGCTGGTTTACTCTTCATTAGCCCCTTCACTGCCCTGTTGCACATAGGTAGATTTTCACCCTCTTATGGAATAAACCAGGATCAGCAGTGCAAATTCTGCCAGTTTTCACCGATGAAGCAGGAAATAAAAAGCAGAAGCAGCATGTATAACTCCTGTCCTCTTCACACTCAAAATCATCATATTATAGAGAATAATAACCCAAGAAATTGAAGTATGTTTGAGGTGATTTTTTTTATTAGCGGGCCCAGAAAAATAGAATTTTAAACACAGTTTGCCCAGTAAGCTCTCTGTACAGAGTCCTTGGTTTTTTTAAAATTCAAAGTAGACAAATAATTTCCTGGTTGGAAGCTTCTGAATAGTGGCGCTTTCCTCTATTTTTTTTCTTCTTTCAATTAAAACTAGTTTGACAAAAATAACTTTATAAAGAGTAACTTCATAAAATGCTTATAGTTTAATCCTCTAATGAGAATTAGCACAAAGCACCAATTTTATTCAAGTGCATTTAAAAAAATCTTACCTACTTGCTGCTAAAAACTGAGTTATCTGAAAGTCAAGTCAATGTCAAATTACATCTTGCTTTTATCTTGCAACAGAAAGCTTATGAAGATCCAAAAAGCTGCAAGATTAAGGCAGCATAACTAATAGCTAGTAAAAAAGAAAAAAAAGCATGCTTGGTTTTGCTTTTGGGGTCCAGCACTTTATGGACACCATGGAACTGGACTTGCGCCTTGACCAAAAGTTTCAAGCTCCATTAGAACAGGTGTCTATGCTGGGGCTAGAGCTGTGATCATGAAATACAGTAAAGCTGCAACCCACATTTGTTACATGACAGTACGTATGAAATACTTTTCACCCTTCCATAAAAATGAAAACAATTCTCAGAAAAAAACAGTCCTAAAGAAAGAGCTGCAGTCAAGAACATGATCTTTTAAAATAATATTAATAGAATATACTACTCACAATCCATCTTGACTACTGATAACTGCTATTAAGTTACAGGCATAGCGCAACTCCAAACTTAATCAATCAGTCATCATGAAACCTACCCTTTTCTCACCTTTAACTAAGAACATTGGCTGAAAGGTCTTGCTTGCCCTTTATTTACAATATTCCCAAGCAACCTTTCAACCATACTGGATTACTTATCAAGGAGATACAAATCTGCAGCAATGTGAAATTTTTCTGCCTAGGCATCAGACTTGATGTGAAGTGAGAAGATTTGCACGAATTTCAGGGGCCTGTGTATCTGTTTCTAAGCTACAATATTTATTTCCACAGAAGAAGCAGTTCTGAGAATATCCCAATTCTGCTGGTAAAGGCATATATTATTTAATACTCCTGAAATTGTGGCCTGTGCAAAAAAAAAAAAAAAAAAAAAAAAAAAAAAAAA
>JAOTQQ010000012.1:79052062-79071531 GCA_026546715.1 Gallinago undulata | reverse complement strand
CACTAACATTTCCACATTTCAGTTTAACAGAATTACGTCTGTTTGGGGACACTTACAGAAATGAAATCTTAGTCTCAAAAAAAAAAAATGAACATTTTCCATTAGATAAAAATATAGTCCAGTAACAATCACTAATGTTCTTGTAACTCTCTCCCTTCTTTTTCTCCTGGGAAAATTGCATGAAAAACCAAGCCACATGGCAGTACTAGCCAAACTAGACCTGCCCCGACTCCCTGTTCCTTTGTTATACTCCACACTTTTACCACTCTACCACCCTGTGTTTTTTTTTTTTCCTTTCTGCCATCATCTCTGTTCCTCTCGGTTTTTGTTTCCATCCAACTACTTCCTCACTCAAACAAAACAGGATCGTGGAACTTCCACAATATTTCTTTTATTACTTGTTTGGTGCACCCCTCGTGCTACAAATGCTTTTACTGTGTGACCAGTACACTGCTCAGGATAGGATCGGAACTCTTTATTACTTTATGTCTTCCCAGTACCTAACATGGCAATGTTCATCCTTGATTGCCTAATCAATGTCACAGTAATATCTGAGTATCTAACCATTTTTTATGCATTTCTCCTTATGCATCCCTTTAAGTAGGCAAGTGTGGAGAACTGGGGAACAGACGAATTAAGTGTCATAACAGTAATAACAAAAAAATATTCTCATAAGTATCTTGTACCTACTGCCTTGTCAACTGTGCCTCAGCACCAAAATCCATGATAATCATTATCTCTTTTCTCAGGATGAACTTCAACCCTCTGTATCACCAATATCTTTTTAAGTACTCCCAGTGGTCTTGCTTTTGATGGCATAGCATCTAAAACTCTAAATACAGGATAGTGTATCAGTAACCACTCTGCCTCCAGCTATTTCAATAACTGTCACAATGAGTATGGAGAGCAGCTGAATTGACCTACATCAGTACTTGTTCATTCAGTTACTTTATTTTTACAGCATTGGCACAATGGTTTTGTTCACTTATTTTAAATAGTTATTTTATTGAAACAATTACAATCTTTGCATTGTACTTTGATTGATATGCGTGCAAAAAAAATAATGAAAAGCCTTTCTTATCAACAAACATTTTTAAAAATCTGCAGTGCATTTAGTGTCCATTCTTCTCAGAGTTTGAAATATGAGTTGTTATTCACATCTGAAATCTCCCTCTCATTGGGTACAAGTGAAAAACTGCTAATATTTCAGTGTATTAATATAGTGTATTAAATTATTCATTAGGAAAATATAGCAAGTAACTAAAAGTAACTTAAGTTGACATAAATTTGGTAGCATAAAGGAATGATCAAAGCATTTTCATAATGTATTGTGGAAGAAAAAATTGCTTAGAGCACAAAAAAAAATCATAAACATTGTAGTGAGAACATTGATCTTTTTTTTTCTGGGCATCTGATTTTGAGAGACATACAAGGATGTCTCTCATCCTCGTACAGGATAGAGCAGGGCTTCTAGGTAAGGCAAAAAATGAAACAGCATTAATTCAGTACCATAATTATTCAGTATTCGAATGTTCCAATGTCCAATGTATTGTCAGAAAACAATATATATTAAAACCACAAATCTTGCTTTCCAGAATCTGACCTTTCTGAAACCAATATGGACCAGAAACATGACAGCAATATAGATTATGAGATACTTCTTACACAGATGATAAACTGGATTTATGATTAAGTTTCAGTTACATTCTACCTAAATTACAGTTAAGTGTATTTATATGACTAACACATGAACACCGGCAGAATTTTTTCATGGTCCGAAAATTGTGACTTCCTGTAATGGGAACTGATAACGTATTTTGCTACTTAAGGAGGAGTGCTACTCTCCTTCCCACTACATAAACTCACAATGAAAAGCAGCTGAGAGACACAAGAGAAGAAAAGAACAACTTAAATACTGCACACACCCCTCCCATCTGTATATAGATCCTCAGAAAATGCTTCTTTGCACATGAAAAAAACAAAGTTGTTCAAAGCTCTTAAATAAAATAACTTCAATGAGAAATTGCTTGAGTTCTTTTCTTTGCCCCCATTCACCAAACTGTTATACTTGTTTTAGTTTTTGCAGATGTACTGCTGAACCCTACTCTGCAAGAAAAAGAAATTATTTTTTTGTGATAAGCAAAATGTGCAAATTTGTGTCCTAGAATATCTGAGACTCTTGCCTCACATGGTGTCAGTGGGTCATGAAGCGGTGAAAAACATGTCTTGACCAAGCAGACCTGCATTTTGACAGCCTGCTGACCATCACCTAAGCTTGTTACATTGTTCAGAGATTTCTTATATAACACGGTCTAAAAGGTAGTAATCAGCAAGAACTGACTGGAGTCAATTTAACAAAAAATTTAAATAGCAGCATTTTCAGAATGCTCCCAATAAATTCGTTTATCAATCCTGTGTGCTTCTCATCTATAGCAAAAGCTACAGAACTATAAGAGAGACGTTGATATTGAAAAAACGAGGACACCCTAGGAATGGGTAACTGCCCAAGCCAGCACATTCTAGTATGGCTGCAAAGGATGACAACACCAATTAAAGGGATCATTCTGTGCACTCTATTAGATAATTATCCAGATAAGGTCAAGGCTCACATTCTCCTCAAGTGCTTTGATAATGGTTTATTACAGCAGTCCATTTCAAGTTACATTAGGCTGACAGCTGGTGTATGGAATACATTTCAGCACAGCTGCAACGAAACAATCTGGAGGTTAATGCAGGGGGGCAGCAGTCAGAAAGGCATATTCTCTTCTCCTCACATCATCCACAAGGGCCGGGGGAGCGGCACAGAAGGCTGCACTTTCTGTGCAATCCCAACAGTATGGTCACCCTGGTGTGCATTACATTGGTTGTCATAGGAGACCTGGGCATTGAGCAGACAGCTTCTGCATCCATGGGGTTTCTGCTGATGGGCCAGGAAGACAAGATGTCTCTTGTGGCATTAGAGTCCGCCCCTGGGATTCCTCTTATTTGCACAAGCTCTGCATAGATACCACAGTCAAGCCCTACATACCAAAGCTATTTAATCATTCTAATGAAGTCCCCTTTTCATCTATACTTTATTTATAAACCTGACTTTTCAGAAACATGTTGTATTGATTAAAAAGTACTTGAACACTGTTGTTAGATATTTCATTTTAAAATTAATCAATGCATATATGTGCTTGTAAAGCTCTAGCTAAAATGCAGAACTTAATAAAAAGATATACTTTTTCCTTCCACTGATTTCAATGAAATTTGAATTATGTCTATTGATGTCACTCTTTGCCTTTCAAACACTTGCTGTAGCTGCAGACTCAATTCATTTGATATTAAGTCCTGCTTACAAGAGTTTATTTATGGATGAAGTCTTCAGAGAAGGCACATTATGACTTCCCTATATAACGAAAGACCTTCTTAAATTTTTTAATATTCTGACAAGCCAAGATAACCAAAGCTAGCTTCTTAAATCCACACTTGAAGCAGCCTTTTAAGTGACCTCATTTAAAACAAACAAACACAAAACCCCAAACCAAAAAACTTTGCACATTTCCTCTTGACTTTAGTGAGAGCTGCTGAGTACTCGGAACAGAAACTCAAGTCACATATGCAGCTACCTTCCTTAATTCATCATGCCACGGTTCAGAAATCATGGTCAGATAGAATTTAAATGAAATTTTCAAATGCAAGCTGCAGAGGTTTTTCACCTCCCAGGATTCCACTTCCTAGATTAGAAAAGGAATTTGGCTCTCTGACACCAGTGAGACTGCTTAGATAAAAAAACAAATAGATTGTGCTCTCTTATGTCTTAGATTTAACACTGTCCTATTAACTCTACTCTTTGAAACTCTTTCTAAATGTCAATTAATTAATCCTTACAGCACTGTGGGAAGAAAATACTCCATTTTACAAGTGGGAGAAGAGAAGCAACAGCCACACCTGCAAAAAGAAGTGTGTAACAGCAGGCATGAAAGCTCAGAAGTTCTGTCCTCAATCCACATCACCAGATCTGCGCATCCTGCTGCACTGTGCACACCAGCCCCGTAGGCTGTCCTGCTCAATCGTTTATCAAGAACTTAAAGTAAGTGGTGGCACTGCACATGCATCAACAGTCTTGCTGTTACCGCATAATCTTTTGATTACACCACTCTGTCAAGTGACTAAAATAGCTATCTTGAGACAGTGTGGTATCTCGCCACACACCTCTTGAGGTCTCATAGTAATTCCCGTTGTAACAGGAAAATTACTCTCTACCTCCAGTGAAAGGACACTGCCAGAAGAGATAGGCCCATAAAATGCTGGCTTCAAATAGTTTCATCAGTTAGCCTTTTTTTCCTGTTGGGAATTCATGACAGATCATGACTGTTTGTTAGTTCACAGTATGTTTTATGATTTTGCTCATGTGCCTAGAATGTCAGCTGTGTCAATTATGCTAATCGTAAAAAAGGAGTAATGTTTCTCTCAGTGCAAGTAGCTAAAATGCCTGGATAGACCAGATAAAGGCCCTAGCCACGCCTGGCAGGCATCTTCACAGGACTGGTGAGAATGGTTGAGATTGGACGTGACCTCTGGAGGTCATTTGGTTCAACGCTCCTGCTCAAGCAGGACTGCCTACAGCCACTTGTCCAGAACTGTGTCCCAGTGGCTTTTGAGTATCTCCAAGGAGGGAAACTCCAAAACCTCTCTGGGTAACCTATGTCACCTTCATAGTGAAAAAGTGTTTCCTGATGTTCAGACAGAGTCTCCTGTGTTTGTGCCCGTTGCCTCTGGTCCTGTCGCTGAGCACCACTGAAAGGGGCCTGCCTCCCTTTTCTTTGTACCCTCCTTTCAGGTATTTATATACACGGATGAGTTTCCCCCTTGAACCTTCTCTTCTCCAGGCTGAACAATGCCAACCCTCCCAACATCTCCTCATATGCTCCAGCTCCTTAATTGCTTTGGTGGCCCTTCTCTGGACTCTCTCCAGTATGTCCATGTCTGTCTTGTACTGGGGAGCCCAGAACAATGTTCCAGGTGCAGCCTCACCAGCGCTGAGCAGAGGTGAAGGATCACCTCCTTTGACCTGCTGGCAATGCTCTGCCCAGTGCAGCCCCAGATACCATTTGCTGCCTTTGCCACAAGGGCACATGGCTGGCTCATGGTCAACTTGATGTCTGCTAAAACCCCCAGGTACTTTATTTGGCGTAATACTAGTGGATTTTCACTGGTAGCAGTAGTAGTAAATTTGCAGTAGTAGCAGCCTGTACTAATGAAGGATATTCAGAAAAATACTTTAAAAGCTCTCATCAGACAAGCTAAAATGCAGTAAGCACTTGTCAGGACCTACCAATTCTAAGAAACATTTAAATGGCTTAAATATTTCTTTACAACTTGCTTCCCCAAAACTACCTACTACTTATCTGTAGAAGGTATTTTCCAGTCTAATTTTTTCAGTCAAGTGAAATTTGAGTTAATTTTTGAGTGTAGAAAGCGTTACTAAGACCTTTAAGTCTAGCAAAGGCATAGTATGTGTTCCATCCTTTGTCATGCAATACTTCAGCAAGTAGCAGTACAAAAAAGTAGAGGTTTAAAGTATATACATTTAGAGTGAATGCAGCATGAAGTTAGGCTCCTGCATGCATATAAATCAAGTGGCAACATCTTTTTTGAAGCTAAGACACCTCAACCATAGCAGGTTTTTCCTTTTTTTGTTAGTTACTCTCTCCCTTCATATTTGTGACTGCTAAGCACTAATTCACTATATAATTTAACAGTTTGATTTTGAATTAGAAAACAAGAATACAAAGCTAAGTCCTTCAAGTGTTGAGTAATAAACCCAGCAGTTGTGCCCATGAGGCACAATTTTCAATATTTGACTATACCAAGAGCAAAGTATGCTATCCATGAGTGAAGCTTTTTGAAAATTTAGACAACTTCTGTATGGGATCTTTCACATGAAATATTTTGCCCTTACAATGGCAAAACAGTATGAAAACCAGCATTTAGAGAATCCGAACAACCTTTCAGACCAAAGTATTTCTGCTCTTCAGGGTCTCCCTCCTCACTCTTCTCAGCATGTCACACCTCCTACATTTCAGGCATTCTCCTTACAATTCAGGCCTGCCCACCCACCAAATATGCACAAGATGAAACACCGTAAGTGCAGCTGCTCCCTACTCCAATCAAAACCTTTTTAAAAGAACTGTGTACAGCAAGCCACCTTTCTCTTAGACCTTTTACTCTGTATCTCACCCATATTTCACTCTATTTCTACAAAGACTTCTTACAAAGATACTGTTATTCAGCTTCATTTCTCACTTCTTTCAGGGAAAATACTACAAATTAAAATGTTGTTCTCACACTATATTAGCTTAATGGAACAAACCTTTATCCTTATTCAGCATATTACAAAGTGTTGGAGATGATCCAAGTTTAATCCATAAAACATTCACAGTAATGATCAACACTATACATATATAAAAAAGACAGAATCAAAGCCTAAATTTGTGTTGTACAGTAAAGATAGACTTGAAAATTAAAGCAAATATTAAAGAAAAATACCAGTAGACTTAAATCATCATGATTATTTTCCACTCTCATAAATCTCACCCCAAATCTTTTGCATAAGTTAGACTCATCAAGACAGTCACATAATGACATTGGCTGAAATGGTCAAGAAATCAATTAAAATAAACAAACAAATGAAAGAATAGAACTGAATTAGGCTAGGACAACAGTGAAGCTTATCTTACTCGCTTTTGGATTCAGAAAATATAACTTGAAGACATTGTTGCTTGGAAATGGAAGGATGGAAGGGTACCGTAATTTCTTCTTCTTGTTCTCAGAAGGACCAATTTTTTATATGCTTAAGTAGATAGAATTTCAAGCATTCAGTGTTATGTGGACCAAAGAGGAGAGCAAAGTTGTTCATAATTATTAACAGAACAAATCTGTTTTATGTTGAAATAAATTATCTAACATTACAGAAAACATTATGTTCAATATCATATCCCTGTGGTCAAATTGGCAACACGAAGGTTTACATTTCTCATTTCTTTTTCCTTGGCTGAAATAGTTCTTATTGTAGCACACAATAAACCTACCTTTGTCTTGGGAGTGGTTTATGTACAACAAATTCCCTATTTACAACACTGAAAAGGTCAATGAGTATTTTACTTCACAACAGTGGCACACTGTAGGCTAAAAAAAAATCTGGTTATAAAGCTCGACTGTGAGACTAATTTTTAGACAGGAGAACTCCATGATTGCAGAGAGGAGGTCAACTTAACAACAAATTCCACTCAATATCTACAGTGACTAATCTGGCTGCTAAAAATGACAAACTAACAAGAAATTACTAAATGCTGGAACCAACTGTTCTTCCACCTAAGTATTCTGCCAAAATGAAGCCCTCAGGAGCTCACACAGGAATTGGAAGAATGCATCAGCAAGAAGTAGCAATAGCTACTCTTACAGGAGTTTTGATCTTACATCAGAAAGAAGTGAAATCCATTGAAATCAATTAAAATTTTTATAATGAAAACAGTAAACAATACAGTAAATTAGTTAAAGAAAATTATCTACAGATATACTGCAAATTATTTTTGTCATACTAAAATAAAAAAGGTATGTCCTATTTATCAGGCACACTTTAATTCACAGAAAAATTTTGCATCCAAGTCAATGACCCTCTGTTAAAATGTTCTAATAAATTTTTACATCTATATAGTTCCTTACAGTTCAAACACGCTGTAAGGGTTACCACTATTATCAGTACCAATGGTATTTCCTCATTGTAAATGCACAAAATAGAGAATACTGGTTGAAGTGGTAATAATTGTAAATTTGAATGAACTCTTAAAGTGGATCCATTGCATAGACTGGAAATGTTAAAGCAATTAGAACAGCTTTTTTCAGCAGATTAATTCAGGAAAAATTCCAAGCAATGGTGAAGTAGCCCTTGGGAAATAATTACTAACATAGTAAATGGAGTTCATAGTCAACAAAGATGCTAACTTAATGAAGCACAGTTTCCTCTTGAATAGATAATATGTCATGTCACCCTAGCCAACCAACAATACAGGTCACTTGAAATTGTATCTTGAGAAAAGGAAACAAACTGCTAAAGGAATGCTGGCACACAGATCGCATTCCTGCTGGAACTGCTTTAATTTAGAGAATCTGCAGCTACTCGTCACTGCAATTTGCCCTCAAGACAACAAATGACATAGAGGTAAGAGGAAGTAAGGAGATACCTCATGATAGCTATGACAGCAATGACTACAATAACTAGTTCCATCAATTTAAAAAAGCTCAAATGTTCTTCTAAATAAATGCTCGAGCAAACTTTAAACAGTAAAAATTTGAGCCTATTGCAGAGCCTAAAGCTAGGAGAAGAGATAGATGGCAGATCACATTTGTTATCCATGAGAAAAACTAGAACTTTTGGATCCATTTTGTGGTGTATTTAAAACCTATTTTGTTACAAATCAACAGATTGCCATATTGTTTAAAATCTGTAGTAGAATTTTTTGTTACCATCCAACTACAGCTTGGATGCTGCCATTCAGCATATTGACGATAGTTTTGAATCTCTTAACATATCCAAAAAAAGGGGAGCCCAAATTGCTAAGGCAAAAATACTGCATCTGAAAGCTAGGCTGCAATATTTGATTTGATAAAACTGGGAGGACTGGGGAGTATCAGCAGGCCAAAAATTCATCTATATCCAGTTGAGACGGGCCTGACAGGAAAAACAGGTTGCAACAGGAATCTATTCCAGTGCCAGCCCTTCTCTGTCTCAGCTGGATGACACTGTCTATGTCCTCAGCTGCTGCAGCTGGACATGCTATAGTGAGGGACTTACACTCAAAATGTTGTTAGTCCGTTTACCATTTTACAAGTCTTAACAGTCCAAAGAAAACCTTCTGCTTTCCTCTGGGGCTGTGCTCACCCTTTCAATGTTCCTCTGCATCCTAATGTTAACAGTTTTAGTCTTCCTTGAGATGAATGGGGGGAGAAATATACAAGTTATAGACATTCTGAGGCATTTGCTGAGAGCAGTACAGTGTTCACAGTGGGGGTCTCTTCTTCTAAGTCTTGGCATCTGCTTGGGCCATTTTACACTTTATTACCACAACCTGGCACCTCTACCCTGCTTCCCAGGCAAAGTTTGGGAGCTGCACGCTTCCCTCCCCCAGCCCCGTCACTCCAGAGGGGCTGTTTGTCCGGCAGTGACTACGCAGGGGTGCCAGTCTCCTGCCCTGGGTGGTTTCAGAGCAGGGCATGTGGCCATTTTGCCAGCATTAAAACCAGCTCTCACCAAGGCAGGGCCAGACATGTCCTGAGACCCTGCACTTTCAGGTCACCACCAAGCTTGTGGCTTTCTATTTCGATGCCAAAATCGTATTTACTGGATTACACGGTGGGAGGGATGATAGAGAATTTCACTCCAGCTCCTGTAGAGTCTGCTTTTGGCCTCTCTAGCCAAAACAAGACTTTAAAGACTTTACATCTTGTGCCATACAGAATCAGTCAAAGGCAGGAAAAACATCAGTCTGATTAGTGATTTTAATTTGAAGAGAATGGTTGGCAGAAAGGGAAAGACTGGTCCCAGAGCACCTTGGCTTTTGAGCCAAGTTCTCAACAGGGACAAGGATACAATAGCTTATTACAACCTCTGATAGGGAATATTTTCTGAGGAGACACCTAATGGACTGCCCAGGAAGATTGCCTACTGGGACATGCAGAATCCAGCAGTAAGTGCAGATAACGGGGTGGGCACTGGGTTGGGGTACTTCCTCGCCAGAGGCACAGGATTACAAGGCACATTTCTGCATGGGAAGCTCTTCAATGGCAGCTCTGTCAACACCTCTTCTCAGTGGAGTCAGCAACAGATGCTCAGCTGGAGACTGCAGCTGCTACAGGGGAGGCTCCAGCACATAAAGGTCACCTAGGCTCTGGCAGACAACTCTTAAGACAAGGGTCACAAAGAACATGCTCTATCATAGCATACAGTACAAATGTTGGCCAACAGTGACAGATCCTGGACTCCCATTCTGTGGTTTTGGTGGGCTGCACCCCCATTCTGCAATGTACTTGCTCTCAGAACCAAAAGCAGCTACAGTAGCTAATGCTGGGGATGGAGTTCAGAGTTTGATTTGGCTGCTAGATACAATCAGTTTCAATTGCCTTGATAGGGGCACAAAGGAAAATGCTTCAGGTCAACATCTTCTCCAAAATTCCCTGGCACAGTAAAAACACAGTGATATATGGGTTATGAGACCCATTTCAATGGGTGTCCAGCCCAGCTTGGCAGACTGACCACCTTACACAAACTACCCAACATACGCTTTTACAAAAACAGTCCTAGTTTACACCCTTTTAGAAACAGTCCACCCTAACCCAGGCAATAAGTTCTTTGCTTAAGGGACTTTGTCTCCCTCTTCTGAGCTGAAGAGTAGTTGCTTTTAAAGTTGCTTTTAAAGATTTTATTGCCATCTCTGAAGTCAAAGATGAATAGAGGGAGCAATGGCAAGGGGCGGCAAGTTGTCTTTAAAAAGCTCATTGGCTTCCAGATATAAGTGTCCTTAGGGCACTAATCAGGCTTAACGGCCCTGAGGTCTTCACCCACACTGTCTGTCCAGGGGCTCCATTTAAGCTCAACTGGGGCCTTCAGACCTTGGTCCCTAGACCCGTCCGAACTGCCAGGACCGCTTTAGCATCACCACTCTGCTTGCTGGGTTCAAGCACCACGGGACTGCACCCTGGGTGAGGGCACAGCCCGTGCAGTATTGCAGCCACCCTTGGCTTGCTAATCCTCGGAGAGCAGCCTTACTCCTGCTGCTCCCTGACACCAGAGTCCAGGCACAACTGACAGCTTAGGCCAAGTAAAGGACTGCTGTTCTGGCCTTGGAGTTATCCAAGAGAAAGTTCCAGTCATTCTTATCATCAGAAATAGGCTACAGCTTTTTAAGGCCTCTGTGCATTGAAGCCTCTCCCAGACAAAGAACTGTGGTGAGAACTGTCCCTTCAGGGACTTTCTGGTGAAATACAATAGCTTAAAAAATATGTAACAGCTGATGTTGGGGATAAATGGATGCATTTTCCCTTTCAATTAGTACAGAAACAGTAAAAGAAAAGAAGAAAGAGCAGTATGTGATGGTACAGTATTTACAAAGACCACTACGGGTCTTTGTAACTGGGTCACTGCCTTCTGCATTCACTATGTAACTCGAAGCTACCCAAGCTGGACGGTTCATGTTTGGGGACCATTAGGATATTTTTAAATTCTTTCGGACATACAGCTTAAGACCGAAAACAAGTAAGCTTGACCCAAGAGGAAGGAATTTTTCCACTGAAAACTAAATTTGTCTGTGATGTCTCCACTCTTCTGATTCCTTAATTTACTGGTGTTCACCCAAAGTCCTTGCAGAGTGAGGTGGTGGGCAGCACATTCAATGATTATCAACTATTGTTGTGATTTTAATGAAAATATTTTCATATGCTTTATGAGTTTTCAGATTGTTGTATAGGATGTTGAGGTGCCCATGTAACTCCCCTTTACATCTAAAGGGATAAAGGGCAGACAGAACAGGATGGGACAGAAGGGGCTCATAAATGGGATTCAGCTGACAAGGCAAGTTGGGATGGGAAGCATAAAGTTCCAGTACCAAGGAACAAGTCTCATGCTGGCGAAATGGATATTACTGAAAGTTTCACATATACTTACACATATTTTTTCCTGTGTTTAAAGATCAGGTATCACATTACCTAGAAATTCAGAGTCTGCTAAGGAAGCTAACACATAAGTTCATAAAGAAAATGAAGGGGCAGTTCCACAGAGATGGTTTTAGATCCTTTTAAGATTTAGATATTCAGGACTCCATAAAGTTGTTAGCCCTGGTGACCATTCTGGCCTTGCTTCTGTGACTTGCACTGTCATCCTGAGCTCCCAAAAGGCCAGGCTGGTGACAACTGACTAATTATTCACAATCCAAGCAGGATCAACCCAAGTGGATATGGCAGGTTGCCCATTAGTCTGTGAGACTGACATCTTATTGGGCATTGCCAACCTTGCAGAGGTGCCCAGTGCAGATGGTATAGCCAAAGTGCTGTCAGTGCCAAGCAGTGAATTTCAAATTTGTGCCTGGCAGATCTCGAGCTTTGAGGGAAACAGGTTAAAGTCTTAAGAAACGTGGAAAAACTCTTTCTCTTTCCTATCATGGTTTCTAATGAGACAGGGGAATGATATTTTCCAGCCATGGTAGGACATCTGTACCTACGCAATAAATTATGACTGGATTTTTTATATTGCAAGCTGTACTTTAGTCATAGCTTTCTCATGTTCATGAAATCCTTTTACAGAATATTGGGATATGTATGGGTCAGCCACAGGTTCAGTTAACAATAATTTAATACTATTTTATTTTATTTTAGAAATTGCTCCATTATGACTTTGGCCAACTGAATTCAGGCAAGACAATCCTGTTACCTAAAGATAATATATTACAGTATGGACAAAAGATACAAAAGTTTGTGAAAGTCTGGGAAATTTGGCTCATTTCTTCTTGGGCATAGTGCAGAATTACAAAAAAAAGGAGAGGTTAAACCTTGTCATTTAATCTTTCTCTTTCCTTTAAGAGAAAACCAGAAATAAAAAATATTATATAGTTGGAAGTGTTTTGCTTTGAATGTTCCTCTCCATAATAGGAAAATCTTCATTAATAGTTAAATCAAGAGATGAATCAATGAAAATAACCTGATTAATAGTATATTAAAGTCTTGACGTATTTTGCCAAACCATAAACAGGATACACAGAAAGTACCACTTCATCTAGAATTTAACCTATTGTGGGTTTACATATTTTTACTGTTTCAAATAAGGGTAATATTCTTGGTTGGAACAAAATGTCTGCACTAAAAGTATCCAAAAAAGTCCAGCTGATTTCATGAAACTTTAATTGCAACAGTAATTGCAAAGGACTATCTTATTTGAAAAGACTATTTTACAGATTCGTTCATGCAAAAATTAGAAAGTTCATCCTAAATTGTTGTAATACCTATTATTTACCTATGAATTAAATCCAGGAATAAAGAGCAAGAAATATGAAAATAACTGTAGCTTAATCCAACTCTTTGAAATGGTGAATGAAAAGAGGGGTTTTTTTTTTAACAAACTGTTGTGTCAGGCACCTGTATGTTCAGCTTTCTGAACTGGTAGAAGGATTATTCATGTTTATTTAAGAACAGACTGTCATCTTCATTTATAAAGGTAATTGCTTTTCTAGGCAAGTAGTCCAAGTCTCTCAGCTAGAGCTTTAATGTGGAATATGGTATAAGACACTATGAATAAAGATGGCAGGAATTGGCACAAAGTCAGCATTTTCATTTCCTTTGTGAAGAGCCAGATTTCATTTACCCTATAAATTATTGACCACCTTTTTAATATGGTTATAAATTCACCACAGTTATTTTTTCTTCAAAAAGCAATTGCAGCTGAATGTTAAGAATTGCAATAAAAATAATTTTAATTTAAACAGAAAGGAACTTTGTTGACACTTCTCAGTAAATCCTTTACAAAAACACAGTTCTACTGCATAATACAAGTTCTGTGAAATCTAGTGACCTTCTAACATAGTAAGAAATAAAAGTAACATACATAAATTTAGGATCAAGTTTCAGCACAGAATTCTTTCTCATTGTTCTAACTGAAGTTTTTCAAAGATATAATCTAATGATCAAACACATCCCGTGATATAAATTCATCAGAAGTTTTCATTAATATTCATTCACTACATTTGAAGCACTCAGGTAGAAACTGCAAGGACACTCAATTTGCAAGAGATCAGGAAGCAAAGAAGTTTAACTTGTGCTGCATTTTGACCAGATCAGATATTCTTAAATTGCATCAAATATATTAGCTCAAATTAACCCCTGCTGCTGCAGGAAATCATACCAGCCATTTGGGATATGGCATCCCTACACTTTCCAAAGTGAGCTGCTGCTGGACTCATGGTTTCCTGTTGGAGGTCAAGATAGAGACTGCAACCAAGGGTCCATAAAAAAAAAAAAGGCAAAATTGCAAATAATTACTGCTCTTTCAGCATTATCTTCAAAGCTGAGAAGGAAAAGTAGGAATTCTAGCTCAATTTCAGCACTGGCAAAATATTTTTCACTCAAATTCTTCTTCTACTTCATTCCCCTTCAGAAAAGACGGTTGGTATTCACCATTTTGATGTACAATAAATCATATACAAGGGACTCTGCTTAAAAGGCTTATAATTCCATGGTAGGTTGCAGTTTGGGATATCGAAACTCTTAAATCATGGAAATAGTTCACTACGTATCAGGTAAGAAAGTTTACTTTCACCATTTTCTTATTAGGTAACAAGACCTAAGTAACTCAAGAAACACTTAATCCTAGACTGGTGTAGTATCTTCCTATATCATATACTAGCTGATGTGTATGGTGTCTTATTTCACTCTTTCCACCAAAAGAAAGAAAAGAGTCAATACCATATATATTTATGTATGAGGTCACCATGTCAGCTGCCACAGCTGAAGCACTGCAATTTCTCCAAAACGGAAAACCAAGTAAGACATCCCCTACATAGATTTTATCCCCACAAGCTGTGGTCAGTTGACTTAGCTAGTGCACCTGCGCTGCAGCACAAGAGTCCAGAAAGACGACATTCTGTACAGATGCACTATCACTGAAGGGAAAAATTTGCTTGGAAAAGCAACACTTCAACCATTTCTTGCACCAGAAAAGTTATCAGTTATCCTTGCTAGAAGATGCCAAGAGGTGTGCTATGTATTTATTAGAACAAAACCACAAGCTGGTAGCCAGGAAACCAGCCGCGATGTTCTAGGCTAATAAGGAAATAAAAGGGAGTAAATGTTTTGAGCTGAGGTTTGTATTGCTGAACCTCATAATGAAAATGGAGAGGGGAAGAATTTTAGTTGTTTTTGCAATACTTTGTTCAGATCAGAGAAACTTAACAAGCATTCAGCCTGCCTGTCTTCATTCTTTTAGTCTTTGTTGCAGCAAAGCATTTAAACACAGTTAGTTTCAATTGACTTTACTGGGATTTAAGGGTATGTTAAAGTGCTTCCAATTATATTCTGAATTGGCATCTCAGTGATTAACAGACCACGAATATTGTCTGTTGCCATTACTGGGAACCCAAAGGGATTTCAGACAATAGAGTGGCCTGTCACGGGATGAGAAACTGCTTCACAATGGACTGGCAGACATTTCAAGCGTGAAATTTTTAACTCCATTACTTTAAAAGTAGATCGTATGTACTAGGAAATCAACACACATGGCAGTGCTTGCACTGACTTCTGAAATAACTTTTATGATAGAATTAGAAGATCAAATTAGAAAAGCTGTTCTTGAAAACACCACTAATTTTAACCCCCTCCAAGTTAATTACCGCCATGCTCCTATAATTTATGAGATCCTCTGTAAGAGAAAAAAAACTAGATTTGTGTTTGAAAAATATATATTCTATAATTACAAGTAACTGCTGATATAATTCTAACTAAAAGGGATCTGTGGCAGACTTCTTACATGAAGATATGAAGGGACTTTACATCTTGCAGCTTTCTTGTACCAGGAAGAAAATGGTCCTCCCACCCCACACTGAAACCCTTTTAGCAAAACTAGAAAGAAACATAGAAAATATCTGATCTTTTTTTAATATTTAAAGAAATTAAAATTTCTTTAATATTAGGAAATACTATTTCAAGTAAAGACTATTAAGTGTATGGCTCGAGGCCAGCAAATGGTATGAAAATTTAAATTGCTATTATATAACACTAAAGGTGCCTAAAAGGCACTCAAGAAATAAAATCCCAATTCCAGGTTTAAAAGATACTCCAATGAAATAAATTTCCCAGGAAAATAAATACTATTACATAATATTTTAAGTGAATTCTTACTGACCAGGAAAAAAAATCTCTGTGAATTACAGATAATTCATGCATTACAGAATTAGCCAGGCAGAGCATAACCTCAGGAGTGTCATAGAAATGCTACTTTACAATCTGAGACTACTAAATTTTAAGACCCTTGCAGTGACTTTTCATGTAAGATTACTGGATTTTGCAGTGGATGGCCCAAAGTAGCTCTGTCTTTTGCTCCTTATTCCTGTAATAGATGTGGCTTATTTATAATAACATTAACTTATTTTTAGACATTATTGCAACCTCCACCTGCAACACTAGCTCCTGCAGGTGTAAAATTAGAATCCGTACTTCCGGGGTCAGCACTTAAGGCTCAGATTCAAGAAAGCACTTAAGTAAATGTTTTACTTCTAGCATGAGCTCAAAAGCTTTCCTGCAATTGTTAATGGGCTCTGGAGCAAATTTTAAAAATATCTTCTTTACTAAATGAAAAAAAGCCCACCATGTGGACATTAGCTAGCAGAAAATGAAGCTCCCCTGTGGAGTGAGAACTGCTCTTATATTAAGCTCAGCAGGGAAACTCTCAAGTTTCCTGGCTTACTGGTACATTTCTCACTTTTTGCCAATAAACTCCATACATTTGAACAACCTGACAAAAATAGTTCACTGCTCCTAAAATAAAACACATTAAACTGATTCCCACCACATAAGCCCTGTGACAAGGCAAACAGTTATGTAAATTTTGCCCAACTTTTGGAACAAAGTTGGCCTTGGTTACAAGAACAATCTTGTGCATGGAAAATTACTGCAACAACCCTTTTCTTCCCGACTACAGAAAAAGAAATTATTGATTGCAGTCATCTCAATATTTAACAGCTGACAAAGGTTTCCCATGTAAATAAAACTCCGTAATTTAAATATCTTATCTACACGGGTTGGAATAAATCAAAACCTGTCCTCACTTAAATGCTAGCAGTGTTCTTGCCTAACATGCTTTCAACAAAAAGTGAAAATTTTGAAAATGCCACTGGTTGACATTCCTGACAAGTTTGGAATACTGGTTTTGCTTCTTACTTCCGAATGGCAATGTCCACTGATTTTAACAACCACTCATTTTCAGGACAGTTCCACTCTCGAAAGCCACTATTCACTTACACTTCAATATATAAAGGGGGTTTATAAGAAAGATGTAGAGAAACTTCTTACCAAGGCCTACAGCAACAGGACAGGGGGCAAAGGTTTGAAACGGAAAGAGGGGAGATTTAGGTTAGATACTAGAAAGAAATTCTTTACAGTGAGGGTGTTGAGGTACTGGTACAGGTTGCCCAGGGAAGTCGTGGATGCCCCATCCCTGGAAGCTTTCAAGACCAGGCTGGATGGGGCTTTGAGCAACCCTGCCCATTGCAAGGGGTGGGATGGACTAGAGCATCTTTAAAGGTCCCTTCCAACCCAAAGCAGTCTATGATTCTATGATTCGCTTTCTGTCTCCAAGGTATATGACTGAGTCAGCTGAAGAAGGATAGCCGTTTTCACCTTTAAATGTTTCCTTTTCTGTTAATGGGAAAAGGGCAATACTGTGCTATTGGCCAGTAAATTACCGTTGTAGCTTTTTTTAGTTGACTTTTCTATCTGGTCAGTCTTTCCCATTTATAAGTGTACCGTGAAATGACAATACAACAGAGCATTGTCTAGTCAACATACTTTTTGTTTCTTCAGGTTTTTTTAAAGCATGGGGTTACTAACAGTTGTAACTGTTCATGCTAACCTTAGTTTTGGTTCTCTCTCTGAAGGACAGTAATAAATTTTATTTCCTAACAAACATATTTGGAAATAAATATTGTAATTACACTTTCCTGAAACACAGCAAAATAACTTGGCTTCCTGCCTCAAGCAGATATTGAGCTAATAATTTTCTAAAATAAAGTTGGGACTGCTGAAAAAGTCAGCTTCCCTTCTAATATTCCTAAAGACTTTCTCTATTAAAAAATAAAAAATTCTCTTATTTTCCAAAGACTCCCTAGAGGCAAATAGTCTTCTAAACTTCAAGAAGACTTTCTTTTATAACACAAAGATGACATACTCAATAAAATCTTTCTTCTACACTCTCAGTTTCTATTAAAACAGACTGATTCCATCAAACAGCCTCCAAAAATTGACTACAGAAGAAGGCCCTCTCACCTGACTTAAGCTTTCCAGCTCACCAATTTCATTGCTAAAACTCATCAAGTCTAACCATTTTCCTTATTTATAAAGAAAGAAAAAATTGCCTTGCTTTTTACTGCTTCATCCTTGAAGAGAGCTTTACTGTTTAAGCTTTAGTGTCTCAGCCCCATGGGCTGCCATCATCAACCCATGTAGAAAACAACAATAAAATGAAATCACCCATAGAGGTCATTCCTTTTGTCCTGTGATAATATGAAGAACCAGAGGACTAGCAATGAATTCCAGAACTTTAACAACCTGAATAAACTGTGAAGAACAAACCAGAATGAATATAGGATGTGACATTCATTTCACATGAGTCAATGCACAGAGGTACAGTCTGAAATCTGCAAAGATATCTTTCTGTTTGTACTGAGGAAAAACGACAAAGGAAGGAGATGATTTTTTTATATATATACATCTTTTTCACTAAGGCAAAAATAGTTTTTTTAAGATCTGGAAACAGTGTGAAAGAGTAAATTAAATACCATCTGTATGAAAGCATTCCAAAACTGCAACTGCAGACCAGTGACTAAGTGAAGGCTTCTGATTGTTCCAGTTCCTCTCTCCTTCCATCCTTCCCTACTTCTTTCTTTCTTTTCTTTTCCTTTCCTTTCCTCCCTCCCTCCCTCTCTGCTTCCCTTCTTTCCCCTTCTCTGCTTTGTCCATTTTGTTAAAAACAAAACCAACAAACCAAAACAAATCCCCAAACTCCTACCCTAAAATTTGTTACACAACTAATTCTTGAAATAGACTTGTAATAACTCCAGCTGGATGATTACAACACAAATACTTATTTAACAGTACTATCTTTTTATTAGAAAAAAGCTTCATTCAAGCCTGACTCATCAAAATGGTGATGTGAGGGACAATTTTCATTCACAGATTTTATCACGAGAACTTAAGAGAAATACTAGCTTTCCTTACATGGGAGCACAGAACTCAACAGTGCAAAAAAAAAATGGTCAAACTGTCCGAATCTTCAAGATGATCTCTTAATGACTCAACGTCTAGGACTCAACCATGTCTGTCACTAAGTCTCTTAGAGAATATTTTGCAAGACTGAAGGTCCAATAAATATAATGTACATCAAATATGGAGAAAAATTAAAGATTCAATTTTATCAACTGAACTTTCTAAGAGATTTTCTGCACACCTGAGGCAGCCCCTAAAGTAAACACAGCAGATTTTGTAGATTCATTAACAACAGCATATTCTAGGCTTTTAAGTTGCTAATCCTTCCTTGCAACATGATCCCACATCTGTTTTTCTTTTTTCAAACACCTACGATTGACACCTTTGATTCACCTAACCAGGTGGAGCCTGTTGACGATGCTTTCTTACTCCAGCTAGAAGAGGCATCACGATCACAGGCTCTCATC
>JAOTQQ010000012.1:79026819-79051962 GCA_026546715.1 Gallinago undulata | reverse complement strand
GGGTCGGACTAGATGGCCTTTGGAGGTCCCTTCCGGCCCAGATGATTCTATGATTCTATGATTCTATGATTCTATGTATATTGTAGAAATGAACATTGTCTCTCTGTGCATTCTGTTGCCAATTTGTAATTTTAAGAATGTTAAACATGAATTGCCCAAGGGAAAAATTCATAGCAAATGTGCCTCGAAGCAAGGGAACTCAGTATATAAACAGTCAGAATTCTAACATATTTCTAAGTACTTGTATGCTTTATACAGTATATTTTCTTTCTTTTTTTTTTCCAGAAAATAATGTTTTATGGCTTTCAAATCCTTTGTTTACTTACTAATTCAGTTCCTGCATTAAATAAACCAGGAGAAACATAAAACACATAAGTGCAAAAAATCATGCCCTCTTTAGCCCATTACATATTGCAGTAAGATAGTATTTTGCAGGGAATAACCCCTCTCATGACAGAACTCACTGCAAAGACAGAAACAGAATTTAAGTTGGACAAATAAAGATTTTAAACAAAAGATATGACTAGAGGATAGTCAAGGAATGGGTATCTATGACTCAGTATCTGAAGCTTGAAAAAGTGATCTCTATTTACACTCCTAAACCCAATGGTAATCACAACCAACAATTAGATTAAAGCTTCTGAAAAACAACAAAAACCCCCACTTAGTTTACATGTTTCTATCTCCTGCTCCTCCTGTGCTGACAAAATAACAGCAATGTAATATTTTTATTGTATGCGTTCCAAATGGCTTCCATTAAAAACAGAGTTCAAGTTAGCCAGATTCAACTTAAAGATATGAAAGAGAATCTTTTTCTTCCAGATGTTGCACTCCAAGGAGACAGTCTACAGACAGGTACAACATTTCAACAGAGATAAGCAGAATGGCTTTTAAGCAGCATAACGCTAAAAATGCATTCCTCCAGTCAGGCTTAAACTTCAGAGTTGAAACAGATGTTGATGCAATATCCAACAGTTTTTATTGGGAAATAAGAATCAGTAGCATTTTCTTATTGTAGAAACTGAAAGCTGTTATATCACATTACCATGCAACCATCTATGCAAACTATACAGGAGTACCAGGAGAAATAATAACCAGAATATGTGTCTTTGACTTTGTGAAAACAAAAGTTACCATTTCCTCATTTCCTCAATACACAAAAAAGCTCATTCTCAGAGGTGAGTGTATGGCTCTAACTTTAGAGCTTTTAATACTACACACTTAAAAAAGGTACCATATTATCTTTTGAAACAGAAGGAAATGTTACATCCCATTTCACCATTTTTTTTTTTTTATGTCTCCACAAGATACCTGGATGAATAAATCAAGATTTTGAGAAAATTTTTACACATCTCTTTATTGGCGAAATTTTAGTATGAACCAAAATGACCACTGAAAACTCTGGAGTGCTTAGAGCAGAGGGGTGTTCTTCCATCCTCATCTCTTGAAAGCCTTTCTTACTCAAGCAGACTACACTGACACCAAGAGGAATTAGCTTGATTCTTCCACGCTAGTTATTGCCCCTTCTGGCAGGGAAAAGAGAAGAGTACTTGCTGCCTTTCCTAATTCTACCTTCCTGTCTTGTTTAAGCTTCCCTTGGGCCATTCTGATGAAGAAAACCTCTTATACTCCCTCACACAACACATATGTGCCTAGGAAAGTGAAGAAGAAGGAAATCAAAGCCTAGTTCCCATACCGCACAACTAGGTAGCTTCATGAAAAACTCTACTTCAGTAAGTTCTTACTACAAAAACCCTGTCTGAAAGTAACAAAATGGTTCCTTTTATGTTTGTCAGATCTAAGTACGATAATCCCTCTAAACAATCTGTACAGACCTTTTCTTCAAACTTCAATTTAAGAAAACAGGAAGCTTGAAAATTGTTTTAAAGGAAAAGCTACTACATAAGTTACATTAGAACTATAATAATAGAAGCTTTACACTTCAACCAGTAGCTCAAATAAGCTCTACTATTTGTAATTTCTAATAAACAAAGATTCATACTAGGAAGGATTCATCAGCAAGGGACACCAGAAAAGACCAAATACTTGAGTAAGATCTGCTACCTGTAGAAACCAAACTTTTGAAGAAAATAGTGACAGAAGCAGAAATGGAATAAACTAGTGATGGCAAGCCACAAGGCAAAGACAAAAGATGTGCTGTATTTCATTCAGCAGCAGAAAAAGGTATCTTGTCCCACTTACAAACTGCCCCTGCCTAATACCAGGAGAGAACAGTTCTCTGGCACAGCAAAACATCATATTTACATGGTCTGTGTCTGTGCACACTAACTACATAATCCCACGTAGGTCTTGGAAGACTCCATACACTCCTGGATAGTATTTCATCCAACTGTCAGGAAATGCCTAAGAAACACCTATGTCCTCAGTGTTGATCTATGCGTAGAATTCCAATTGCTGTCAGTTGCCTCCTTAGTCTCAGTAAAAGCCTGTGTAGGGGATGTGACGGCTCCAGCTCTATAGGTGTCAGCATGATGCCACATACCGAAACATATTTGCATTTACCCTTGGAAAACTTTCCCATCTCTAAACAGAGGAAAGATACATCCAAATGCTATTATCAAGATTGCAAAGCAACTCATTCAAAACTAGAAATTATCACCAAAAGATGCTCAATGAATTGTAATAGTTTTTTTGTTTTTTTTTTTTTTAACAAGGGAAAACCTCCTATTTCAAAGAATGGGTTGGGCTTATATACTGGGTATATTCTGCAGTCAGTGAGATTATTTTCTTCCTTATTTTTTGAGGAAGTTATAAATTACAGTTGTTTCCTTCAGTTCTAATGCATGACTGGACAGCACAGCTAGATGGTTCAGGCAGTCAAATGCTGTACTAGACTAATTTACATTTGAATTTAAATAAATTTAAAGTTTTTCAGAGGGAGTCATCACAAATTGTATGATCCTCACTGCTTCATCCTAAGTAAACAGAAGTTGTGCTTTGAATATATAAATTAAGTACAATAAAAGGTCACGTTCTAAGCACCTCAAACTGATAATACAAAATAAGTAGATACCTTTGACTATAATTGCTCAGTGCCTCAGCTCCTCATCACTGAAAGACAGAGCTTATATTCTTTCATTGTAGAACAGCGTGTGCTGTTGGAAACTGTCATGGAAAAGCCAATGAGGAAACAAAAACCCAAAAACAACAACAAAAATCTATCTCAAACCACAAGTCAGGTGATAATAGAACCTGAGGCAGAATGAAGGTAAAGCAAATTACTGAATAGCCAAGCGAACACTGAACACTTTATACAGTAAAGGCAAATACTGTGAACAACTGTGGTGTGACCATGTAACAGGAGATTTATCTGGGTGTGAACACAAATAGGTTCCTGACAAATCTTAAACCCAATGACTCAAGTTTTGAGCAACTAATTTAATATCCGCGAGTTACTTCTGCTCTCTTTCTTCAAGCATTTTAAAAATTAATAACGTAATATTTAGTCCTATTGTCCAAGTTTCATGACACAGAATGACCAAAGGAATGTCATTCTGCTTCTCTGAAATTCACACAGTTCCCATTTACTTGCTTTCAAATAATTTTTTACCAACATCTTCATTTACCTCCTACTCCAGAGTTCTTTCCTTAGGCATTTATCTCTGATGTGAAAGCCTGTCAAATTCTTTTTGAAATGTAAGGATGCTACATCCTCTAAATGTTCCTTATCTTTCTTACTGCTAATACCTTCAAAGAACTCAAACAGATTAGTTCAGCATGACCTCTTCTGCCTGAATTCATGCTGGATATCCTTTATCAAACTGTTTTACTAGTGTTATTCTGCTGCATCTTTAAAATAGATTTCCAAAGAATTCCTCGCAATCGGGGCTTTGGGATATTGTTTCTTCATTTTTCTCTCCCTTCAGATAACTATTGTGACATCGAAGAAACCTCAAGCATTGTATCAAATATTTAATTAATCATCATAGCATCAAGTGAGAGTTGAGTGGGGTTTTTTTTCAATATGAGACACTTTGCAGTTTGTGTATGTATTTAATTAAGATTATACCAATTCTCAGTGTACTGCATCTCAGGTCTTTGCACAGAATTTCTGTATTTGTTCCTTGCATCTTTTGCTAGCACCATATAGTTTCAGAGAGTAAGCAAGTTGGCTCACATTCTCAACAGATACCCACGCTCTCTGGCACATTTTCTCCATGTGTGCTTTTTAAGCGGACACGGCTATTTGAGTTAGTGCTAGAACAGAAAAGAAAATGAGAGGGGCTCATTCTCAGACCACTTCTCAGTGCCTGAGATTTTTACAACTCTTCTCCTGAGTTGCATTTCACTACAATTATACAGGATTGCCAACAATTTTCTGCTATTTCTAGAAATACTTTTAGGGCAAGAAATTTACCTTGACATACCTCCCACCAGTCGGAGGGGCACACTTACACTGAAGTGTACATGAGCAGAGAAGGTAGGGTAGGTAGGAACATGGACAGATGACTGATTAGTAAGGCTACTGATTAGCAAGGGTACTGATTTACACACAAGAGAGAGAGCTCATATGGCAAGTCAAACCACAGCAACAGATTTGATCACTGTTATGAGCTACTACAGGTCTGTTTTTTTGCTTAGATTGTGTGACTGTTTCTTATGTGATTTTAGCCCCTCTCCTCTCAAAACCAACACTCACTTGCAGTAAATCCATATTAAATCAAAATAAGAAACCCCCTCACACCACATTTTCAGCCTTAATGATCACAGAATCACATGGGGTTGGAAGAGACCTCTGGAGATCATGTAGTCCGACGCCCCTGCCAAAGCAGGTCCACCTAGAGCACGTTGCACAGGAACGTGTCCAGGCGGGTTTTGAAGTCTCCAGAGAAGGAGACTCCACCACCTCTCTGGGCAGCCTGTTCCAGTGCTTTGTCACCAAGTAACGAAGTTCCTCCTCATGTTTAGGTGGAACTTCTAAAATTCATTCAATACACACTTACACCTCTTTGTCTGGTAAAGAGCTTCTCTTTTTCTCAGCCTTTCTTCCAATTAGAAAATCCACTTCTCATAGTTTCTGCCATCAGTTTACCAATTTCTATTTCATTCTTTATGCTTATTTCAACACTAACACTAAATAATAGTATTTCTTTGCATTTTGCTGTTCTCGGTGTGTTCTTAATTCTATTAAGCCACAATTATTTCTGTTCCTTTTTCAGATATTTTAAGTTTTCAGTATGACTTCCAAGTACAGATTACTCAACACTTTTAAATATCTCTACTTTCCAATCTGGATTTTTCAGACGTTATGGAGTTTTCCTGACCTCAATCCATTTTCCTTCAGAGTCTCTTTTTCTAAAATCAAGTATTTTCATACCTCTGCTTATAGAACTGATTTTTGGTATACTAAATTCTAGGTGTTCTCTCAGATGAACTCTATTCATCGTGTTTGACTCATAGCCTGCAATTTTTTAAGTCTAGTGTAACTTTTGACTTTATTGATTGTTTGGCATTCTGCATCTGAGACTGAAATTGCATTTGTGGCATAGGTTACACTGTCATGATGTCTGGTTCCTGTTTCTGAGAAGGAATTTCCCCACATAAGAAGCAGCTGTTTCTGGACTTTTGTGTTCACCTATATCTGCCTCTGCTGGAGAATTCTGCCAACTTTGACTAGTACAGGGTCAAGACAGGACATTCATTGACATTGCTGGAGATGAGTCCCAGACCAAACACCAAAGTTTGCTTATTCTCCTCTCTCTCTTTCTTTTCTCACTTGGTTATTTTTGCAGCATTCCTTTTGCACACTCTTATCTCTTAACCTTCTATTTCCTTCTTTTCTATTTAAAAACAACAAAACAGTCTTTCCACCTCTGTCATTCTGCTCAAAAGGATGCTATCCAGCATCCAGCACTGCAATAAGCTGTAACTGGAGTCCCACCTCAGGGTTCACTCAGAACATCTTGTAGCAAAGCCAAAGAGGCTGACTGTGCCCTCACACGGCCTCTTGGGCAGCATGTTCTTGGTACCAGCTAGACCCTGCTGTGAGTACTTAGAAGGTCCTGCTAAGCTGTTGTGTTTATGAGATCATTTGTGGGAACAGGGTAAAAAAGAGTTGCTTGTCTTTATCCTTATTATGAATTTAGCTGTAAGAAATAATTTTTTTTCCAAATGTTCAGTGCTTAAAACCACTGTTCTTTTTTGTGCTTTTGCTTCCTGCCAGAATTTCCTATTATTCCTATAATTATCAACTTGAATGAATTTTTTACTACCAAGGTATAATGGACTGGTTGAAATGAGTAATTCATCACACAACCCAAAGATGGAATGGGTTAAAGCATGATTTTATAATACTTATAGTTACATTTGTTGATGATTATACATACCATATTTTACAACATGACAAAAGAACTACAAGAACCTCATAACACTATGTAATCCTTAAGAATGGAAGTATTATATTATTTTCCAAACAAATTTAAATACCTAAATCAAATTAATCTATTCTGGGCAATTAGCCTGAATATAGTAAAGTGTGGCACTTGCAGGAAGAATAAGCCTTTTGGTATTATTCTTTATTTCCCTGTTAGGAAAGTAACTATAATAGCAATGTATTCTTTCCATTGCTTGTCTTTTTTCAGGGACAAACTCATATGCATGCATATCTAGTGTTCTCTTGGAGTTCTTTCTGAATTAGTATGTTGCATATTAACAGCTGAGCTACCAAGTTTTTGATCTAGAGCAAACCCCAAAATCAGATCTTCACTGGGAACAGCCTGATTAAAGGAACAATCTCGTACTTTGATTTCGATGGCAAATATTAGTCCTCTGTTCAGTAGAAGTGTCAAAAGTGTCAGAAAAACAACTGCCCTAACTGAAGCGTAGACTACATTCCCTTCCTTGTTATATCTTTTCTTAAATAATTTTAAACACCTGAATTCCCAAAGGAAGAAAAAAATCAACAATAAAATATGTTAATACAGAATGAACAAATCTTGTCCAGAGCCTATTACATTTTATTTCTTTACTACAGAAACATAAGAAATCTTTTTAAAAAGAGGACAAATACAGCCTTGATTTGCCTTCTTTTTAAAGCTTCACAATCTTTTTGTATGGACAGAAACATCCTGGCAATGAGACAATTTTGTGTAAAAAACAGAGTTAAAACATCATTCTTAATAAGATTTACTGTTCTTCTCATAATTTATCACATTGAAAATGTAAATTTCCTAACATACTCACTGGCCCAAAACCAAACAATATTTATTTATATATTTGTCTTGTACAGACATGTTTAGATTTGGTTGAACCCCCACAGCAGTTTGTGAATTATGCATGTAAAAAGCAAAAAATACCTGTACTGAGTACGTACACATACACAAAAAAAATACAACCCAAAACAAACAGCCCTACACATCAGACTTATCAATTCTCTACCATTTGCTATGGAATAAAAAGATAAAATTCTCACTTCTGTCTTTGCCAAGATTGCCAATTCAGCTTGTAAAATCTAAAAGCAAAATCGTGTTTATTTGAAGTTCTAAAGAATTACTTAAATTGCCCTCTTTAATGTTCTCTCTTAGGCATTCTACATCTTTCAAACACCTGTATGCAAAAATATCGATTGTGGTTTACAAAGGATGCTTCATCTTCTTGTTCATGGTTCTTTGATTTAAATCAAAATGAAATTAAGTCACTAAGTTTTAAAACTCTTTTTCTATGCTTTTTTTTTAATATCCTTCAAAATAGTTTACTTCCTTTGGTCAGTAACCATTAAGACATATTTCATTTTCACTTCAAAATAGCTAAATAGGGATACAACTACTAAATACAGAAAGGAACACAGAAGATTTTACATAGTGAGGTTGGGGACAAAATTAAAGGCAATCAACCTACAGCTTAAGAAACAAATTAGTAGTTCACTTCCTTTTTAGTAAGGACAACTGTTAGGAAGAAGCTAAAGTAGGATATTAAGTGGAATAAGGATACAGAAATAAATATTGATGTCCAAATTGGAAAAAATAATATACTCAAGAAAAATCTATAGAGCTTACCAAGCTCAAACCAAGAGACGGTTTTATCTCATGACTGAATACTACTGCAACTAACGTAACATTACTCAAGGACAAGTATCAGCAAGTGCATCAAGTGACTGTAAAACATCATAACTAGGCTTCAGAAGGGTAAAAACACCTCACAGACAACTAGAGATATGTTAAACACATCTGTTCATGACAAAGAGAAAGAGGTATTTTCACTCAGTGCTTTTTGTGCCTTGCTTTTTGTAATGCTAAGAGCCCTTTAGCTACAGCTCTGTATGCCTTTCACCCAAGCCACCAGGGGAGTATTTTCAAGAGCCTCTGTGACAGTATTTTTCCCCAGCTGTTCTCATGCAATTGCTCTCATGCTGTTATTCCCATGGCCTTGTATCTGCAAACCCCAACAATGTTGTTATGGTGGTTCTCTAGGGAAGCAACTGTCACTGGTCACTCCTTCCTTCTCCTCTTTTCCTGGCCCTTCATTGTAGCTCTTGGTTTACATTTGGGCGAGCAATATATGAGTGCAGAGAGCTTAACAGCCAAGCAGCGTGCAGCACATTCTCCTGATCTAATCATGCTCCAGTCAGTGCTAACAGCATCACACGTGGGAACAATGAGCTGGGAGTCTGAGTGGGTCCTGAAAAAAACTACATAGTTACCATGGGAAAAATACTATGGGGGAAAACATCTGCAGCACTAGAGAGGATATACAGGGAAGGATGCTCACCTGGGGTACCCCCTCGTGCTTCTCCTCCCAGCTGGCCACTGAGGGAGTTTGCCCTTTCTCGTCTTTTCTTTTTTCCATTTTCCCCCAGAAGTAACTTGTACCATTAGAGTCAAGATGTGCCATCAGCCACAGATCCCTGCTAGTAAAATTCACACGTGAATTTGTCTCAACGTTTTTTGTGTACCAGCCAGGTTATCTGCCCCAGCAGAAGATTGGCACTCTGAAGTAAGAGAGATTCTGTCACTCTTGTGTCCCTGCTAGTTTCAAGATGACCAAAAGTCTTCTTTGCTAGTGTTCTTCACTTCTCATGTTCTTCACCACCCGCAGAAATAATTTTGCCAAAAAAAAGTGTTTTAACCAAAAGCCAAGTAGACTCAAACATGATTTTGCTAAAATATAAAAATGAGACTTTCAATATGGTCTTTGGTGCACTCAGTGTATTTTGTTCTTATTCTGTAATTTCAGCACATGTTCACTTATTTTTTATACCTAGAATTGACAAGACAATTTAGAATCTCAGTTTGAATCATTACAAAACCATTGTGGTTGATGGTAAGTGCTCGTTTCCTTTCTAGTCTGAATGTGTTGCCACAGTAAGAAACCTTATGAGTTGTCCTAGTTAGGAAAGAATGAGTAATAAAGTGCTCCTCTCATACAACCATGTACACTGGCAAAGATGACAGTATCCATGCTTTCAACACACAACTTTTTTTCCTCCTAACATCTAAATCAAAAGTCTTTTGCTGATACTGGCTTTAAGTAACATTCCTTTGGTCATCCATCATCTCAGTGATTTTAGCAACATCATTGCATTAGGTACAAATTTAGCATAGACTATTTAAATATGCAATGAAAACAAAATTTATGAAATATTCCTTATCATAATTGTCTGTTGCCAGCATCATGCATCAAAACTCGTTTTCGGAGATTCTGAGCCTTCAGCTCTTTTGAGACATTACTGTGGCTGCAGAAGTCTATTTTCTCTGTAAGAGGTAGGTTCTGGCTCCATAAAAGAATTTCTTGGGTTGTGATACAACTTTGAGGTCTTTATAACTTTCCAGAAAATATTTCAAAGAGGATGATCAAGTTTTTTCTCACTGGTGAGTAGTCAGGAAACTCACCTGGTCATCTTGATTACTATTCAGACCTAGTACCCTCTTCTTTCAAAAGATGAGAGACCATACAATGAGTAACAGGAATCTCAAAAATGTAGAACAACTTTTTGAAGAGCACGTAAGCAAGATAAAAAGATAGGAGATAGTGAAAACGAAGTATCACTCAAGAAGAGTAAATAAGGAATTTCTCTTCCAATACAAGACAAAAATGATCATCAAATGCAGAATTGTGGCTGATTCAAAATAAGGTGGTGGTTCTTCTGACAAGACACAGTGAAGCTGTGGAAGTCCTTAGGATATGGTAGGTGATAAAAATGGATGTGAGTTTTAGAGGAGAAAAATTCAAAGTGCATCACTTCTGGTCCGGGAAGGTAAAAGCATCCAAAATTCATACATATTTACTCTCTTGTACTCTTTTTTCTAGACACACGCTTATGACTGTTTTTGAAGACAGGATACTAAGGTAGGTAGATCTTTGCACTAGCTTGGCATAACATTGCTTGTATTAAGTACAAGCTGCACTGATGTAAATTAGTGAACTTAATCCTTTTCTGTTATGAAGGATTACTGTGTAATAAAAGTTATTTTGATCAGTGACATTTGAGATTTTATTAATATTACTTCTCAAATTTGTTGGACTTGAGTTTTGTAACAAGTAACTATCTTCACTTTGGCTTCCAAGTTTCTCTGAACTAAGCATTTTCATTTTAAAATACAGTCCATATAGTAGAATGGTATATATATGATAATTCTTACAAAGGTTTACCAAACCTTATTTACCTTTACCATTAACAATTTGTTACTTGAGTCTGAACTTTCATAGCTTCAATATCTAGAGTTTGGATGATTTACTTCCAGTGTACTGCAGATTAATCCTGTTATCAGGTATCTTTTTCCTAGTCAGGTACGTTTACCTTTAATCACCCCCTTGATAAACTAATCAGATCAAGTTTCTTGAATCTTTCACCACAGAAAAAGTTTTCTAGACCTTTGGTCATTTGCATTCTCTAAATAAGTTTATCAGCATCTTTCTTGAACTATTGACACATAAGAACTAGTTAGTATACTTCTGTAGGAGTTGAATTAAACCAAAGATACTGTTAAAATAACCACTCCACTCCAACTAAGTAATGTCTCTTGGCTTCAGAGTCACACTAGGAATTGTCCCATCATGACTTTCAATCATTTCCACAACAAAGCCGAGTACTTTTAAGTATTGTCTGAAACCTTTGTATATACAAAGATATATCTATATATCGATATACATAGATGATATATCGCTTGTTCTTTAACCCTTCTGAGATAATACTGATAATGCCTGTAAAATTGCCAGTCATGACTGTTCCTTTACCAACAAGTCCTTTTGAATTGTAGTATTCATCCTTAAGGTACCTGCCATATCTGAAGCAACAAGTTTTTTGCTGTCCACTTGACACCAATGCTTTTGATAGCTTTTCCCTTATAATTTTGAAATTCATCATATATTCCATTTTTAATTTATTTAATGCATGCCATTTTGATTTCTCAGTAGAGAGGTAATATCAAATCAATTGTATTAGGAAAGCCTGTTCTACCATTACTGTCATCTTTATCAATGCAATTTGAATTTAACGAAAAAAGAAGTATATCTTGCTTCTAAAATTACCGATTAAATAGCAATCATTCTATTTCCTCTTTGAATTATGTAGTAGTAGCAATAAGAACAGCTTAAAAAAAAAACCTGTTAATTGAAATAACTTTTTGACTGTGAACATGCTGTGTAATATCAGCTCCTATTATCCTCCAAAACCCATTCTTTGTTCCCCGAACTTAGCTAATTACACTTCTCTTTGTAGTTCTTACCACCTGTTAACTTTTCTATAAATTTGTCAGATTCCTTCTGATTGTATTTACACCAGTAGATTGAACTTTACCTGTTTGAAAGTGTATACATAGACATAAATTATACATATTTTTAACCTGCCTTCAGATTGCATTTTTCTTGCTGCCGTTCTTTTCTGTCCCAGTTTATTTCTAACCAGTATTATTTCCTAGTTACCTTGAAAATTAATTGTTTCCCAATTATTATTCCTTTTCTTGTTTAACCACTTTCTTCCAGATTACGTGCCTTATGCTATGAAATCAGCTATTTAGAAACAGTACCTATCACTCCTAATGACTTAAGATTTTAATTCATTTTAATGCAATAATTAATAATTCGATATCTTTTACAGATAACGTCATTAATCTTCATTTAACAGGTCAGATGCAGAAAGGATGTCTGAATCATTAACTCAAACTTAAAAGGTAACCTCTCCATACTTATGATCCAAGAGCTCTGGGCTTACCTCTCTTCCCTTTGCCAGCTGGTATTTGCTGTGGCAGGATGGTTTTTTTAGTTGTGATTTTCTGAGCTACTTGTAACTCTGGAATGTGATCATAGATCAAAGAAACCTGATATTTCAATCACTGCATCTCTTGTGTGTTTCTCACTCATCTTGATAAGCCTTTCTCATTTTTGCTCTTAGCCAGCTTCACAAGATGCTGTTCTTTTTCATGCCATGGAATTCTGATATATCCCATCATGTAGGTAAGCAGGTTTTTACCGTTCCAAATAATTCACAAGAATAAGTATCAGAAAAAGAATGGCATCGTTGGGACTTTCCATTTTAATAAACATAGCTGATACAACAGGCATCCCTATAGCAAAGTAAAACCAATATGCTTCAAGTTAATTACTTTGACAACTAATATGCAAGGTCACATATACCAAATGCAGAACAGATCTTGGTAAATGAGTTGTCTAAAACATCAATATGAAAGATGTATCACAGGGAAGAGATTTTAGAAATGTTACAATCAATGGCAAAACACCTGCACAAATCTATGAAATAGAATCCCACGAAACTGAGTTAATTTATTTTTTCTTAAAAAATAAGCATTAAATAAGCTTATAGTCTTGCTGAGGACACTATGATGGATATTAAGAAGCAGACATTTTAAGGAGTACCGAAATAAGAAAAATAAGAAATTATGACAGAAGAGATAAAAATATTTCTTAGAAATTTATTTCTGCTGTAGAGTGTTGCAGTCAAAATATAGAACTGACTAGTTATTCCCCATATGACAAAAAAAAAAAATTATTGGGACTATTTTACTTCACTTTTACCACTGAAGAGAACAGAAGACCTGTTTTTTACAATGTTCTCAAACACACTGATAAAATATCTCAATTGTGGTGTATTTCACTTCAACTGACTAGGGTCATTATTCTTTAAATTGTGCAGACCTGGAATAAGTCTGCTTATTCTGAATTTCTATAGCTGAAATAATGTAAAAATCTTCCAATTCTGTGCCTAACTTGAGAAAAGGAGGGGAAGTTAAAATATATTTGAGTGATTTTAGATTTATTACTATCTTCTGAAGGGATGCGAGATGAAAAACAGAAAACACAGTGTGGGATGAAAGAAGATCAATGAAGGCTGAAAAAGTATTAAATTGATTGTCATTATGAGCTGCAGCAAAATAGAGGTCAATTAAATGAGGGAATTGCAAATAAATACACTTGTAATAATAATACTAAGCATTTATTTAACACATAAGAAGTGCTTTGCAAACAATTAATAGTCTGTACAAAGAAAAAGTATCAAACAAATTACATGGACCGGGGAAAAGCGAAGTTATGAAGGTCAGAAAGTTGATTTAATTCCTTTTTTTTTTACCCCAATCTTTATTTTAGTGCGGCATTTTTTCTACTGTAACACAAAATGAGTTACCTTAGAATATGAAGTCAAGAAGACAAGGAGTGAGAATTGGCCATGGCTCAACAAGTTTGAACTACTATCTCGTTTTAAAACACTCTTTTTGTCTCTTGATGACTAACTTACACAGCTGACACTGTTTTCTTAAAGGAACAAAGAAATTCAAATGTCAGAACAACCGTGAGTTATAAATGAAGCAAACTAGTAAACTTTTAAGTCCACAAAGAAATATTTCATGTTTGTACAGTAAACTGTAAAGAAAAAAAGGAGAGAAATTTCTATAACTGTAGATTTTCTATAAATGTAGATTTTTAGTCATGCATATTATGATCTGAGCCTGGGATTCAGAAGCAATTTAAAGCTGTTTAAACCCATTAAACAGCTTAGATTACTGGAAACAATACACTGAATGCAAGAGTAAAGGAAATAAAAGCAAAGCAAGGGCATTGGGAGTCAAACACTTGAACATGTATTTAAGAAAAAAATCTGGAAAAAATTAGAAATGTTTTGCATTTGTTGGGTTTTTTTATTTTAATTTACAACAAACAGTAATTTCTCCATGCTGTCAATAGAATACAAACAAAATATGCTTTTGCCTTTTTTTTTTTCTAAGAGAAGCTGTGAATACATTAGCAATCCCATTTGGACAAACAGTGCGGTCTAAAACCAAATCCTCTGATTCACTTCACTGCATCTCCTATGTGCTTGCTCAGTTCTCAGAGCAGTTTTGTGAACAAATTAGATTTTACAAAACTAAACTAGAAGTACTTCACCGAAGTCCTCTACAACTTTGATGTGGGTCATTAGGTCCAATCTCATACAGAGCTGACATCATGCAACTTCAGCACCACTAAAAGTTCTTAAACCACAGCAAATGTGAGGAGGTTCCTCCACCATATAAAGTGACTGCCAATGACTAAGAGTCCTCCACTCGTTCTTCAACTGTTCCTTCTACAGTCACACACATTTCTGATCTGAAATCTTTCTTTACCTGCCCTTTCTTCTACTACAATTGCTCCTTGCTAAACTTAATTTCTTCTATTATAACTTATTTACTTTCAACTCTCATCTGACCTATCAGCCAATGGCTACCTCTTCTCATTCTTGGAAAACACAGGTGTGACTTGGTGCCCCAACAAGATGAAACTACTTATAAGCCTTAACCTCTCTGAGAAGGCTGCCAGTGTCTTGGGCAGAAGCTAAGCTTGGTGACAGCACCAGCAAGTTTCTAACTTGTGACTACAATCTAGTAGAAGTGGAATGCTTCATTAAGCCAAAAAAAAGATGATGCCAGGTTTCTTGAAGACCAGGAAAACTAACCATACTTTGAGGTCACCGAGGCAGATTTTAATCCATAAAAACAGGGCTTCAGGTAAGAGCACATCACTGAGCCCTCCAGATTATTTGGAGCACATCCCTGAGATCCGTTGGTTGTTTGAACTCAAACTGCCAGGCTTGCCATGTGGGACAACATGAAAAGTCCACACCATCCATCACTAAAGTATAACTCCTACATGCCTTCCTTACATGTTTATCATTGGGGGTATGAGAACAATATGGGGCAAGTGGCTGACCAACATATGACAATGGATAGAATCACAGAATGGTCATCTAGTCTGGCCTCCCCATAGTCAGCAGGGACACTCCCAACTAGACAAGGTTGCCCAGGGCCTTGTCAAGCTTCACCTTGAATATCTCCAGGGAAGGGGCTTCAACTACCTCCCTGGGCAACCTGTTCCAGTGCTCCACCACCCTCATAGTAAAGAACTTTTTCCTAATATCCAATCTAAATCTGCCCTTTCCCAACTTAAAGCCTTTGCCCCTTGTCAACCAGCTAGCCAGATCTTCTGATGCTCAGGTAAGGGACTACTTGTAAGAACTCTAATTATGCAAGTCAGTAGGACCTGTTGCATCACATCCAAGGCTGTTGAAAGAGCTGGCTGATGTCATAGCAAAGCCAGTCAGCTTAACTTCATTTGAAAGACAAATGCCTGAGTAGGGGAGTTTGGAGTAAAGTCCTCCGAAGGTGCCTTCCAATCTGAATGTCACCTGGAAAATTTACAAAGACTTAATCCATCAACAGGTTGATGAAACATGTTTTCTATACAGTAAAGTAAAATGGCATTGAAACAAGTGTGCAGATAATGGAAGCATGCTAAAGAACAACCTAACATTACAGAAAAATCTAAATGCAGACATATGAAGTGTCTACAACAACTACAATTTATAAAAGAAATGCCAAGTGTAACCTCATTTTCTGCAATCTTATTAGCAATCTGCAAAACCCAAATCACAAGTAGAAAGAGCACTGTGTCAAAAGGGGCACTGCACATCTATGAGTATAAACTTGGCAGGTAATAGGTATGTACTCTAATGTAAAGCTTAAGAGAAAAAAACCCAAATGATAAACTTAGAGGGTTTTTTATTCTTATAAATATCAGCTATTGTTCCCATAAAGAAACACTTTCAGGTTGAAATTTGCATTACTAGAAATAATAAGCACTGAAAATTCTACACAGATGACAATAGTAGTAACAGTAACATAGAAACACAGAGCACTTGCATAAAGCTGATATAAAGAAGCCTTAAGACTTTTGGAGACTGTGATATGACAGTGTGCCACAACTAATGTGTGTACAGACAGCTGAAGTACAGTCTCTAGGATGAGACCTTGCAGCACTGATACTGGATGCCTGAAACAAAACGTGATTCAGGAAGGAAGGAGAAAGGAGGTGGGGGAAAATCCAGCAAATGCCAAACCTCTTTTTTCTGATAACTAACAGAATAAGAGTAGCATCCTATGTATTAGAAGGCTTTCCATTAACACTTTCACATGACATTTGAAGTGTGATGACAAAGATACACCTGAAAACAAGACTGAGCAGCTCTTTCCTTGTCCTTTCACCAACAGTGCTACTCACTCTTCCTTCATCTTTTTAGGTTCTCTCTGATACTACGACCTAAGACAAGACAAAAACTGCTTTGATCTTCAGGAAGATTTATTCTTGAATCAACAGACAAAGTCACTGCTTAAGTAGTACATATACTTTATTTAGCAGCCACACTCATGAGCTTATTGTACTGTTACTAATAACAACTGTTTTGAAAATATGAACACTTCAAGATGCCAAAACAAGCTTTATTCTACATTTCTTCTCTCACTGAAGCTGACATTCTCCTTGTTGTATATTTTTCCATGTATACCAAACCTACTATTTTCCCTCTTGGTTTCTAGAGGGGTTTATTTTGCTAGCTATTATCATACCTCCCATTCTCTCTTTCTGAAAGCGCTATTTTAAAAAAAATTCCATTATCTTAAAAATACTGCCTTTTTTCTTCTTGGCAACAATCCCTCCTTTCTTTCTTTCCTTCAATTGCTAAATTCAAATTGTTTTGTTTGCCTTGACTAAGTTTGCAAAATTTGGGAGGCCATCAAGCTATGGGGGTTTTTTAGGAGTTTATAAAGGGTTGTGAATAAAATACCACTCCAACAATGGTTATTACAAGCAATTATGACTAATGATTATATTAATATTATTATTAAAATAGCAGAACTGAAAAACTTAGGTTTGGCTAAGTATCAAAAATATTATTTCTCATATGAATTCCATGTCCCCCTAATAATTTACTGGAGGACAAAAGAGATATGATGTAATGTCTTTATCACTGACTCTACTAGTTAGAAACTCAGTTGAGGCAGATTAACTTAAAACTGCACTACTGCTGGTACTGTTGCATATGAGAAAGAAGATGTAAATTGGTCACAATCAAGCTAATCAAATATTTGTGGCAGCGAAAGTTTGAATTGAAAAGTGGCATTTTACTTAATGGCAATAATAATTTAGTTGTACAGTTACTTCTGCTTGTGGACTCTAGGGATGAACAAAATGACCTCATAGGTCTGCTCTAGCTGAATTTTTTAATGATTCTATAAAACAAGCCAAATGAAACAATGTGAAATGACAGATTATATTAATCTTTAAATGAACAATAGAAACAGTATTCAATACTGTATGGAATTATCTTAATATAGAAAAAGACATACAAGCTAAATACACCGTGAAAGCTTATAATAAACCTTTGCCAACAGCAGCCTCCCTTTACTAAAAGGAGCTACTGGCATTATTGATAATAGGCCTGGCTATAGAACTCCTACATGAAGGGTTAAAGAAAAAATAATGACCTTTTTTTGAAAGCAAGCTATCATACTGCATCATCTAACTTGGATATTGCAAATGAGTGTTGATGTTGGGTTCCCTAAAGCAATTCAACAGAAATAATCAAGCCTAATGCTGTGGAAATGCAAGACAAAAAAAAAGTTTGAAAAAAGACTGTAACCATCTGCAGTAGCTTGGGGGGAGCATTACAACTATGAGAAAAAAAGCGAGAATAATACACTATATTTTACATCAGTCATTTTCCACCATTTTAAAAAGCTTCTTCCATTTAAAGTCATTAGCCACAGCTAACATGCCATCCAATTGATCATCCTCTCCAAGTCTTCATGCCTTAAATTGTGATTTTTGAGACAATAAAGTAAAACAAAAGGCTTTAGTCTAGGGTAAAATATTAGTTGCCATGGTTTCAATGAAATAAAATTACATAAGCACATACTAAATGCATCTGTTTAGCTCAACATATTATGTACAAAGTGGAATTTGGGGCATGTGCTTAATATTAAATTCATTCTTAAACTACAAAATCAAATGTGTGATTGAGTGACATCTCTAAGCAAAGAACAGAAAGAATACAAGCAGTCTTGTACTGTCAGATGTTGTTTACAAAAAGAGTTTCAAAACACAATGAATTATTTAAAGAGAGAAAATGTGGGTGCACCTGTTAACAATGAAGGGGACTGCATAATTCTGCCACTTGAGCAAATTCAAGGGAATCTGAGACAAAATTCCATCCACCAAGAGAGACAGAACTGCACAAGCAGTCAGTCAATAAAAACTACTGAGTGATCAGGCTTTCTGCTGTTTTCTAACATAGAAGACATCCTGAAAAGTGCCTTGGGGAGTCTGTTCTCCCACAGACATTTTTCAAGCAGGTAGTCAGACTGCTAAAAAGAAAACGAGTTTGTGTAATTCATTTCTATCTAAACTTATAGATAAAAAGGATTAAAATCATAAGACGCAGTCATCAAAATACATTTAAAATGAAGTGATAGACCATCTTCCCAACTAATTGCTTATATGTTATCTTTAGTCAAAAATAGTTCTTTTCCTACGCAATTGTAAATTGGGTACAAATAATTACACTTTCTGTTGTAATACCTATACATCGGTACATACTCATTTCATCCTTCTTATGATGAATGTGTTTGTGAAGTGCTTATCTATACTGCAGTTAGATTAGAAATACAAAAGCATACCACATGAGAATGTATCAAAAATGATAAAAAGGACAAAAATGCATTTTATCTGCTAGAGACTGAGCTAAATTGTAGCAAAGCATGTGTTTCACTTTTTTTCTGCTTGAAATCGCTGACATCATAAGCTGAGATGCTACATACATAGCTATGATCCTTAGTGCATGAAAGATGGGATCTTTTGTTAGCTTTGATTGTAGCTATTTATATACTGTCTGGAATCTTTGGTATAGAAGTAGACACACGGAGAATTTCCTTAATGGGCTCTTAGTCTATGCTAACTCATCCTCTCATCATGAAAAGAGCTTCTTTTGCTTACTTGCCTCCTGATTACTAGTAAGTGAACAGAAAAATAATGTTTAGTGTGCAAAATAGTAAGGCTGCCTCACACACAACTAACTCTGAACAGCTTGCTGGCGGCTGTGCAGGTAAATACCGCAATTATTGTCCCTGCCTTCCCACTGTTACTTTGTAATTCAATAATAGACCATCTGTACTCACTGCTGGTGGATCATCTTGCATCCTAAAACATCGTTTGAATTACCTTCATACTATGTAGTGGACATGAAGTAAACACGATAAGCAAAATATTTAAGAAAACTAGCCAGGTATCTGAGTAGCTGCTCCTTACGCTACTAAAGGAAGGTTTATAAAATAATCTAAACCAATCCTATTTAGCATAAGTACAGCTTACCACAGAATGTTTCTACATAGCTATCCATATTTGTTATTAATAAAGAGATGATAATGAGATGACATTGGCCTTTCCTTATATAACAAAGGATATCAGAGATGTCCTTGCAAGGGAAATATAATGCAGCAAATAGACAACTAGCTATGTTCTCAAAGCAGCCCATTGCCCTGATATCAGATGCTAAGCTTAAACCATTCAGAAGTACCAGAACAGTGTACTATTTCCTTAGATACCACCTCTGTGGGAAAAAGTGGGAAGGAAACCTGAAAAAAAAAAAAAACCACGTAAAAAGCACAACATAAAATAGAGAATCCAAAATTTTCTTTCAAAAATCTAAGCTATTAGAACCAACATTTATAACAGTCCTTTCCAAATCTTGGTAGCATTCTCAAGAAAACTATAAAAACCTGGATCTATCTGGGCCTGCAGCTTGCTTTCAATTTTGATCTGGACTCTTATTTTATCCTAGTTTTATGCCGTATTTTCCACTCACGACAGCTACCCTCCCTGCCCCAATATGCATTAGTGCAAAATGGCAATCTTGTCCCCTGGTCATTCCTTTCAGGCATTTCTTTCCTTCAGAGAATTGTTTAAGAAGTTGGGGGGAACAGCGAACAGTTGTTGTTCATATGATAAAGAGCAACCTTGAAAAAACCAATAAACCAGAACTCCTCCAGTTAAATAAATGTATATATTTCTTCAGCAAATGCTGACAAAAAATAAACCTTAACTTCAGTAGTGGTGAGCAGCAAGAGGCTAATAAGGCTAACGTTGGAGTATTTAGTTTCCTCCTTATTTTAAATCTATCACCACAAGCTTCTGGCACATGCATTTGTTTAAGGAGTTTTGTTGTTTTGTTTTGCTTTAGGTTATTTGGGGGGTTTGTTTGTTCTTTTTTTGACCATCCACATAAATAGGTTGAAAGCTGCAGAATAATAATAAGAGCAGAAAGAGCACTTGATCCTCTTCCCAGTGATCATATATATTGATATTCCAAGAAAACACAGAAGTCCAATGTACTTGCAGTACTTTGGAGAAGCAACATCTGTGGAATATAAACTGGGAAGAGAGTAAGAGAAAGAACTCAAAAGTACTCAGTGTATCCTACTCCACCTTGCCAAACTCAGAGAACAGCTTTATATTCATAAAAGGCACCAGTCTCCTCTTTCCTTATCTTCTGCTTTGTCATTCTGGCCCATCCTGGGGTCAGAATTCCTGTGTGATTCAGTAAATCCAAAGAAGTGTCCGGATGCTGTGAATTACCCTGAACACTCCGCCTTGTACTCCATGTATCCCTTGTGCTTCCTCTTCTGTCCCATTAGCTATAGGGGTCAGCATGAGAAAGCACTCCTGTCTGCCTCAGTTTCTCTTCCTCACTCCCCCAGAACATAAAGCCTCCCACCATTCACTGGCAACCTCAAAAAAGTAACCTACAAATTTCCAGGATCCACTAGTTAGGGAACAAATTCAAGTATAAAATCCCAGGCAACATACATGGAGAAAGCAATAGAGAGTTAGTGCCTCCGTGTCCTCATGCATCTGCCAACAAACATCAGCTTTTTGTAATCTGCAGGGCTGGTAAGATGTAACAGAAAAAGGACAAGGGGGAAGAGGAAGGCTGTATAATGGTAACAAAGCTGTGGACCAACTCCTGTAGCAGAGGCAGTAACCAAAAGGACACAAACCTCTGGAGAAGTCAACGTGAGATCAGGAAATAAAGAGATTTCAGATCTTCTTGTAGAGGTCATAGTAAACACTCAGCTGGCCAGTTTCAGAACAATTCTCAGCTGGTGGAATCAATAGAACACAAAAGCTTTCACCTTCTGTTCCAGCAGCTTTCCCACCCAAGCTGTGGTTGCTGTATACTTCTGTGGAGCAGCAGAGAAGAAAGTGGGTGACAGCAACTCCCAGAGACAGGGTTCAGATCCAGCAGAAAGGAAAAAAAAAAAAAAAAAAAAGTGATACACCCTGAAGTAGTGGTCACCTCGCATCCTGCCAAGGCCACCTTTCCTCCTTGTGCGGTGGGTCACACCCAGTACCAGGACTCCCCGACTGTCAGAAACCGCAGCAGAACTAGATGACAAACTAATACCTTTCTGTTTCAAGCTCTTGAGCACACTTCCTGAACCAATACTTTGGAGGAGTTCAGATCAACCATTTAAAATCACAGAACAGCAAACTGGGAAGCAAGGGCAGCTGCAGATATGCTTGAGTTAGTTTTTTATTATAGAAATCAATTAGCATTTTTAAAATTGGTACCGAACCACATTCTTTGAGACTTAAAAATCAAAGTTTGTACTTCACCAGATTAAAAGAAATTTGAATCATAACAAAAGTAAAGCAATTTTCTTGTGTGATTTGGCCACACAATTAAGATAAAGGCTCTTTAATCTACTGCTTATTCTCAGTATAAAATTGGGAAAAATACTACCACCTTTATCCCTATTGACTTATTATCACATTGAGTCATGTGAGGGACAGAAGCTTCCCATCAATTTTGCAAAGTTCTAGAAAGTAATTATTTTTTTTAACACAAAAAGAGCCTCTAGCAGGAGTTACCACTCAACAGCGTGTAGGATACAACCAACATTTTTGCTTTTAATTTGGCATAGTGAATATGCAAACCTGCTACTCCTGGCTTCCACCAACTCTTAACTATGGGACTCAACTGGTAGCAGTTTCTAGAAGCCCTGCTAACATGACACCAAAAATTGACAGTTATTTTAATGCAGAACTTCTGAAAGCTTTAATAAATTTTATCACATCTAAGACACTTTACAATTACACATATGGGGCTTGAAACCAGGTTTTTTTTATTTATTTCATTTTATCAAACCCTTCTCTTCTAAAACTGAAATTTAAGCCACCAATAAAGTCACTCACCAAATCTTTTTATTTGCATATTTAGAGAATTAAAATTAACATTTTCAAAATTACATAATGTAAGTAGATTTTAATAAATCTGTGATCCTGAGATACTTTGCCTCCCACTTTGATTTGACATCTTGCTTAGAGCTGATCTGAAAAGCTATGATTTTCTCTCTTTGAAGCATTTTTATTACCTTGTTCTATCAGTCTACTTTATCATTTTCAATTGTATTCAGCTCTCTCTTGAATGTGTTAACCTTCTTAGATGACACACGTTCCTTGTACCTTTATTAAAATCAACACACCCCATTTCTCACCTTGCTTCTGTGTCACTTTTTGCAATAATCTTTACACATAAAAGGCTTTGGTAATTTCTCACAATGTACTTATTTATGATTCCCCCTGTAGTTTACAGGCCAAACTTGAACAGGTTGGCTTCAATGTGTATAATCTGCATTTGATTTGAAGCACTCATACTTACAAGGGGCAACTATATATGAAATACTATCTAAGTGTTCAGGAAGGTAATTAATACCTAAGACAATTACTTCAGGCAAATGATGTGAGCCTAACATAGGAAGAGGAATCACACCACCTTGAGCAACTGTGTCAACTGATGCTCAGAAAAGTTAAGGGTAATTCTTAACAATGAAGTTTGATGGAGTGAGTCTCAGGAAAATATGCTGAGGTTGAAGTATGCAAAGCACGTAAGATGCAAAATATAAGGCACCTAAGCCAAGTTCTAAGAGTACTAACTCACTTCACATGAAGTAATACTGTTGAAAGACGGAGGAAAACAATGAGCAGAAGATCTAGATTTGACAATACATTTTACTGAACATCTGCAAGACCTAAACTGGTTGGTGCTTATAAAAGACCAGAAGAGAACCAAAGGCTATGAAAAACAGAAAAACAAAAGAACGCTACAGCAAGCTAGCTAAAGAAGAGCAAGATAAGAAACACCTCCAACAGAATAAAGATTTCTTAATTTTAACAAATTCAGCAAATTCTACCTATGTGAGGCTTGGGAATAAATTTTACGCCCTTAAAAACATAGTACTTTGCATTTCTGAGATCAGAATCCCATGATCTCTCTAAGAAGAAAATGTAAGGATAACATCAGATCATTTCAATGTCAGAATTACAACGTAACTTTCAGAAGAAAAGAGGCAAAAAACAATGGTCCCTAAAAAACTCACTCACTGCTGCTTCACACTAAATGTTTTAATTTAAATGGAACAGATGAAGCAGACTTCTCAAGGTTGTTGTTTTTTCCACACTTTTCCAGGCTCCAGTCCTACAGTTATGTAAAATCTGTACCCATTATAGAATAAAATAGCTTAAGGGAAATGCAAATGCTGTATTTTTCTTATCAATATTTGCTAATATGTTAACTAAAAATTCTACAGGTGATTGTTGGCACTTATGTTTTCACTCTCCTTTAGCTCCATGTTACAAATAAAATAATTCTATCTTCCACAGTACCTCAGTACAATGCCATTTATATGGGCTACAAAATAGTAGGATTGCAGCAACCTACTCTATTGGAAGGCTTCAGGTATGCCCAGCAGACCTCTTTTTTTTTTATTACAGGGTTTAAACATAACTTTGACCTTCACAAAGTGTTTCATTGGACTACTACTGAGCAATAACTGACAAAATATAGAGAGCCCTATACAATCAATAGCTCTGTCCTCAGACTGGGTAGCTAGAGCAACTTTTTTTTGTTCATTTGCTGGCTGGTCTTTTTTAAGACACAGAATAGTTAAAAGCAATCCCTTCTTCTAATAGGAGGAACGAGACATGGTTATGCAATACATGGGAACCTATAACTTAATCAGGCATCCCACTCTCTAGAAGCTTCCTCTGAACTTCTGTTTGAAGCTCTTCAGTCGCCTTCCAGCATGGTCAGATAAAAGAGAAGTTTATCTGCGGGAAGCAGCTATACAGTGAGAATGGGATGATCCCTTTTAACTAGTTCTGGGACCAAAAATAGTACCATTAAAAATTCAAGGCTATTGGGATTATTACTTTAGAAGTCATGAAAAAGAGAGGTATCATGAGGAAATCTAGGTAAAATCAGTCCTAAGCAAGAGGCAGAGAGCTGGCAAAGTGGGAAAAACCATTAAGTATAAAAATAACAGAGAAAAATCTCAATTTATTCTCTTGTTCCTCTTTAACTATTTAACTTGTTCTCCCTCTAAAACAACACCATTTTAATTCTAGCTAAGAAATCTCAGATAAGATTTGTGCAGACATGAAAAAAAAAATTCTATTCCATCTTGCCTATTGTGTCATCTTAGACATGCAATTTTAGAAGGTTGTTTCCCATCCCCTAAGAAACCCTGAGCAGTTGAATTTTCTTCGTAAGTAGTTCTTCTTATGTACAGACAAAAAATTCTACAATAAGTGCTAGCTATACCTCCAAAAAATCCATAAGTAGCTTAAATTACATGAGGAAGCAGGATAATCTAAGGAACTAAAACACGAGTTCAAGAAATTCGCAATATTTTTAAGTTGAAAAAGACTGCCTATTCTATGGGGGTCAGTGTCTTCTCTCAAGTCACAGGCGACAGGACGAGAGGAAATGGCCTCAAGTTACGCCAGGGGAGGTTCAGGCTGGATATT
>JAOTQQ010000012.1:79002151-79026722 GCA_026546715.1 Gallinago undulata | reverse complement strand
CGCTTGTGGGTTTTGTCCCACCCCCCCCCCCCCCCCCCCTTTTTTTTTTCCTGGATCTTTCTTCATTAATTTAGTATCATCAAGTGAGAATAAAATTGTTGGTTTATTAAGCATAAATTGTCACACTGAGAATTAACATGTAGCTTACTTTGGTTCATTAGTTTACAAGGTATATGAAGTATGGGGACGTACATCACGTCTCAGTTATTCAAGTAGAAAGAAAATCGTATTCGTTTCTGAAAAAGATTTCAAAGTTTATTTATTTATTATGCTGTGCCTTAGGATATTGGCCTTTTTAATTCACAACTGATTTGACAAGGACAGAGTTCAAGTGATAATTAGATTCTCTTTTATTGATTTTTGGCTGGTAAGTAACCAACCTAATCTTGTTATATTCTGACCTACCTTTGAGTCCTTTGATGATTAACTACTCTGGACACATATTAGAATTGTGTAGTAGCAGAAGTAAATATGACTCATATTCTGGCATGTAAATTACTGTAACAATTCAGTCAGTACAATATGTATGCTGAAACATTGCTTTTAGAATGCATATCTTTTGCTGGTGCACAAGAGATACATCTGTATTGAAGGGAATTCAGGAAGCTTTTGGGACAAAACTATTCTTTCTTTCCACTGTCTTTTAGTATGTTCTGTTTAAGAGAAGATTCAGATTACACACCAATTCTTAGGATACCCACATACTCCAAAAGGAGAAGGAAAAACTTATTGAAATATGTTGAATATTATTATTCATATTATTATGAATATTATTCATATTATTATGTTGAAATATTTGGTAACATACACAGTTTACATAGAAAAGATTGGCTTCTTCCTACTTCAGACATGTAATTGTGCTCTGTAAGTGTTCAGTAGTCGGAGAGGAAAGATAAGCCACTGACAGCTACTAAACCCTGTTGCATGGGATTCAAACTGCTAAAGTACCAAAAAAAGGTATCTATTTTCTATCTATTTCTAGCATCCCACATGGAAGGATGCAGCTTCAGTTTATACAAGGGGATGGTTGCACAGATATGAGACTCTGCCACGTGACACAAGAGCATCTGCTTTACCAAACACTGTTAACAAAAGGCAAAGTCACCCTAGCCCTGGGGGTAAACCTGTACCTGCCTCACACCTGTCATACCATGCTCTTGGGCTTCAGAACCCCAGTTGTTATTTAGAAAATGCTTGCTATTTTTTTCCTTGGGTCGATACGGCAATTTAAGTTCAGCAAATTATGTTAGCTTATCATGAAATATGAATCTATCATAATCTTAACCATCAAAAATTATCAAAATAAAGGAAGAGGCAACAATTTTCTGAAATCATGAAGATACTTTCTGAATCTGCTTAAGAAGCCAAAAAGCTGAAGTCTCTGGCACACTTCCTTAAATTAAAAAAACCTCTCAGGAAAATAATATTCACCATGTTTACTTCATAAGAGGCAAACAACAAAAACAAAAAGCCACAACAGGTAAAACCAGAAGAATTAAGAAAGACACTCCTATGCGAATTCCCAAAGTTAAGAGAGTTGCATCTTCTCAAACCTAGGGCACCGAAAAACTATTTCTAATGTAAGTCAACAAAGCAATGGAAATTAATTTTTCAGTTAAGCTTCAAAACTATTTGTATTACAATTTACTGGCAGATACTCTGAATCTCTAGAAAAATAGTAAGGATATGAATTTAACCAGGGAGAAGTGAGCAAAACAATTTCTGATCAATCCGAGATGTACATATAATTTCAAAATCATTCCTAGGCAGTAAAATAAAACACAAATGTTCAGCTACAATAAACCTTATATAGCTAGATACTTTGAATCCAGAACATGATGTAATACCAATTCTAGTGTGGTCTTAAGTACAGCATTACTAACATTAGTTGGTAAAATGAAATGTAAAGGATATTGAGTGGGTATTCAGTGTAGCTTCTAAACAAATTCATTAACAAAGGAACAAGATTAAAAGACTAACTGAAATAAAAATAAGACAATATAGATATATGATTTCATTTCCAGAGTCAGTTAAATGCATGTCCTTTATAAATAAAAAACCCTAAATAACCCTGGTGTTTTCATTACAGCCAAGATGTGTATAAAACTTCCAGCAACCAGATAATATGAAACTATTTTAAATCTTTAACAAAGACAGGTAAGACAACTCTCTTAAAAATATCCCCTACAAAATTATCGAGTATCATCACCACTGGACATACTATTATATCTATACACATATTATATCCACTGTTTACCTCACATAACCTCCAATTTGGAAGGTCTTTGTATTACGGAAATTTGTCATGTGCAAACAAAGGAAGAGAATGAGCATTCTACCTCTCAGCATCCTTAGGTATTGGTTTTTCAGTCTTTAAAGACAGCACATGGTTAGGAGTAACACAAAAGCAAGAGTCATTTAAACTTTCCAGTTGAAAATACAGGTTTCCCTTTTTGGCCACAACAGTAAGTCCTCAGTGGTGAAAGGAGTTAAGTAATGAGTTAAATTAATCCATATTAAAATAAAAAATAAAAATAAATTTCACCATTGAGGAAAAACACAATATAAGAGAATAACGCTTTCTCTTCATTAACCTTCATCTTGTTTCCCCATGCCATGAAGTCTGTCAGTCAGTACTACAGAGGTAGGATTTACCCTCTAATCCCATTTTACTCCAGAAAATTTCTAAATGCCACTCTGTGAAACATATTTTATATCCACTCTCCCCACAGAGGGTTGAAATATAGTTGCTAAGATCCAGTATCAAGCTACAATCCACAATAAAGCAGCAGAAGCACGCACTTAGTATACTCCATGAACTGGGTATATACTCCATATTACATCTTTTACAGAGGGGTAAAGATAATATTCTTCAATAGATTTAAATGGCTGCATCAAGAATTTAACACCTTCTACACAAAAATTTTATGTTATATATTTTTAACAACAAATTTAACTCCTCTATGAATACTTCAGAAATGTCTGCTGTTTTTATGTAGTTCAATCCTGGTCTGATTTGCAGTGTATTGCTATGGAGACACTTTGATCTGGAATCTTATGTAATTACTGTCAAAATAATGAATTGCATGGGTGTTTTTTGTTGGTTTTGGGTTTTGTTTTGTTTTTTAAATCAATCACATGGTTTTGACAGTTTTTACCATCCTTCAATATGTAAAGTAGAAAATCAATATACAAAGTATTTTTGTAGCCCCTTTCAGTAACAGCTGATTTCAGAAGACTCAATGACAGGGCAGGGAATAAGAAACTAGAAGAGGCACTAGGAAATATCTTTCAAGAAGTATTCAGTTGGCTAGGGAATCTAAAAGGAGCAGACATCAGTGTGGGACCTGAAGAGATTTTTATGAGAACATGCTTATAGCTACACAACAAACACAATACATGAAAAGAATCAGTATTACCTTAATCCAGAATTTTCAGAGCTTGATGCCTTAATTTTGGCTTGTAGGTCCTTACTCATTCACCAAGTACATTAGTTGATTTTATGGAGCACTTGCAGTATTCACTGACATCAGTATTATCAGAGGGTTCACAAACCAAAACCAACACTCTTTTCTTGGTGCAAGTATTTCAGTGCCTACACAGAGACTCAGGACTTTAGAAACTAAGTTTGAAAATTCCATGTTTTTCCTTCAGTGTTTGCAAAACAGTATGTTCTCAGTTACATGGATATTTCATTTTGCTTTTGTTCACATAGTTTTGAATACCCAAGCTATTTCTGACTATTATGGGTAATAGTTGTGTTTCCTCATTAGCAAAGCATATGAAGAAAACTTACCAAATAAAAGCAAATAACCCGTCATCCAAGCCTTGCCTATGTGTAAACTAAAGAGCAAGTTTTAGCAGAAATATCTAAACCCAAATCTAAATATGAGGGTGTGTTGAGAAATGCCAAATTTACAAGCCAACATTATAGTTCATGTACTGGGAATTTAAAAGGGAATGTTGTGAGACCAGACTTGTACTCTGCATTCTCACAATCAAAAGATTACCAATAGTCATGAATAAACTTTAAAATCCATCAGGAAAATAAATCTGGCATATTTTTCTTTTACTCCAAAAATAGGAAGAGTTTTCTCAGGCTTTTTAACAGCACAGAGGTTGACAGCACAGAACCAAAGTTCTCCACAATACAACACAGTTCAGATTTATCACTTATCAACTGAATTTAAGGTATTCTGGGGCTGACATATAGTTGATACTTGCACTTCAAGCATATTGGCACACGTGCTGCACCTCTAATGTTAATATGAGTAAATTCTAAGGGAACATCCATACAACGGATCTACCTCCACACTTCTGTGCTTTTAAACCCATTCCCCCAAGTTGTCTCCATATAAAACACTTCTTGTGTGTTTTTATCTGCTCACCCATACTTGGTCTACAGATGAGCTTAGCAGTTTTTATTTATAAAAATAGACTGTGACATCCAATTAGCTGCTCAGCAGTGTAGCTGCTCAGGGGTCAGCAATGACACTCAGAATTTTGGAACCACTCCTCGGGTATTCTTTTACTTGAATTAACACCATTGTGACATGCAAGAGGCATACCCAGAAAAGCTCTTTACCCTTTATTTTACAATGTCTATTCTATCACTGCAGTCCTCTGCTCATGTGTCCCCAACAGTCCTGGAAGGCATCCTCCTATCACATTGCTGGCGAGACAAGAGATAGTATCAAAGCTTCCAGTCAATGTATACAGTGATCTCGGCATAAATGTGCCTTTAAAGTTTTAAACTAAATTTGTTACTAATTTTCCGTGAGCTAAGCTTGATTTAGCCCACAGAGCTGGTGCTTTGATACCCAGATACCAGTAACCGCATTCTCAAATACTTACCCCTGCTATCTCAGTTTAAAAAACAGTCAGGTTTCAAAAACTGTCTTTAAAAATGTGAAGTAGAACAACTTTTAAGATGTATGGATGATGGTGACTTACCAAAATGTTTTCAGTTATGTAACGACCAACTTTTAAGTCTGACATAAGCTTTGCTATACAAAAATAGAATTATTCCTGTGTTCAAATATATTCTGCCTTGAAGATTTCAGTGAAATGGAAGTGTGCATTTGGAAAGCAGCTGTGATAAAGCAGTTAAGGTTATGTGGGTGTTGATAATAGGGCTATTAAGGTTACACGGGTGCCCTCCATGTACATTTTCATATCACAATATGGCTGACCTAATTTTAGAAAGAGACGAAACTCCATTTGTCTGAATAAGACACAGATCTTGTCATACGTAACAGGCTTGATTTGATTCACTGAATAACTCTTCTAAATAACTACATTACTACTTAACTCCCCTAAAGCTATGAATTCTGGAATATTCAATGTCACTTATTGTCATCTGTATTTCATCACAAATAAACAACATACTGCCTCTGTTGTGAGTGGGTAATAACAAGACACTATTAAAAGAAAACATTTGATCACCATGTGGATTATAATTGTATTGAATCCTACAAGATAGTAATTGAATATCACTTATTATAATAAATATTTGGAACAGGAAAACTGGTGATTTTTTAAAATAAATGTGTTACTACAATGGTAGGTAGAGACACGCTAGATATGAGAAATTACTATACAAAACAGCTACAAATGAACATAACTAATATTTTTCAGTGTTTGTCCTTTTTAGTATAATCTACATTTAAGATTCAGTGATAATAAAACATATAGAAGACTTGTGAGGTAGTTGCAATTAGTAAAAAAAAAAAAGAAAATATTTCAACATTTTCTGTACAGGTTTTCCAGTTTGCTAATGTGGCTGTCCTTCTGAAATATCTTTATTTTATGTTAAATTTCCAAACCTATGTCAATACCTAAAGCATTTAGTCGAGATTTTTAACTGAAGAAAGCATATTTTAAAAATTCTTTGGCCCTCAAGATCTCAACTTTCCTGTCCATCAATACAAAACACAGATATAGGACTTTGGAAAGCAGAATCCAAAGAAAGCCATATTTTTCTCCAATATAATTATCAGTAGTAAGTTCCAAAAGAATAGAACTATAATTCTGAATAATTTCATTACTGATTGGAATACTAAAAGCACTAGTCAAATGCAGCTTTGTTGTACTGTATCTATAAATAAACTGGGCTAAATTAGTCACTCCAGTGATGCTGAGGGTGAATGATAACAGAAAGAAAACATTTCACATTGTGCATATCGCATCTTTCATATAGAAGCACTTAGTACTGTTTTTTCACATAGTAACTTACATAAAAATTGATGAGAGAAAGCCCATCTAAAAGTCTCCTTTGCACATGTGAGGATGCCTGCTGTAACTCCTTCTAGTTTATATGCAGCTTCCCAGTTCTCACACACATGCAGTGAGCATTCACATAACTAAAGCTAAATATTTGTAGAATAAATCTCCCTCCTCTGTCAGGAGATGGAAGCAGAGACAAGCTACAAAGGAAGAGCTTGAAAACATTGTGTGGGCTTGCAGGGATGGTACTAGGAAAGGCCAAAGCTGATCTAGAGATAAAATGGGAAAATAAAAGGGTGGGTACAACCCTTGATTTTGTGCTCAGCAGAAGGCAGGGGAAAGAAGTGTCTCAGGCCTACTGGTGTGGTTGAGCCCTTTTCATTTCTCCTTCAAGAGAAAGGCAGGGGTTCCTTGACAGTGTACTGGAAAGGCAAGCTGCTCCCCTTGTCCTTCCACCCTGGAGGTAACACACACAACCCTAAGGCACTAGAGGTGTGAGCGGTCTGGAGATCCACCCCTGCTCCTCTGCTCTCCATCTGAGAACCCCTCTGTGCCTCTGCCTTTAGTAGAACGAAGATTACATTTAGGAAGAATTTACAAGTCTTATGAAATGTGCGTGCTTACTAATATTCCAAAAGGTTGTGTCAGTGATGCAAATTTGGGACAGGGTGGTAAAGGCAGGGAAGAAGGGAAGGGGGAAAGAAGAAAGGAAGGAAGAGAAACTGTTAAGAAATGATCAATTTTCTATTCGTGTTTTTTTTTAACTTGTTTATTGGTTTGTTTATTGGATTTGGAGGCTTGTGTTGTTTTGTTCCGCTTGAAGGTTTAAGCAAAGGCTCTTAGGTGTTCTAATTACTAGATAAATAATTAGGGACTAACATGATACGGGTACTATGAGGAATGAGCATGCAACAAAAAACATATGGCCAAAAAAACCCAACAGTGGAATGTAACTGCATTCAGATTTGCATTTCAGCTCTACTCCCTATTTTCCTGCATGACTATGAATTCAGAGTCTCCCTTTCCCTTTTTTTTTTACTTTGTTGGCATATGACAATAATAATCCTCCATGGGCTTCCTAAAGAGGAAGAAATAGTCAGAGAGATTAATAAATCCCAAATTTTGGCTGTGAGTAAACAGCTGAAAACATAGTGAACAGGAAAGCGTAATTTATCAGTTAACATATGAGCTGAGTTAAATCATGATAAATGAAGTAGGTTTTGCAGTTCACATGATAAACCATTGTGATATACACATCCAACAAAAAAGAGGCACAAAAGAGAAAAAGGACAATGTTTCATATATTATCAGCTTCTAAAATGTTGTGGGTTAGGGAGAAATTAAAAGTGATGGCCTACATGCTGAAAGGGATGAGAGATTAGGGAGTAAAGCAGGGCAGTTAATCAGCTTAAATTTAAGAGTTATATGCTTAAAATTACTTTTCCTCACAGATGCCTAAGCTGTTAAAGCTGAAATCAAAACTGTGATTTCAATCACCAGTAACCCTAAGTAGTTAGGCTGAAAAATTCCAGTATCAGCCACTTCCACAGCAGTGCAGAGAAATGAGAAGCCCTTTCTAATTGTGTGTTATCCTTGATTAAATCCTGGTGAGAGCACAGCCACAATCACTGGCTGCCATCTTTATATCTGCCCCGTGGGCTCAAGGCCTCCTGAAAGAAATACTTGCATTCCATCTTATATTAATGACAAGTTACATGGTTAAAGCATTCTTAAATTTGTCCTTTGCAAACCAAATTCAATGACACTTATACTCAGAAATCTAGCATTCAAGTTACCTTTCTGATAGCCAGAATTGTTCCCCTTCTCCAGGGGCTGCTTCCAAACCTATGTTTTTATTAGAGAGCTGCACTGAATTAATGACTGAAATGCCCAGTTTACTCTGCACAAAGAAAATAATCTGATTGCGCTTACACTGTTTTCAGCCTACACAATCCCTCCCATCATATAAATGACGTCATCCACAACAAGTATTTGTACCTATCATAGAATCGTTCAGGTTGGAAAAGACCCTTGGGATCATCAAGTCCAACCATCGACCCTACTCTACAATGTTCTCCCCTACACCATATCCCCCAACACCAAACATGTCCAGGGATGGTGACTCAACCCCCTCCCTGGGCAGCCTATCTAGCATTACACTCAGGGACCTCATTTAACTTTCACCTCACTGCTACTGACCTGTAAGGAAAAGGCCACCTATGTCTGAATTGAAAAAAAAAATAATAACATTGGGAGAAAACTTCTGTGAAAATTTAGTTTTAGCAGTTTTGCTTTATTCTGACTTCAGCAAAACCAGAAGTACTATCCAGGTATCATTCTCCTGGCCAAAAAAAAAAAAAAAAGTAATGAAATATCATTTAAAATGAAGTAAATCTGACTAATATAAAGAGCCCAACTCTTCTTGATTTACTTCAAAATGTAAAAGTGTATGGGTTGTGGTTTAAATCTTTTAAAGAGGTAAGTTTCTTTATTTCATTCAGAAGAGTTTATTTCATTCAGAGAAGAAGACTTTATTTCATTCAGAAAACCTTCTTATATATAAGGTACTATATAATTATAGTAGGACAATTTTATATAGCAAACTTTCAACAGTTTAGAAGAAACAACTTTGTAAATATTCACTGAATTTCATTTTACTGATAATAAAATCTTCTGCCTTTCTAACACGTGACTCTAGAAAACTAAGTGTCAATAAGTGAATTAAATTTATATTCATTACAAGTCTAATTACTTGAGTGTAACTTCTTTTACAACACAGTACTTGTGAACGAAACAGGTCAAATTTTATGGAACCACAACTCACAGTTCAATTATGTATTGGTATTTTAGGTTTGCTTGCCTTGCACAAAGACTATTTCAGCAATCTTTCCTTTGCATACAAATCAATGTAATAGTTACAGAGTTAATATCTCATAAAATACAGTGTTTTATGAGGAAAAGTCCAGAGTTATTGCACTGGTTTTCTTTCTGCGATGATTACTGTTCAAAGGTCTAAACAGTCATGAAATAAAAAAGGTTTAAACAAAAGCTTTATCATTTTAGTGCCGTAGTTAAGAAAAAAAAGAATCTCCCCTGTAATTTGAAATAAAAAGGTTTGGTGATCTTTTTTCTATTTGTCTTTTTTTCTTAAAAAAAAAAAAAACAAACAAAGCTTAAAAATTAATGATCTCAAGTTGAAACAGAGCCTGGAATAATTTCAGCCCCCTTGAAAAGCACTTGAGTAAGTTACAAGCATTTAAAAATCTATGAGCTATGTAATGAAAACTGCATTTCAACATGACATCTCCTTATTAGCACTGTCTTCCACAGTCTTTCAAAAACTGTTTAAGCACCGTGTGAGCTTTGTATCTGTAAGTTACACACACACACATCTTCCTCTGCTTCCCAGCAATACATCATGAACAACTAGACACACAGGTGAGATTTGCAGCAGTATCCTTTTTGCTGATATGAACATGTTTAATTGTTAAAACTGCAAAGAGAGAAGGATCCTACTGACTAATCTCAGTTTTCTATAGGCAGGTTTAATGGTATCCATCAGCACACAGCATTAAGATAAGTCAGGTCTTAAGAGAGATAGCTGGGAATGAGGAATGAGGTGTCAACTTTCTTGAGGGCCCCTCTAAATGCCTCGCTCTTCTCCAGTACGGTCAACACTGAAACAGAGCCAACAAGGTGGCTTATACCCAAGCTGAGTGTTAGTTAATAAGTTAGGTATTTGAATCATTCATGTCCATGGAAATTTACCAGAACAGTCTTGTTGCATGGACAGGGGACCAATTAAGTTAGAAAGCCATGTGTAAGCCATGTTCCCAGAGCACCGCAGAGCTTAACGTGTAAAAGTTACATAGGAGTCACCACAGAATTAGCCAACCCATTTATGCTGTCTTGTTCAACATAGGCGGAGCTATACTTAGGCTATTCCACTCCTGTGCAGTCACCAGGATATGTGTGTGTGCTTAAGTTCTCCAGTATCTATTTCTACAGGTGTTCCAGGAGACAGCTGTGCTTCCAAGGGCACCTTGAAACAGGATATCGCATCTCAGGTGACAGGAAGGTGACTGCATTACGGAAAACCTCATGCTCCAGAATGTGTTTACTAAAGAGGGGGTATAAAAGCAGAAAAGCAGAGATGAAAGTACACAGACGTTTACTGTCAGAGGAAAGAACTACTTTTTTTCCATGAGTTAAAGTAACAGAGAAAAAACACAGGTGTTTGAAGACACTGACTTGGCTTTTGTGTTTGCCAGTGGCTATCTCCTTGAATTAACACAGTCATTTCAAGAAGATTCTCGTGAATAAGAGTGAATGTGAAGAGAATAATGTGAAGGCTGACAATACAGTAAGTAGATGACACAGTAAAAATCCAGCTCATGTAAAGTACATGTTAGGCAGGAATGAATTAAGTGGAAAACTGCTTTGTACATCTGTTGTGAACTTTTAGTGTTCACAGGGGGTGGTGCGCACAGGATCAAGGCATTAATTAAGAATGAGGTGATAGTGAGCATTTCACATTCTCTGAGCCTCAGTTACCTGCAGAGCTGACTGTGGCTGGGGAAAACAAAATTGCTAATTGAATCATCCATCAAATCAAAATATCAACTTGCTTGTATAATGTGAGTTGTATTACAAGAAAACTACTCTCTATAATCATATCTAACTATGACATGACTATAGACTTCAGCTGGAAGTAGTTTCCACTTTACTCATCCTGTCATCAGAAATGATAGTATGTAGCAAAACCACAGTATTAAGTTGTTCATTCTTACACACCAGCATTCTTACCAGACATGGTTTTGCTGCTTAAAGGAACTTAAGAGTCTTATACAACTTGATACATTTTCCTAGCTCCCAGCAGTACCTAATAGTAAGTATCAGAATTTCTTGACTATTAGATGGGAAAGAAAAAACAGAAACAAAACTCCTGTACTACGAAAGTTATTACAAAATTTTTTACAATAACAATGACTACATTTTCCATCCCCATTTTCACAACTTTGTTTCCTCTCTGTCTCTCAGATATTTTGTATTCATTTATTTTTGTAATGCCTTTTTTTAGGTAAAGAAGTTGTTATGTCCCAATATAGTTTTACTGGCTGTGATGACATGATGGATGAGATCCTGAACTCTTCTACTGCATCACAGAGTCTCCTTGATGTTTTCACACATCTCAATAGATATCAGTTCAGGTCAGAATGGGTATCTACTTGGCTTTCAGTGTAACTTAATGCTGCACTAGGATCTCTCAAAGTTATTTGTGTATACCCCTTTAAAAGACTGTATTAGTAGTTATGGAGTACTGCACCACAAGGTGTATTTCTGGTGACAGCTCTTTTACTTACTTACTAGAAAAGAGCTGGAATAGGCTTAAAAAACAACTGCACTATTCAGTACCACTTGGACATTCCCCAACCTCTGCAAGAATCCTATAGTACCTACTACTGCTACCAAGTACCACCTTGTCAGCTGCTTGGGTCACTGAAGCAAAAGAACATCTAACACATCACAAATTGCTTTTAAGATGAATCAAGCTGACTTTGATTTTAAAAAGAATTCAAATACTTTCACTTCAAATACTCACTCTTTATTATGCTTCTTAAAGTTGGACATGTTGAGGTCTATCATTTCCCCATAAAACCAAACTGAAGCAAATTAGTGGCATTAGCAAAAACTATCATTAGCCGTTTTCAGCTTACTTAATTATTTTCTAGCCTATCCTGAACAGGTGTCATGCTATTTTTATTTTTTGCACAGGTAAAATTCTGCCATTTGTGCCACTGTATTCAGGTTTTGAGATTTCTGCACAAGCACAGCGGCATCCAGAAAAGTAGATTAGAAACTGTACCTGTGCTGGCCTGTCGGCATTTCTAATAAGACTGTTATTTAAATTCAGCTTTGACAGCAAGTTAAATATTAGTTTAATTGCAAATTACACTCTAAATCAAATTTTCTACTAGGGGCAATGAATGTTTGCTATTGAGTGATGGTTTAATTTATTTCTAACAGGGACTTAAAAGACTTCTCTTGCAATTGTAACTCAAAACAAAGTGGAACAGATTGAATGAAAAAAAGAACACCTTTGTAGATATAAGTTTAAATGCAATTTGGGGCATTATAAAAAAAATTAACTTAAAATGTTATGGAGACTCATAGGTTGTGAAATGCAAAGAACAGAGGTACTTTTTGAACTTTTAAAACCACTAAAGAAAACAAAGTGATTGAGCAGGAACAAGTTTGAGGGACTGCCTTTATATTTTGTTTTAAATAACTCTCTGAATATGGTAAAAAATTTCTGAGAGTCACTTATGAGTTTGAGACCAAACCTCCCTGTTGCCACGTATTGCTACTACTACTACTACTATTAAAAGAGACTGAATTCCTGAAAATAATCAAGTATGTATTATTGACTTCTAGTGATTGCTAGATGCTTAATAGAGCTAGTTTTAAGATGTCCTATCACTATCAGATATTAAATAATTTATTTACACACCCAAATATTAAGTTTAAAAAAAAAAAAACCAAACCTAACATACACAAACATACAACTTGCCCCCCCAAAAGAATACTACTAAAATTAACAGACTCCATAATACAGGGAGTGGAAGAAAAACCGCCTAATTCTTATGCTCCCCAAAAGCCTAAACTATCTTTCACGTACACACCATTGCTCACCGCTTCTGGGTGCAACACTCTGCATCACGGATTCTACACTTCAAGAAGTTACAAGACCTGGATATCGATTTGACTCTTTGGCATAAGTGTTATTTACTGCCTTTTTTAAATGGTGGTGCCACTGCCAGTGTTCTGATGATATAAAGATTTAGGTCAATGATAAAAATGAGGGGGAAAAGGAGAAAAAAAAAAAAAAGCCTTCTTTCACCCACTACACCAAAGATCATTTTTATTAAAAGCGCTAGAAAGTAACACAGAGACTTGAAAACAACTTAAAATACCAGCGTCTCCAGTGGCTCTTTTCTCTTTCTTTCCCAGAAAATTCAGAGAAAATTTCCACAAGCACTCACAGTAATTTAGCCTAATTTTATTTTTCCATCAAAATAAGTGGAATTCAAAAAACACAAAGTATCCATAGAAATGCTTAATTTTTAAACTGACATAAGGGGTTGGTTAGACTTATTTGAAACAAAACTAGGAACTATTTCACATGCTGAGCTTAATTATTTTATAGTGAAATTATTTTACAAAAATAAAAAAGTAAGTGTTATTTCTGACAAATATTTAATAATGTTGCATCATTTACACTACTTGTACTGCTAACTAAAATAAATGCTAATTTTATACCTTGTGTTTAACCAAGAAAAATAGTACTTTTAGTGTATTTACATTTGCACAATCTATCTGTGTTGTGGCTCTTAAATGAACCTAAAAGTGGTTTACTTATACCTCAACAACACTCAACCTCTACTTCAAAGAAATAATTGTAATAAAGTCAAACACACACATTAACAGACTGAATATATAGTACCTGCTTATTTGGTTTGCAAAGCATCATAAATATACGCTATTATTCTAGGAATTCTAATATTTGAGAAAAATTATCTAAGTTCAGACAACATAATAGGCTGTTTTTTAGTTTAAGGTTCTGTAATGAACCCTGAAGAGTTATTTCCCCTGTAAATCAGAATTCATTCTGAAGAATTCTCAAGAATATTAAGAAATCTTACTGTTATTGTTACTGTGCTGTTACTGTTTGCTACAGCAAATTTTTCACATACTTTGCCCCTACTTACTGAAAAAGGCAAGTAAAAATGGAAGCCTTCAGTCATTTTGTGTCACATTTCCTGAAAGTACTGCCTTTTCTCTCTGGTAGTTGCAAGAAAATCTCATTTTTTCATCAAAAAATACATGCCTGTGTTTATGTGGAAGCCTGAAAATGTGAATTCCTAAGTTCAAAATCTGAATGATTAAAAAACAGCAATCAAAAGAAAACCCCAAACCCAAGGATTTTTGTTTACCTATCTAGGAATAGTCACATGCTTAGTACTGAAAATCCTGTCTGGGGGAAGCCGACTCTCTCCCACAGTATACAGAAAAATAAATCCTTACAGTCCTCTTTCTGTAAGTATCAGTATGGTGACACAAGGCAAGAGGCTCCCTTGCTTCCCTTTCCTACACTGAACAGCCTTCCAGGAGTCAGGAGCAGAAATTAGTCTCTTTACGAGCCATTACATAACCTATCAGTGCCATTGAAAATAGTCACTTTTCCAATTAAGGTTAAAGAAATACTCTAGAGTTCCAATTTTCACATTCTTTCTACAGCATTCTGCTTGATGCAGTTTAACAGTGATATAAAAGCGTTTCTTGCAACAAAACATGGAATCAACCGATTCCAGATGTGAATCATGACAGAAAATACACTGGTTTCAGCGTACGCACAAAACTAGTACGTGTGACCTTTGAAACAAACCACGCAGACTCCTGAGCAATCCAGAGGCATATTTTAGCACTTAATAATACTAAGAAGTTCAAGTCTCAAAACATTTAAATGCTCCTTATTCTGCAGACAGCCAGCTGCATATTGGTCTCCCCAGACATATAAAGGTTGCTCCTTACAGGTCAGCCAAAGAAGCTTCTACACATTACACTGCAAAAAGGAAACGCAACGCTTAGTGTGTAACAGCGAGTCAGCAGCAGGCATGCGCGGCCTTGCTCCCTCTTCCCAGGTAGCTGGTACGAGGCAGTCAAGCATGGCTGTTCTCGGAGCTAAACCATTCACTGTCATACGGGGTATCAGCGACAGCCAGAGATAACAGGTTCAGATAGCAGAGCTCAGGACTGCACCAGGTATTCAACACAGGAATCAAAGCACCAACCATAACTTTCTCAAAGAAGTGAAACAAAGAGTCAAATTCCAAATTAAAAAGAAAAAAAGGGCACAGCAGTATTTCCCCCCATCTGGAGATAACGGCATCTTATCTGTGTAAAACCTTTTTAGTCATATACCCATAGAGGAATAAATTTACCCTAATCTCCAAGCAAGTGAATACAACAATCTTTTTCCTACAGTAGAATAATTTCTTATTCCAACAAAACAAACAAGCAAGGATTGATTTTAGCAACTGAAAGCTTTCACCCTATTAAAATTTGACAGGTAGGAGAAAAGCATTTTAAAAAACTGTTGACAGGTTTACTTGGAGGATCTACAGGCACATCAGACAAGAACATAAAATAATAACAATCGAATCAGGAAAATATAATTTGATTTCTCATGTTTTACTAACAGCGAATATAAAATATTTAGGCGTTAGTTCAAAAGGACTCTTTTGTTTATTACTGTATTTGCTTGTTTCACATGATACTGATACCAGGCAGATGAAATATAAATACATACAAAATAACCCACAACAAAACACTTGGACAAAAAAGATTTGGACAGCAGATATTGTTCCTTTAATCCTCCTCTTTAGTTTCAAAAACTACCATTAACAGAAGTGAGAGGGGGAAAGAATACACAGCTGCTGAGGGTTTGTTGTACTAAGGCAACAAAACGTTAATTTCATTACCTTGGGAATTAAAGACCCAAGAAGCAAATATTAAATCATTACAGATTCTTTTCTTTACAAATAAATTCATAAATGATCATGTCAGATTTGATCCTTAGTAGCGCTCTGGGGAATCTAAAAGCAAAAATGTAAAATATATGTTCAAAAACTGAATTACAGTTCTGCTTTGTCTGAAATCTATGAAAATTATATTGAAAGAAGGAAGACACAGGGACTGAACTCAGTTCTTTTGCTTCCTAATGCCTACTACTGGTACTGTTACCGCAGTTTACATAGGAATTCCATAAAATTGCTTTACTGATTTTCAGTTTTATCAGTTTTGTTTTAATGAGCATAAGACTGGAAAAGAGGCTCACTGGTAAAAGTGCGAGTGCTTTATGCATTTATTATTTTACTGTCTTTAAAGATGTGCTATGCTGTCATAGTCCAACAAGAGGGGATTGAATACTTAAATTTTTGCAGAAGAAAACGCATAGCTAAGGAAGAAAATTCTTAAAATTTACAAATACAGTAGAAAACAGAAATTCTGAAATTTACAAATACAATAGAAATACTTTTAAGATCAAGTATTGTTTAGTACCCGACAGACACCATACACCAAGAAACACTGAAGGTATGAATTTTATGCTTTAAAGACTTCACAATGTCTTTCTGACAGAGAAACTTTTGAAGTTTGTAAAACTTGAACCAATTTTTTCGAAGGAAGGCAAAATACCATGTATAGTTCTGAACAGCACATCCCTTAAGCTGTTCTACTGCTAAATACAGTCTTTCATAACCACCAACTTCAGCACTAAAAGTACCTGAACGTCCGTTTGTATCTACACAGGCTATACTGCCCTTCCCGGCTACACAAGCTGAAGTAACTGTACTTAATGGCAGACACTCAGTCCCATTACTTTCTTTAACATACTTGCCATTTGATGTCTTGATTAGCTATTTGCAAGGCATAACCTATAGCATGATTTTTGTGACTGTTGGAGTAACAAGACTGGTATTCAAGTCAGTACAGACACGTTTCACGCGGCTAAGCACACGCTGTCTTTTGAGCTCTTACAAGTAATTTCATTTTCAAAAAACACTGCTGCCACATGTTTACAACACTAACTTGATCTGTGCTGCTGAAATCAACTTACATCACTGCTAAGAATCTCAGGACAAATGAGCTTGAAATCATCAGGCATGGTTTTTTTGAAACTATGTGGGAATCCGAGAAAAATGATTTACTAGACATACACACTGAAGAATCTCAGATCATGGAGTCAGAATATTCTGGGTTGGAAGGGACTTTTAGAGAGCGTCTAGTCCAACCCCCTTGCAATGACCAGGGACATCTTCAACTAGACCAGGTTGCTCAGGGCCCTGCCCAGCCTGACCCTGAATGTTTCCAGGAATGGGGCATCTGCCACCTCTCTGAGCAACATGCTGAAATGTTTCACCATCCTCATCATAAAAGATTTCTTCATTCTTTGGAGTCTTACTCTTTCTCTTACTCTCTTTTAGTTTAAAACCATTACCCCTTGTCCTATCGCAACAGGTTTGCTAAAAAGTTTGTCCCCATCTATCTCATAAGCCTCCTTTAAGTACTGAGGGGGTACTCACACGAGCAGAGGGACAGAATCACCTTCCTTGACTTTCTGGTTGCACTTCTTTTGATGCAACCCAGAATACAGATGACTTTCTTGGCTATGAGTGCACATTGTCAGCTCATGTCCAGCTTCTCATCTACGAGTACCCCTAAGTCTTTCTCTTAGCCAGGCTGCTCTCAATCCCTTCATCTCCCAGCCTGTATTGATATTGGGGGCAGGACACTGCACCTGGCCTTGTTGAACCTCATGAGGTTCACACGGCACACTTCTCGAGCCTATCCAGGTCTGTCTGGATGCCAATCTGCTCCTCACATGTATCAACCATACTACTCAGCTTGATGTCATCTGCAAACTTGCTATAGAGTGCACTTGATCTCACTGTCTATGTCACCAATGAAGGTTTCTTTTTCTAAAAGAAAGTGTTAGTGCTCGCCTGCACAAAATATGAATTACAAGCAGCAGTTGAATACGTACAACCCCGCTAGACAGACGTCCCTTCACTCCAGTCTTTATGCCTGCTGTAATATCATGGAATTACTTAACTGCAGAGTACAAAACGCTTCATTCTGTAAGCTTAAATTATGCATTTCTATGTATACAGAAATAAATGGTTTTATTATGATATCCAGTATCAATTTTCAGCCACAGCAATTTCTGCAGCAAATACAGAAACTCAACTAAACTGCATTAAGGTACACTTCTGCTACAGTAAGACAACTGAAATATCAATGAAGCTTTCTGCATACTGGTCCAGTTGTTAAAAAACAGTGGGAGCCTACACTTCTCATTGACATCAGAAGACAAGAAATGCTCAGCATCTGTGAAAAAAAAAGATATTTTTCTCAGATTTTGTTTCTCCTAATGCAAAACAATTCCATTCTGAGGAAATCACTTGTATGCTGGTTCTAGAAAAGTTCCTGGCATCTATAAACAAGCCCATTTTTTTCTGTTTGCATATTACTGCAAATAAGGATGACTATACAGTTCAGACTCTTATCACTGCAGCTGTGCAGCTCCTTTTATTTTGTTTGGCTCGCAGTGATAACTAATAAAATTCAATGAGCTTGTAAAGGAGAAAGTGAAGACAGAACGCAAACATTCAGAAACCAAAGAAAAACCAGACAGCAGATGCATGAGAACAAAAAGGATTTTGCTCACTCTTCCACAACACTACTATGCTACCAGGGATAAAATAACCTTCCAGTTTTCACTAAATGCACCAAATTTTGAAATGCATTTAATGAGTACAATCTGTGAAAATAATTGCATCTTCATGCAAATAAACAACCATAACTTTTTTTATATCAGTAGGTTTGTACTATCTTCACTGTTTATGTATTACACTTGCTTATCGTGTGGGAATTGGGCTGTGTACGTCATCTACAATTGCTTTTGCAAAGTGATTAGATAACATTAAAATCTTAGCTGTATTCATCGTTAGACTCACTTTAAAATATTTTACTCAAATATCTTCTTGTTGGGAAATGCTGATTAGGCAGGAGCAAGATGTTACCTTGAAAGATAAGGGGCAAGAGCAGATGGGAAGAAGAGAGGAGTATTTTGATAAGGCCAAAACATTTCATCCTGAACACTTTCTGAAAATAAAAGTACTACTTTGTTTTTTGGAAAAAAAAAAATACAACAGGTTTTTTTCACAATTCCGTTTGGAAACTCACAATATAGAGCACAAGATTGCACAAAGTATAATTCCATTTTCTTATATGACAGGAAAACGAAAACTAAATTTGTAACTCAGTGATAAGTAATCCTCAAGACATTAGCTAAGCCTACACATCACACCACTCATAAGTCATCAATTGTACACTCTGACTTTCCATTGATACACAGATATTTTAGTAATAAGCTCCTAAAGTAGAATTTATAACATATTTCCATTTTAAAATTATTAATCTGGATGCTTAACTAATCATTTGCTTTCAGATATTTCTTTCTAGCCATTCAAAAAAAACCAAAAACCAGACTTAAAAAAACCACACCAAAAGCAAAACCAAAAAACCTCTACAGACACAAAAACCAAAGTATTTTTTACCAAGAGAGAAAAAAACAAGTACTCATTCTTATAACTCTGCTGAAGCATCAATTTAATTTCTCGGTTGAGTTTTGTTTTGTTTTGTTTTTCGAGCAGCAGACCAGCCTTTTAACATTCTACTGGCTTTTTACAGTCTTCTAAAGTATATAAAGAACAGTTCCAAATTCTCTCAAGCCTAACAGATGCAGGTGGCTTAACCTTGAAACCCATCTTAAGTATGAAATATGTGAAAAACTAGACAAAACCGCTCTGAAAGCCAAACATACTATGTACTTGAAGTTATATAACACAAGTTATCAGTACAAAGTATTTACAAACAGGACATTTGCTGTGTTTTAAATTATTTAAATACAGTAACCTACTTCCTTCTCATACAGGCAAATGAGTTCCAGCAGTGGGGGGAAAAAAAAAATAATGTAAAACCCCATAGGATTTGCATATTACATCCTTTAAATTTGGAAATTTATATGTTAAAATTGCCTTTACGCTTTCATATAAGGATTCATTTCTTATAATTAACTTTAACATCATTTCAAACCCAGTCTTCAAAGCCAATTCTTCAGAATTAAAGTCAGGATTCAACTCAAACCTCTAAGCCCTCTGACGTGCAAATAACTTCTATGAATAACTTCATTAGTTGTAAGATGATACTCAGATGAGTACAGTTTGTCATGCTCAAGGATCTGCAGGATTAGACCCTTTTCCCAATTATATTTACACAGAAACAGGTTGAAAATCTAACTTCTTGCTATTCAAGTAAATACAGCTACTTATTCAACAGCTGCATTACTCTCTGTGTTCTCCACATCCTCTGTGGTATGAGAAAGGACTTCCCAGAAACACAAGTATAGCAAGGGTATGACAGAGAGCTCAGATGAAGAACCAAATAACTCTTTCCTGCCCAAGAGGCAAGATCATTTTGTATTTGCCATAACCAGACAACTTGCCATGCTTTAAGATGTCCTTTCATAACACTTCTTTCTGTCCTATTTTGTTTTCTAACGTCCTTGTTGCTGGAAACCTTTAGTACCAGCTCGGAAGGATGAATACAGCTTGGTCCAACAAAGGCACAGCAACAACTTTGGAGTACAGAGAATAGGTAGGCTTTAGGGAATTGAATCCCAGGAGATAAAAATAAAACAAGATGAAGTCTTGCACCTAAGGGACTATGGAAACATGAGAGGTCAAGAAGAGACAAGTTTAGACAGACTGGATTTTATTCATTCAGGTACAGCTCTAAGCTTCTATAAGCCATTCAGCACCTGCTGGGATCTAGAAGCAATTCATTTCCATTCTTTCATCTCTTTACTTTTGAAACTACTTGTGCTGGAAAACACAGTGAATTCATCAGATCACATGAAAGCAGCTCAGGCCTTGCCCAGCATATTAACACAAGCTCAGTATTAGCTTTCCCAGACACTGACTGGCTGCCAAGCCACTGCACAAGAGCTACACCTGTATCATCTATGTTGTTCCATTACACAGGATATGCAGATAAGGAACTCTTGTTTGGAACAAATTAATTCTAGAAATTGTGTTAACTTACTGTGAAAGTGTCAAAGATATTGAAGATTAAGTTATTTTAATTAAAAAAATTGCATGAAAGCATCCAGAAGTACCAGCAATACAAAAGGATTTCACTGTGTTGGGCAAAAAAATGCTAATGGAGAAAAGTGAGCTTTTTATACAATACACATGCTCCTTCTAAAATAAAATAAATCAAACTTAAGAAATAAAATTAAGATACAGATGTGCTAACTGGGTGGCAATTCTTGACCTGCAGAACTACGCCTTCATTAGGACTAAAAGTGCAGAAATAACCATAACATAATAATAACAAGTTTTAAATACCTAACCTAACCCTGATACAAAGGATTATAAAAGTCTTTATTCAACTATTTTAAAATGTGTTCAGAATAGCACAAGCTACTGAAAAAATAACATCAGATGACATCTGTAATCCAAATTTAGGCCATATCTAAGTCAGAAATCATATTTATTCATGTGGTAATCAAGAACACTATTGCAAAACTAAACAGCCAAAATTACATAAACTGACTGAAGACAACAGGGCTTTCCAAGCACATGAAAATGCAGAACATACTTCAGTTCTACTGACAGTGATGCAACAAAAGGGATTGGAGAAAGTAAATTTTAACTGTAAACAGATTGCTGTGGAAAACGCTGGTATATATAGTATATTAGCCAATATAAGCTGCAGTAGGTTTTGCAGAAAACTTTATAATTACTACATCCCCCTTCTGAGCACTGCTTAAATACAATGGACTCAAGAGTCTACATCACAGAATTGAAAGAAAACATGCATTAAAATTAACACAAAAGCTAAAACAGTACTGTAGAATAGCGTCTCGGTAAGCTACAAGAAGCCCACCAAGAGCTGTCAGAGTATGGATTTTCTTTAAAGCACCAAGCATTTCTTAGGATTTACCCTTGAAGGAAGGAGAGAACAACCCCACTTGTGTTGCATGAAAACCTTATCTGGCATTTTGACACTGGAATTTCCTCTAAATAACCTGTAAAAACAAGAACCGTCTCTGACTTGAACAATCATTAACTTTCATGGCAACCACTTCAGTATTATAGAGATAACAATCAACATACTACATCCTAAAATGAATTATTGCAACTATTACATTGTATTCCTCCCTCAGCTCCAGAGAGAGCTGAACAAACACCAGGAAATAGCTTGCCAAATCTGAGGATTAACCCAAAGAATAGTCTCCTGCAGACCTCATCACGCATTCAGAGAGTGTTGACTGTTCTCTGTGCCACTGAGATCAAGCAGTCAAAGACAGCCAGCTTATTGCAGCAACACAAAAGAGTCAGGCAGTTTCCTTTATTTGGAATATCTTGCCCTGATTTCCGGTCTATTTTTTTATATGCTATACACAGTCTACGAGGCGATTAATTTTCCTGCTGAAGGCATAATTGACTCGCCTGGCCTTATTTTATGTGACCTGAGGTCCAAGTGTCTGTGAATTGGTTCTGAATCCTCTGAAGGGAAGGTTCAGCCCTCATGAGATAGTAATCTTCACCATATTAAAGGGCTTAACATAGCTTCTATACCTATTTTACTCTTCTCCAGGGATTCAATCTGATACAAGCAACTGACAGAAAAAAAAAGCAAAAAAAAAAGCACCCTACCTCCCTTAAGGCATGGCTCTCTCCATATACATATAAATATACATGAAGCTGTCTGAAATTCAGGTAAATGTTACTATTCCCAAATAAAAAAAAAATAAAAATAGGGAGCTAAGGGATTGTGAAGAGAATGGATCAGTCATATAAGATTTGACAAAAAGAATATCAAATCTCAATGCGAGGCTACATTTAGACTTTTGTTTTATTAACATCAAGAAAACACTATTTATTTATTTATTTATTTATTTATTTTCCATGTGTTGCTCTCCTGCAAATATTAACATCTGGTAGAGTTTGAGAAGTTAAGAGTTTAGTCTCTAAGACCTGCTTCGAAAGTGTAATCTTTACGTAAAAATAAAGGCAGAGAATATCACTGGGGGTGGGGAGGGGGGAAGTAAATCTTCCAATATCCTGTTCCATGTTAGCAATTTTCCCCTTCGGCCACCAATTCTGTTGGCTGATCTATTATTTCAGTCCTTACCACTTAACACAAACATTGAAAAGTAATGAGATTATTTTTCAATAATCAGCTATCCTCAGGTTGTAATCTGATTTTTTAAAGTATTAAAAGCTAAGTAATCAAATTGAGGGAATTCTTAAGCAACACTATCCTCCCTCAAAATATATTTTCTATGGTCTACATATAAGGATGCAAATTATATTTTGAGCAAAATTATGCATTATCATTAAATTACTATAGAATCAACACAGAACCACAGAAATTTTGGCTGGAAGTCACCTAGTTTCACCTCCCACTAAAAATACGATCATTTCCAACACCAGATTAGAATTTGTGTAGTTGACTGGAAAAGATAACACTCACAGTCTTTCTGGTCATCTCTTCCATTACTGCAGGGCTCCCCAGTTCAAGAAGGACAGGCAACTGCTGGAGAGGGTACAACAAAGGGCCACAAAGATGATTAAGGGCCTGGAGCATCTCTCCCACGAGGAGAGGCTGAGGGACTTGGGTCTTTTTAGTCTTGAGAAGACTTAGGGGGGAATCTGATCAATGCTTACAAATACTTAAGGGGAGGGTGGCAGGAGGACGGGGCTGGTCTTTTCTCAGTGGTGTCCAGTGACAGGACAAGAGGAAATGGGCACAAACTTGAGTATAAGAAGTTCCACCGAAACATGAGGAGGAGCTTCTTTACTGTGAGAGTGGTAGAGCACTGGAACAGGTTGCCCAGAGAGGTGGTGGAGTCTCCTTCTCTGGAGATACTCAAAACCCGCCTGGACAAGTTCCTGTGCAACTTGCTCTAGGTGAACCTGCCTTTGGCAGGGGGCTGGAACTAGATGACCTCTGAAGGTCCCTTCCAACCCCTGCCATTCTGTGATTCTGTGTGTCACCCATCGTGGTGTCCCATCCCCTCACTACATGTGAAGTTGTTCCCTCTGGTGAGGTGATGGGTGAGGTCCTCTTACACAGGTCAGCCCTGTAGCACCCCCTGTCCCCAAACATGCAGCTACCAAAACCCTGGCATTTTTACCCGATACAGAGAGGTGCAAGAGAGAAATGAGTTTAAGTGCATGCTCCAAACTGGGTAACTTGTTATAATAGAAGCTGGTTCCTTTATTTCACGAAGTAAGAAAGTGAAATTCATAAGTCCTTTTAGATTTATGTATTGGAATCACATAGGACTTTTCTGCAGTACACTTGTACTTGTGATAGAAGGATACATGTATATCATCTGAGTTCTTAAAGATTAACTTCAAATGGTGTACATATCTGGAAAAATGACATTACCAGAGCCAGAGATTAATTATTTACCATTTTCAGTGATTTGCTTACAAAAAGTGAGCTGTATGAAAATATGTAGCTGCTTTAATCAAAATAATATATAATCTCATGCTTCAATATATAAAATAATCTAGCCTGAGATTTAGGGAGACAAGTTTCGAAGAGAAAGATCGGGGGTCCTGGTAGAAAGCAAAATGACAATGAGCAAGCAGTGTGCTCTTGTGGCCAGGAAGGCCAATGGAATCCTGGGCTGCGTAGGGAAGAG
>JAOTQQ010000012.1:78986381-79002051 GCA_026546715.1 Gallinago undulata | reverse complement strand
GGAGTCTCCTTCTCTGGAGACATTCAAAACCCACCTGGACAAGTTCCTGTGCAACGTGCTCTAGGTAGACCTGCTCCGGCAGGGAGGTTGGACTAGACAATCTCCAGAGGTCCCTTCCAACCCCATATGATTCTATGATTCTATAGCATCCTCTTTGTGAAAACATTTTCCCGTGTCCAGTCTGAGCTCCCCAAGCTGTGATTTATGGCTATTGACCCTTGCTAAACTGTATGCCACTACTGAGATAAGTTTGGTGACATCATCCTTGTCACTCCCTTTGAAGTTATTGTGGGTTAACCTAAGATCACCCCTCAGCCTTCTCTTCACCAGGCCCATCGCTCTAAAAATTCCAGCTCCCCAACCTCTCCCATCACACTATGACTGCTTTATTATCCCCTCACTGGATTATTTGCACTTTCTCAACATCCCCTCTGTATTGGGGATTACTAAACTGACACACAGTTGTCTAAGAAGCAGCCTTACCAGCTCCAAGTAGGGGCAATGAGAGCAGTAACAGCTTCCTTCAGTCTGCTAGTCAAGTTCCTCCTTCCTTCTAACAGCCAGCTTTGTCTGCAGTGAGAGCACATCACTGACTTATATTCAGCTTGACATTCTTAATGGTTGCAGGTCCTTTTCAGCAGGGCTGTGACTCAGCCAAATGCTTCCTGCCTGGGCTGATGCATGGTGTTATTCCACCTCAGATGCAGGATTTCAGTCAATGTGTCCTTGCATTTGTGGTCTAATACTTTAATAAGTATATTGGTGAATAAATGAATGGCTCAGTTCTCAGTTTGCTTAAGGTCTCAAAATGCTTTAAGCCTGAAGCTCTACTTCAGCTTTCCAAGCATCACCCTAATTTAGTGCCATTCACAAACTTGCTGGGGGTGCGTTCTCTTCATTTCTGTCATCCAAGACACTGAAGAACTGAATAGCATGAGTACCAGGACCAACCCTTGAGGTATTCCACTTCTTACTGTCTGCTACCCAGTCAAGCTATTGATTACTACCCTTTCACTACAGCAGTCCAGCCAATTTTTCAGCCCACTCAACACCCAGCCCACGCTTCCTCAGCTTACTGTTGACAACAGTGAGGGAGAAGGTATCAAAAGTCTTAATAATTACTTGTGGTCCCCTCATTCACAGTCAGACATTTCATCCTAGAAGGCAATCAGATTAGTCAAACACCAATTGCATTTCAGAAATGTGTGTTCACTCTTACTTTTTACCCTCTTGCCCTTCATATGCGTAGAAGCAGGTGCCACGACGCTATGTTCCACAGGGATACCAACCTGACGCAGCCCCTAGACCAGTCTCCTTATCTTTTGTAAGGACTGATATAGTGTTAACTTCCTCCTAGTTCTTAAGGCTTTCCTCAATTATGTTTTTTCTTGGACAATAGCCACTTTGCAATCCTACCACCTGAATGAGCTCTTGTCAATCTCAGCATAGAGACACAAGAAGCTGAATACATCCACTTTCTCTAAATAGTCCCTAACCTGTGGTTCGCATGTTATTGTCCCTTGTCTGGGAACACTTAAAAATCGGTAATTTCTGCCTTTTCTTTCCTGTCCACTATCAGATTGCCTCCAGCATTCATCCATGGACCCACATTTCCTTGAGTTCTCTCAGGAAAATACTTGCAGAATCCTTTCCTGTTACTTTATGCCCCAAACTTCAGCTCCAAATAGGCTTTGGTATTTCTGATTTCAAAAACCTTCTCCATAAATAATGAAGAAAAAATTTACCATTATGAATCACTCTACAGCAGAATTACATTAAACTTCTGGGTCAGAATATGCGTAAGGTTAGAAATCAAATTCTGTATGTTTTGAAGGAATGATGTAGGCTTTTTCTAAACTGTCATAAGGAATTGCATGTTAAACTTTCATCCAGCAGGGAATGTATATGACAAATTTCTGAAAAGTCTCAGGAAGAAAAAAAGAAATGAAAACAGGTAAGTTTTTTCTACTATAAAATAACTAATATGCCCTTAAAAAAAGAATACAGCTCTGATGATCTTCTAAATTCACTTATTAAAGTGAACGGAATTGAAGTAAGCTTTCACATACTATGCTTTTCATTAATGAATATAAACATTTTGAATTCGCAGGATTGTATTATCTAAACTAATTAATCTTGAACTCCAGGGAAAAAAGGCAGTATTAGACCACAAATGCAAGGACACATTGACTCCATAATTTGACGACTCTTTCAAGCACATACTGAGAAAATAAATGCTAAGAATAAACACACTCAACTAGGAAGGAATATGTCAAGAATATTCCAATTTAAACTAGAATTATTTTAATTTATTTGTCCATGTTAGTACCTCCCTTTTCAATGTTAACCTAAAGATTCACACTTTTCTTAGGTCATTCCATTCATCCCTCACTTACCACAATCACTGATGAGAGAAAGAACTTCTATGCATATTCCTCCCTTTTCAAGTAACACTGATTATTAATGCAGATTAGGGATCAAAAGAGACAACAAGTGAAAAAAATATTCAAACCTAAGTTTGACAAAATAGAAATTTTTACAGATATCTGAAGTATTGAACAAAAGAGATACAAATTAATATGCTTTTATTAAAAGACTTCTCTACCTGGATACATGTGCACTGATGTATTAAAAGAAGCTATTGACTGTATTCATCATGCATGAACTATGCAAACTGCGCAGATACAGCAATAATGCCCACGTATATTAACAACACAAGATTCATGAAATAACGATTATATTTTTTAAAAAAATCCTACCAAATGAACCAATAAAACATTAACACCTAATATCATATGATATCTTTACATCAGGTAAAGGTTGTAACAAGAAGGACTACATGCTATTAGAACAACTAATGGTGAAAAAAATTACAAGGGAAAATATTCAGGTGCATAACTTAAACCCTCAGAAAAGCTTGCATATTTTTTCCCTTTAACAGATCACGTCATAATTATAAGCCTATAAATCTTGCATTATAACTACAGACTACCAGCCTACCTTGTTAAATTAAAGGGGAAAAAAACCCAACAAAACAAAAACCTGAGAGACCATTCAAACCTACAGTATGAAACCATAAAATAGTTCTTTGCAAGACTACAGATAAACTGAGAGGGAGCTGATATGGTTGTCAAGACAAGAAAATCAGAAGCTAAACTGTATGTGGTGGAGAAAACTAAGAAGAATAAGCTTCACATGAATCTCATCATAGATGAAAAGGAAAGGGAACACACTGGTTCCCAGTCAGACTAAACTGACAACAACCAGACAGATTTCTTTCAATCCCAGTGCATAATGGAAACACAACTAGGATTGTCTTCACAATCCAAGTACACTAAAGTGACCTGACAGTGGCAATTCTCCCTCTCTCACACAGAAACAATCTAGCAAGGTTTTAAATACTGGATAACTTTTCATGCCAAACAAGAGAATACAGCTGCATATCACCCACACACCACTCGTGCAGAAAGTACTTTTTCATTTGTGCATATATATATATATATATATATGTATGGTTGGTTGGTTGTTTTGTTTTTTGGTTTGTTGGGTTTTTCTGTTTTGTTTGGCTTGGTTTTTTTTACACATTTATAGAATAAAATGTAGTTAACTTTCTAAAATTAAATTAAAAGCTCTTAGTGGACTTATCACTAGCCTTTAAATATTCACCTATTACTAAAGAAGTAAGTATATTTATTTGAGTCATACACTTAGCTTAGTTCTTCTGCATTTAGTAGGCATCACTGTGGCACATGCTATCAATGAATTTATATTTCTATGTCTGACTGAATCTGGCTCATAAATGTACAGCACCAGTAGTGATGCTGATTTAGTATCAGCAACCAGGCACTGCGTTAAACCTCAGTTTGAGTGGCTATCAAATTTATTACGGACAACTGTCCATTTTCTACAGTCCATCATACAGCCTCAGCATGAAAAATCTCTAAAGGCGATGCTGGTGCTGCATATAAGCTGTGGGGTGCTTACAAATCTTCATAGACTGCAGAGGGGAAACGTCACTGTTATGTACACCCTTTACCATGCTTTGCAATCCCAATATGCATCACAGTGGTACATCCAGTCAGAGGAACTTATGCAGTGTTACACCTGATTTTGTAATACGTTTGTTGTGCACACAGAAAGGGTGTACGATGAAAGTACATTGTAAATTTAACCTCAGTAATTTATTTACTATTTAAATAAGGTGTTAAAGCCTATTAGAGAATGTGAAATCAGGAATAAAATGTTGCTTATTATATAGATGCAGCAGCATACACGCTAGTCAAAGGTTTCAGAAAGGTGCCCACGAACCTGTTGCAACCAGAGCTTCACCTAAAACTCCCCTCCTGTGGTTGTAGAAAATGCAACCCATCACATGTTTTTCCATGCCTGAAAATCTTTTGCCAGTAGAACAGCATCTTTGAGCTGTACCAGAAAGCTGCATTGCACTGTGGCAAGAATGCACTCTTTGTTTGGTCCCTGCCACAATTTGTGGTAAACTAACAAACAAAACACTAATCCAAACAATCAACTATTTTCACAGCACGTTACTGAAAACATATAGTGAGAGGAACAGTATCCTATATTTTCTGTGACGTGGAACAAATAGAGCAGCATATACTGTGTTGAAACAGGTTTTCATGAGCAAGCATTGCTTTGTGAAATAAAAATAGAAGTTTAAAAAAACCCCCAAACCAGCAATAGTTTAAAGGGTACATTTTTTCCCTCCAAACATAATTAGTAATCCTATGTTAATTCAAAACTATTTAATTCTGATATGTCAAAATCTTGAAGATAACAATTCATTAAAAATTGTTATGCTACTGGTTGACAGAAGACTGCAGAAAACCTTTCATTTCATCAAACCTAATACAAACCTGAGAATTTTCAAGTGAATCTGCTCGTACTATGAAGAATCAAGCCTATTTATAGTATCAGATGCACTTACCCTCAAGTGCTCTGCCAATAAAAGCTTCAAATAATAACCTAGATTGACAATGAAGCGAACAAAGATGGGTGTAACTTCATATAAGCAAGATAGTATTGAGGGGAAGGATGAACTCAACTACTTTGGAAAAAAAAAAACAACAGTATTTTCTAGGGATACTAGTTGTAACACCTGAAGCATAGATGTAATTCAGTAAATAATTATACACTAAAAATATAAACAGGATTTAACCAAGGTGTGTTGCTTTGCTGGAATCAGACTGGGGGTGAAAAAAACATATATCAATTTTAAGGCAGCATACAGTACAATTCTTAAATATAGCTATTCGCATCAAGACTCTGAAGATTATAGAATACATAGAAATGAAGAGATAGTGTCAGAAATTTTTTCCATTCTGCTTTTTTTTATTTTTCACTGAGAAATTTTGCTGAAAAATGTTTAGCAATATGAATATAGACTAAAAGACCTCCTAAACGAAGAGGCTGGTAATGGTATACAAAAGGCCTGATTTAAATCTTAGTTACACAGCCAGGCACATAATTGCACTGTGTTACTGTTGTGGTTGATGGATAATCATGACCATGGGATAACACTGCAACAAGAATTGCAGGTAAGAGTGATAGAATACCACCCTAACCAGCAGAATGTCATTGCAGATTAATCAGATCATTATACTGGAAGGCACTAGATAGGAAGGAGCACGTTCCCGTTGCAGAGCTTGCAGGATAGCTTTATATGAATCCTATGGAGCACTTAATGAACCAAATAATGGCTCAGCTGTGTATCAAGTTTGCAAGACCTCAGGACTGACCCTTGCCAGCCTTTCTCTGTCTGAACTTTTCTTGATCTGCCTGCAGATGTTTCCCTTGGTTTAGCTCTAACAGCAATTTTTGTTATGACCATAGTTTGTATATATAGAAGTATCAAGCAGTCATTCTGTGTAGACAGAGATATTTAATGTTACTAACACAGTGAGATACAGGCCTGGCATGATAGCAGCGGCTTCAGAACTAAAAGCAGAGTGCCATAGTACAGACGTGAATGAAAGGGAAAGAGATGAGCCACCAACTTGACACTGGAGACTCCACAGCTGTAAACTCAGCCAGACAAGCATGGGGAGTGTATATGTGGCTAATCCTAATATAAAAGCCAAACAGGAAACAGAAGAGCCCTAAAGAGAGCTGTGGGCTCCAGCTAACTTCCACACACACACATTCCTTTCTGGCAGCAGAGGATGCTCAGTGTCATAATGGTGGGCATATCCTAGATAATAAGATTCACTTGTACATTGTGTCAATTTTATATAGCAATTGCTATATTCCACCAAGTGTAATTTCTAATTGGATTTTTTTGAGTGCATTGTTGTGTCACTGTGCTAAATCAAAATCCCCTGTAACTGCAAGTAACTTCAAATTAATTAAACTTTGTACTAGATAGTAAGCCCTCCACACGTGGAATATCTAAAAGAACATGGTCAAAGTTCAAAAGAACTATGACCAGGTCTCAACTTCTGAAAAAGGTGTCATCCTAGAGAAGAGATTTCAAAAATTAAGCCACTATCATCTCATTTTATCTATGCCTTAAATTCAAAACAAACCAAATGAAACAAACAATAAGCACCAAAATAACTTCCAATGAAATCCTTTAGAAAAGAAAAAGGAGAAAAAAAACCCAAAATTGATTTAGGCCTCAGGACTTTGCTGTTTGCACGGAAAAGGAAAATATATATATACATAAGGAGTAGCAGGGAACCTATACAAAAGGCTGGCTCCACCGTTAAAGTTATGCATGTAAAGCCTCCCTCCAAAACAAATTGAGTGATTCAAATGCAAATGCAAAACCAGAAATGCAATGTTGAACTTGAGGGAAAGAATTATGAATTAAGAATTATTAATTAAGCAATTAATTTGCATAGAACTTTACAATGAATCTTCAAATTTTTTAAAGGTTAATGTCTTTTGCTGACCCTTTATCCCTTCACAATGGAAAGGTTCTCATCCAAGGCAACTACAGAATAAGTTTCTGTTTCTAGAAATTTCAGAGATAAATGCTTCATTTTCACCACAGAGGAGGAGAAAAAAAACAAGAGAGAGAAGTACATGCTGCACATTGTTAAAATCAATTTATTTTGACTGGTTTAGTGTTATCATAACTATGTAACTCACAGCCAAAGTTAAGCTTCTTTGGGTAGTAACATACGTTAACTCAGGTGTAGATTTAAATTTAAACTTAGCTTAGCATTTGCTGGGTTCTAGTTTTCTTGTTTGAGGATAAACAGAATTGTAACATATTTTATCAAAGCGTAACATGCATAGCATTCAGCTACCCATTAAGTAGGTTTTTTTCTAGGAATACAAAAGATTCAAATTACCCCCAGAAAGATACAGCTCCATTTAGCAGTAAATGCATCAGGAGTAGAAAATGCCAGCATGTGAGAAAACACACAGAAACAGATGGGAAAACACAATAGAAGTATTCAAGTTTTCAAAATGACATGAAAGGAACAAAAATTGCTAAAACAATGATGGAAATTAAGTCTCCTTCAAAAATCCCTTTCAAAACTGAAGTTGTAGGAGCAATCTGCATGAAAAGTACTGGCAAGACAAGTTAAAGGAGAAGGGTCAATGTGGAGTCTGCAGAGTGCTTTTAGTGTTTTTCTTTCCTTTCCAGACAAAAGAACACTAAACACTAACTGAAGTGTTCACAGTTTTGTCTTTATCAGGAATTTATTTTCTCTGTAGAAGAGGTATGGTGGTTTTGAAAGCAACAGGCCTCCACAGCTTCATATATTTTCTATGCAAAAAAAAATTACTATTGATGCACATGGCTTAATTCAAGCATACAAAGAGAGAAAAAAAAAAAAACTGGAAAAAAGGTAAGCTAGCTAGGTCCCAGGAACATAAAGTATACAGACTCATGATTGTGACTTCATTTTAGATACAGAAGTGGGGCAGAATTGGAGGAGATACACCCAACACCTTGTACATTTATAAAGGGATGCAATGTTGCACTTTCTGAATCAATTCTAAACACTACAAAAAAGTTGCCCAAACCCATGGATTGAAGTATACTTTTACAGCAGCCGTGCTAAAAACCTTGAAAACAAGTTGGCAAATTGATCCAAACACCTCTCACCAAAAAACCAAAGTGACACACTCAACCTTCCATAACACAAAGCTGTCACCTTATCTTTTTGGATAGTTATTTCCGACTCACTCCGCTCGCTCCCCAGCAGCATCCCCCACGTGGCTGTGAAAATCCATGCTCGTCAGAACAAGAGAGGGAGCTGCGTCAGTACAGGAAAAAGCACAAATTGTCTAGCTACTTTTAACTATTTTTAGCTCATTGAGATCTCCCTTCTCAAGTGACTTTGAGAGTGAGAATCTATTCCACTACGCTGGCTAAAAGACTTGGGTTTAGGTGTGAAAATAGTGTATAGTTTAAAAAGCCCAAATGAATCATTCTAGAGAAAAAGAAATCAACGATGCTAGAATATTAGAAAAAAAGTTTAAATTATAGAAATGTAATATACTAAAATTCAAATTCTATTGAAATTGATATCACTATAGGCACTGTCTTACGGTATCTTTCTTCCAAGTTTGACATTCTTCCACTAATGGCAAAAAAAAATAATACTTTAAGGCAGAAGTGCTTGCGGATGAGCAAAAGTGTGTTCATATATAGGCTGCATGATAAGAAAGGATATTTTGCCTTTATGCTGGCCTTTTACCATGCTTTAAATTAGCATTAGACTGAGCCGTCACTAAGTGGCAGGCTACCCAGCTTCTCTGAAACTCTTGGCTTTGAACTACTAATTTTTCCAACATTACTTGGAGTCAAATAGCATCATATTTAACTCTACTTTTATTCTGATAATTGGTGTTTTCTTCCCTCGCTTCAAAGATGGTTTTGCTGGGAGGATATTTTCTCTCAATCTCGTCTATCGGTCCAAACCTTCCTAGAAGCCTTTCCGCTTCCAGCTCATTTCAAGCAATCCCAAAAATACTTATTTTGGATTATCACCATATTCTTGTATCAGTTTTTAGTTTCTTCATACTGCAGCTACTGTGGCTACTGCGTCTTTGGCCTGACTTACAGGTCAGAGGGTTCTAAATAGGAATTACTTGTTTAAGTCTCCATTCTTGTCAACAGACATTTCCTGAGAAGCACAATGTGAATGAATTCACAGCTGCTCCAGACGCAAATATGAAAGCAGTCCCAGACTAAATCAAGAACCTCAGAATCCTACAGAGCAGGGTGGACAGCAAGTATATAAAATTATTTCCTCCTTCACCAGCTACTGTGATGACACTCTTCAAAACTTCTTCACTCAGCTCCCCGTTTCCAGTAGTGGAATTGTACATCTCAAAAGCAATCCCCATCAACTTGAGGGTGTACCTGGGAAGCACTGGCTATACTCACAAATCTTCATATTTCAATAACATGTTGATCCATACAGCAACTTAGAAGTATGGTATCCTCTTTATATACTCTGACTTGTGCTACTCAAAACATATCATACAGCCAAGTCTAGCTCTTATCTAAAATCAATCTTAGTGAAAATAAAAGAAGGCAAAAAGGAAGAGGAATATCTCTCCAGAATATTTTAAAACCTCAACTTCAAACAAGGGAGTTCTATAAGTAAGGAAGTGAATATATTGGCATGCTACTTAGAGAGATGATGAAAGAAATATATTTTAATTAAATATAATAAGCATGGGTCTGAAATATAGCTGGTAAAATTTTTAAAGGCAGAGACAGAGCCTGATGTTTTAGGGGAAGCAAGACATTACTATATCATAACCGAATCTGTTTGGAAAAGCTACAGAATACTTAAGGTTATTAGAGTAATTACTGGTTCCTACAATGCAAGAATAATATTTTATTTTGGTGAATAGCATGTATTACAGCATGGCATACATTATATTTGAAAAACAGCTGCAGAAGCTATTTTGTGACCAGACTTAGGGCCCAATACTTGGATAGCTGTATGAAGCGCTGTGATCTGCTGGTCAGACCATACAATTTCACAGGTCTCTTCTGGCCTTAAAACCTTAAAAAATAATTTGAATTGAAATATCCATCTAGATATGTGATTTTGTTCTAACACTTCAGTTGTGATATAAAGACATTGGAAAAAATCGGGCAGAGGCAAGAAAAGAAATTAAGTCTTTCAATTTCTACAGTCATTTCTATCTGCAGTTTAACTTACATATACATAAATAAAATGTGCATGAGATATATAACCCTGTTTCCAAAAAGTACTAACACCAACCATACAAGCCCACTTAAGTAATGTTTATTTTCCTTATTTAATACTGACATGCAGTACAACACTTAGTCACTAGTACCCTTTATGTGTTTTTTAGTCTAGTTTTAACAATTTCTTGATAAACAAGTAGATTTCTAATAGAAAATTGGTAAATATTTATAAGTAACAGAAGTTACTTTAGAAAAAAAAATACAAGTCTTATAAAGCTGGGACTTTTTTAATCCTAAAGATGACACTCATTCTTGCTTTAGCAAGAAAACCACTCCACACCGACACACAGATCCCAAAAAACAAACAAACGAAAAAAACGCAAACCAACCAACTAACCAAAAAAAGGCTATCAGCAACCATCTCAAAGCCAAAGACTTCTGCTTTCTCTGGAATTTAAACAGTGTGAGTAATATTCCAAAAGTCTTAGAGCTTGAGTTTGTACTGGAGAGAGGGGTAAATGAAAACAGGCATCTGGAAACAAGTATCTTTATTTGAGATTTAAAAAGGATTCAAAAGAAATATTAAACATTACACAACCTGTTCTTCACATAAGTTTTCTGAAAGGGAAAGAGCTGTTCTCCAAAACAGGTTACTGCTGAGATGATAAAGGAAACTAGAGTCACAAAAAAACTAAAACAAATGTATGATACTATTTCTGAGTTGAATATAGTTGTCAGTGCTTCAACACTCATTCTCAGGAAAGTATTTTATCTCATGTTCTCCAGGTGTTTTTATGTAAAAATCTGCCAAAACAATCCTCTGCTAGGTCCATGTCAATACATTCCTCCTCAGCTTCCAAGGGAGACATTACTGTATGCCAAGAACCAAAGTACTGTGAACCACATATATCTGGAGACTTCCAGGAAAAGCATCAGCTTTACCATGTATTTACTCAAAAGATATTTATACCTTCAAAACAGCATTATCAATAGCTCTCTTGCCAGGAATTTTTTCACCACTGAGTGGGACGAGAAGTCTCTTGCACAGGTAGAAATTCCCAATCAGAAACACAACCACGCTTTTTGCGGAAGAAATAGTCGTATCTATCACATATGTTTCTCACCTCATAGAGTCCTGATACCTCTGTTGAAAATTTTTTCCCATATGTACAGATACAAACCCAGATGACAAAGCAAAACCAAAAATAGCCTTAGATTTTCTAAATCCTATGAAGCATTGGGCCAAATGTGTTTTCCAGTATATCATAAGAAAGAAAAAATCCTTCTTCCTATACAGATATTTAACCACATTTTATACAGCACAGAAAACAGGAAATATTTGTCTAGTGGTTTGACACTACTTGGTTTCTCTTTAAAGAACTTGATGCTGACTGTCTAAAAACAATCAAACAAACAAAAAGCACCAAAACCAAACCCCAAAACCCAACAGTTTTCACTTTCAGAGAAGTCATTAGCCCTTCCTCTTCACAAGGACAGCTTGAAAACATCTAAGCCAAAGTTCAATAACTGGCTACAGTCAAAGGGTACATAAAGCAAAATCACATACCAGGCAGCAAAGTAATTCATTCCTTCTTCTAAAAAGCAGGCAGTTACCCATCTGAACGGACAGTTCGAAATGTACTTCATTTACTCCCCTAATGCAGGATCAATGTAACGTAGTTCATATGGCTGAAGTACAGGATGGTGGCCTTACCTAGAAGTTTTCCAACAGAATATTGAATAATGGAAGTCTGTCAAAACACAGAAAAAGCCCAAAAGCAGGTTTGCAAGTGGTTTTTTTGGCTGTTGGGTTTTTGTTTTTTCCTTTCTTTTCAAATTAAAAAAGAATACTACATGTTTTTTCCACTAGCGAGTGTGGCTGTACAGAAATGCATGCCAGTAAGACAAAAGTAGTCAAGACACCAAATACTCTGAAGAACGCACTCAGATATATATTAAAAAAATAATTAAAAAAAAAAAGAAGTCTAATTTCTGAGCTTAGTACAGCTTTCCAGCTTCAAGACAGATCATACTAGAGACCTGTCAAGAAAGATGTTTACATAACAAAACACCTGTGAAATTTTGGTACCCTGTATGACAATAATTCAAGAGATTATCTTGTCAGACAGCAGTACCTTAGGTTAGCTGGCTAGGCTGTTCTTGGTGATAAAGGAATACAGAACTCCTTTATTACAGGCTCATTTTTGCTATGGTTCACAGGAATCAGAAATAACTTTGCTAATATTTTATCACTTAAAAATCTTTTCATCTAGTGAATTCAGCACCAATTCCCTCTAGCACTCAATTCACTGACTTGTGGGGGTGGGAGGTTCAGTTGCAAAATACGTGACCAGGTATAAACTAGCAATATCATCACAAAGCAAAATAAAAGCGAAGAACTTCTCACTATTCGCTATTGTGTTTCACATTCTACAAGGCAGATGCAGTGTATCTTCTACGTATGTGACTTTCCTGTACATTTTTCAATATCAGACAGTCAAAAGCTAAGGCAGGTATTTTTCTTCAAAATAATACAGTAACATAAGCTGAAACACTGGTACATGCCCAAGTAATGCTATTGTCCTGGAAGAGAATAAGCATACAAACATCTGAACCATAGGTAATTCAAATACAATGTGCCATAAATCTTAAGACAAAACTCCACATTATAACCTTCCTTTCTTGCACACCTCTTTTCAGAGCCAGAAAATATGACTAACCTTTAACACCCAAAATATAGAAATGGTACATACCAAAAAAAAAAAAAAAAGAGCAAGGTCACAAGTTTTATCAAAGCCCAGTGATTCACCAGCTATTACTCCAACGGTGTTAGATATCATAAACTGAATTCATGCATTAATTGCACTAAAGAAGCAGTGATGTCTTAGGCAGGGTAAAGATCACCACTTTATAACTGGAGAACAAATTTAGACACTTTCAGCAAGGAGGAAAGCTGAAAGCAGCTTTCTTTTAATGTCTCTCTTTGGCCTACCTGATGCTGCTGTTGAGCCAAATGAGGTAGAAATAGAGACCAGGTGTTTTCATGAACTGGAATATTAACCATTCTCTAAGCAAAATCTCAGACACTCAGCCCACAAAAAGTCACATTAAAATGTCCAAACCTGTCACATTATAATCAAGCAGAGAATCACACTAAAGACCTTTCTTCCAAAAATTCCTAATACTTTTGGTTTTAATCATCCAAGGCTGAAAGCTTCTGTCCCTACCCAATTTTGCCCTAAAATAATCTCACATCAAGTTTTACACAAAAAAAAACAAAAATATGTGTATGTCAAATTTTAAAATCCTAGGATTCTTATAAATCCTTTTAACTAAAAAGTCTAGGATAACATACCTTAGTCAAGGCTATTCATTTGTCTATAATTCTTATATGCTATGCCTGTATGTTGTATCTCCACATTCAGATTGCCAACAAGAAAAGGAGAGAGCTCTGAAAACTACCATTCACAGTTAAGAGTGAAAGTGTAGAATGAAACAAACAATTCAATTAAATTATATTAAACTTACTGTAGGACAGCACACGGAAGTATACCAAGAGATGAAGAAATACTTAGTATTCTTTACAATATGCATTTGTGAATTAAATTATTACGATTCCACCTATGAAACCTTTGTAAACAAAAAACAAAAAACACTAAATCACATTATTGTTGTTTTCTAGCCCGTGAATGCAGCACTTGCATACCTGCTCTTTAACTGAAGCTAGAATGGCAGAGGTTGTCTCAGTTTCAGAGCCATCGCCGTTGGATGTGTTCAGTACAGGACTAAGGGAACTTGTCTTGTCAGAAGACGAGGGCTGGTCTGGAACAGGCATAGTTTCTGCAGTTTATGGAAACACAAAACAATGATTTTGGTATTAGAAACTTGACACATATGAGAAATCATATGCATAAAAGAATAATAACACTAATTTAGGGAAAAAATTGTAGAACATGCTTCTGTTCTGTAATATAGAATGAATATACCACTTATCAAAAACTAAATCTAGTCCTAAATCAATTATAAAGCAAAATATTAAATGATCTCCCAGTCTTACTCCAAAATATTCACTACAGTACATTTGGAGAGGATTCAAATCATTTACAGCTATGATTTTTGTATAGCATTCCAGCAGCAGCATCCAACATGAAATTACAATATCATGAAAGTAATGAATCATGAAATGCTTTGCAAACAGAAAACCAACAAAGGACACATGAGAGAAATATAAAGCATCCAGTGTTGACTTTCTAATGTGCATGATTATTTAATATATATTATATTTTAGGTCTAGGTAACTAACTTTGCCTTTCGTCTAGTCTAGAAGGTCATCTTGACAACTTGACTATTTTATCAGAGTATTTTTCGGAAAAAAAGCACACCATTTGTTAAGCCATTTTTTAGAGCTGTTCAAAAAAACTCCAACAATTCTTGGCACCTTCAGGAATTTCTAGTATTCTTTTTTAAAGAGGAAAATGATGCTGGTAAGTCTGGAAAGATTTATCTTTCTGAAGGCTAAGCTACAGTCCAGCATCTCTGTTTAAATGTCACAACAGGCACATCTCTGCCGGCAAGTTGTGCCACATTCCAATAGTAAAGGAGCAGAGAGGCAGCTTGCATGGTTATGCACAGGAAAGTTCGGCTGAGACCACGTCCATGTGAGAGCTGGCCAGAATTATTCTGTGGAAGAGAACTGGTCCCCAGGCTGCCAGCTGGAAGGCCCTCCTAAAGAGCAGTGGGGATATGCAGAGGGATGTCATCAGAGGGGTCATATGCACAGCACTCGCCATTCACATCAATGGCAAAACTGCTGCCTTGTCTCTATTCTGCTTTTCAAAGCCCATGTTTTTCTAAAATAGAGCTTTTTATGGAAAAAACAAGAAGTTTTAAAAGAGTGGGAAAGGGTAGCTGGTAAAAGCAAATAAATTTAATACACAGACCAAGCATCCTCGCACCAATTTGCTATGGATATTAGGACTCTAAAAGAGGAGATGACATTCTGTAAAGCTTTGGCTCTGAAGCCACAGTGCTGCCCAAGAACACAAGAACACTCATTCAGCCCAGCTGGGTAGCTTTTTCCAAAAGCTTCCTGAAGCTCAGGACACTGGCATGCATATGCAAGACAAAAACATGAAAATACAGATTATTCACAAAAAAGTCAGTTATTTCTCATAAGAGAATTTCACTGAATTTTTTAGAGTTGGAAGGGACCATAAAGATCATATAGTCTAACTCCCCTGCTGAAGCAGGATTGCCTAGAGCATGTTACTCAGGACTGCATCCAGATGGGTCTTGAAAATCTCCAAAGAAGGGGACTCCACAACCTCCCTGGGAAGCCTGTTCCAGGGCTCTGTCACCCTCACCATAAAGAAGTTTTTCCTCATATTTAAGTGGAACCTCCTATGTTCCAACTTGGGCCTGCTGCCCCTCGTCCTCTTGCTGGTATCCACTGAAAAGAGTCTGGCTCCCTCCTCCTTCAAACCACCCTTTAGATACTTATAAGTATTGATAAGGTCTCCCCTC
>JAOTQQ010000012.1:78966274-78983451 GCA_026546715.1 Gallinago undulata | reverse complement strand
GGCCCTTAATCATCTTTGTGGCCCTTTGTTGTACCCTCTCCAGCAGTTGCCTGTCCTTCTTGAACTGGGGAGCCCTGTAGTAATGGAAGAGAGGACAGCCCCTTTTGCTGCAGCCTCTGATGGTTGCCCCCCTCTGTTCAGGGCTCCACTGCCCTTACCAGTAGAAAATTTGCTTTAGTGTTTAATATAATCCACTTAAGCTCAGTGTTTCATGTACTATCCAGCATGAACACACAAAAAAATTATTCCATCAGACCTCTTCAAAAAAGCATTTCCCCACATGATGATGACCACTGTTCCTTCTGCTCTGGGTTCTCTTCTCTAGAAAAGTTACCCCAACTCTTTACATTTCTTCCTTATAAAATAAGCTGGCTGATAGCTTAGCACTAAAACCAAGAGGAAAATTAGAGCAAGTATGAGCAGAAAAATAAAAATTAAGCATCTCAACAGAGTAAACTCAGAGTACTGAGTAACTACAAAACAAAAGTAAAGAGGCTGCATTTAATTTCCACTACAGCAACAGTATTTCCTATTGGTATCACAAAAATACAAATGAGATTCTGTAAGTCAGAGCATATACACGCTCCTGAGAGAATCAAATTAAAATTTTAGATGATCATAGATAGATGAACAGGAAAAATACTACCAGCCTTTTGGGAACATACTGAGAAGTTAGACATAAATAATTCATGGGTTCCTGTACTCCAAAGAGTGGGGAAAAAGACTATCTGGAGTTTGACCCCTTTTTGTTGTTGTTGTTGCTGTTGTTGTCTCTCTACGAGCATCTAAAACCAGTACTGTTACTATAATAAAAAAATAAATATCAACCCTATAAATCCAAACAAAACCATTCCCTCCCCACATATCACATGCAGGTAGCAATTGTGGCCCCTGAGAAGAGCGCTCCAGCAGCCCCACTGCTGGTTTTGACTTTAACAAGAAAGGTAGGGAGCAGAAATGGCTTGGACTATTTGGTTTGGGTTGGGTTTTTTTGTGTCTTGTGACAACATGGATTCCTGGACAGACAGATACAATATACAGCTGTCTATACTCTACAAATAAAATCTACAGCTGACATCTATCATGGTTACCATCTCATGAGCCAATGAAATCCATACAGAACATCATCAGGTTAAGATCCCCATAAAGTCACTGTTAAGTACACTGGTGGAAGTATTTAAAAAAAATTGATTGGAAAAAATAAGAAACAGAAAAAAATATATCGCTATGGAAAACCCATATGATAAACATCATAAAAGTAAAGCCTAAGTATGTAATTCAATTCCAGACTATTGCCTGGAATACCAATATGCAAACACTGCTCAGTGACTAACTGAATCAAAAGAAACTCAACAGCTTAACGTGGGTACACTGGTTACTTTAACTCACCATCAAAGTAACTTCAGCAACACTTTATTCTTTGCTATCTACTGACTGTAGTTTCATAATCCATAACTGACTGCCAGGCAGGTTAAAAATCACTTTTGTCATATAACTACGTAGAAATCTGACCTGAGTCCTACCAGAAGCATTACTCCTAAGATAAACAGGACAGAGAGGGTCAGTGGGTTGGTTCTTGAGTCAGAAGGTAAGTAAAAAACAAGCTACTTCTGAGACAGTTAAACCCTACTCCTCTCTGAACTCAAGCTATGTCTCTTTTCCATTTCAAATATAGACATTTGTACCTCCTCTTATTAAGGCCCCTCCTTGATGGAAAGGCACACATTTCCACTTCAGCACAAAAAGTACAAGGGATTAATACTTACAAAAGCCCTCAAACTATCGCTATGCAAAATTCATAGAATTCCAATGAAAAAGCTGTTTCTAAACACGCTTTCGTTGTAAGACTCAGAGAGACTGACCATCAGTAAAAACAAGACTGCATTGTTTTCATTTTCCTACCTAAGGAGTTAAAAAACAGCACAGAAACAAACAAACAAACAAAAAAATAATACAAAGGATAGATTATTTCAAGATGGTCTTTTTCAAAGAGCTGAAATAGAAATACCACATGGTCAAAGTAATTGCACTTTTTCAATTGACTTGATGATTTTCACTGTTAAATTTTATTTATGGTATCAGCTCATAAAACTCAAGGGGGTAAAGGAAGAGGAAAAGGACCTCCTTATTAAAGCTACCATCTACAAAAACTAAAAAACTAAGATGTTTCACTAACTTTTAAATGCTTATTGAAACTAAGCACTCAATATAGATTTCAAAATGATTTTTTAATCTCTCTCATATTTCTTTTGAAGATCTGCTTTTTACAGCAAGTTCTTGGGACTCTTCTGGAACACGGTGCTTGGGCTGGTAGCTCTTTCTTGGTGCCATGAATTTCAATTCCAATGTAAATAGATGACATGGTTTATATATTTAATTCCTTTCTCACAGATGCATTGTGGACATTTGAGCAACATGTAACAAACATGGATGCACATTTTTACTACTAGATTCCACAAATGTCTACCAATAGTAGTAACTATGACACTCAGAACTGGGAAATAATCCCAGTGACTCCTGGGATGACAGTGGATACTGGATGGCGGACACCCTTCCTTGAAGCAGGATTTCATTCCTTCTCTGAGGTAATACAATCAATTTAGCTAGTCCCAAGTTCAAATTGTAGAAGTCTGTTCAGGCTGAACTCAGGCACAGAGGTACATAGACAATACACAGAGGTACATTCTATGCTGTACATAAATCCTTTGGTAAAACAAAATATTTATGATTTATAAATGCACATGAAAATGGTCATGTCAGATGCTGTAGCTTCACTTGAAAGCTTAATTTTGCGCACACACTTTTGTATAGATTTTAATCATACTGAGCATGGAAGTACTGAGTAGGGAACTAATGAGGTGTAGCCATGAAGACTTAACTGGTAAAAGCAGTTGCATAGTTCACCAACATCACATTGCCCCTCTTTCTCAGACAAGGTCGCTGCATCTACCTTTCAATGACCTTATTCTCCTTTTTCTCCACATCAGAAGTACTATGCTTCATTTACTGTATCCATGTACAACACTGAAAAAAACCTAGAACAGAAAAAGTAGCAGCAGCAACTGTAAACTAAGTTGGAAAAGGAGTGAAATGCTCAAACTGCAGCATTTTTATAGGTTCTTTAATAACCTACGCTTAAAGTAAAAACGGAATACTGCTTAAAGGGGCAAACTTTCATTTTTAAATATTAAATTGATATTCCTTTAAAAGTCACTATGTTAATGCTGTTTGCATAGTCTAATGTTAAGTCACCCTTTCATGGGTAGAAATTGTGGATAGGTTAAACAACAAAAAAAAAAATCAGCTCCACAATGTCTGGAAATCTATGGTAAAAGCCAACTTATCCACTACGCTGGCAACTGCATCAAACCAGTAGAATCAGAAAATCCAAATACGTTTCTTTAATTAAAAAGATACTGCAGTAAGGAATATGTGCTCCCCAGTGGGTTTTCCCCGCACAATGAACAATTAATCAGTGAGAGCATTCATTATAAAAGTGTAAGTCATGCTGTCTTACTGCACAGCAATCAAATTTGGCTTGTTGCTGAGCTGATCTGGAGAACTATGAATGACACCAAAGTAGCCTTGGATAAGAACCAATCATTTAAAATGATCCAATATGCAATCATGCATCTAGAAATACTTTTTGCTTCCTTTCCTCTACCTTAGATATGCTGTACAGAGATTACAGTATGACTACCATTTAATAATACACATTTCTATCGTTCCCATTAAAATTGCTCTCACTTTTTTGCTATTGTTTCAAAATTATGGGGACTTACTGTAGGATGAAAATACTTGAATACTTTTTTTTTAACCTGAAATTGCATGTTTATGGCTACACTTAAGTTTACTGTCTATAATTTCATTAACTCCTATCAAGATTTCAGAAGTAAGGACCAATGCTGATCCTGTTTCTAGCTAGTTTTAATTGAAAAATAAATACATAAAATACTCCAATGTTCTTCAATATCATAATTGCATGATTGCTATAGGGAACCTCTATTTCTCCCTGCATATATGAACAACAGTTGTTATTTGAAAACACACATTTATGAAGAGCTCCAACACACTGGCTTCTAACAACTGTGGTAAACAGGAAAGAAGAAATAGATTTGGTACTGTATCTACAAACATGCAAACCACCAGCTTTCATGGCATTCACCAAGTCTTTCTGATAAGCTAAGAATTCAGTGGTTGTAAGTTAGGAGCCACCACAATATAGAATACAATAGCCCTGGCAGTTCTTACAAATTATTACCTATATCACAAGTCATATTTGGTGCAAGTAGGGAGGGAAAAATACCCCAAATAATAATTTTCATTATTACATATTGTAAGGTCAGTTCAAACATTAACATATAAGATGTGACTATTAGACTAGCCAAGACATTTACAGTAGGTTTCTGGAACAAAATCCCAACTGGAAGAAGTAGAAATTGGCACTGCTTGAGAATGTAGACATGCAAGGAAACAGCATCAGCAGAAAGATGACCTATTGCATTCCTTCAGTAATGTCAAACTGTGGAGGTGATTGAAGGCTGAGACAGCACTGGCTCAAGGCAGCAGGACACGTATCTAGTAATGTTGCATTAAACATTTCTGCCATGAAGCTGAATCCTTCAGCTGTGCAACAGTGAAACAGGGTAGGAAGTCTGTAAAGGCGATACCTTCCTTCTTCTGCACACATAACCATTGTAACTGTAGATTCCCTTTACTGTCCTATCTTTGTTGACAGTTTGATACAATTTGTAGCCATATAACTATTCTTAAAAATAGGTTGATAATCTCTTGAGTCAACAGGAGGATAAGAAACCCGCCTAATACCTCAAACAGAAAAATTTCTTCTGATTGCCTAAGTAGTTACCACAACAACCTGAAGCATATATCTCCTATATTTAAATTACTAGATAGGAAAACAGATTAGTTAAAGAAGACATGATATCTTAAAGACCTTTTCAAAAGCTTAAGCTCAATTAGAGGTTCGGGATATTAGGGATCAAGTCAGTACTATTCTTATTCTAGCTAACCCATCACAGGGGCCTTCCAAAGAGCAAGGGCTCCGTTTTCTTTCTGGGACTATTCTTTGTCTGTAGATCTATCCAGTTTCCTGTTTACTAAGAGAGGTGACCTTGTCTCTTGTCTTCTTTCATTACTTTAACTATACTATTTCGGTATTTAGGGCCTCTAAATGGATAAAAAAAAAAAGAATCCTCTGCGTTTACTTTTTAGATAAAGTAAAAGTCCAGGTTCAGTAAACCATAAAATGTCACTTTTTTTTTTTTCTCCTGCTCTTTGCAAAAGCATGAGAGAAGATGTAAAAGAACCTGTCACAGTCAAGGATAAAGACAACCGTATTCTAAAATTTGACTGAAGAGAAGTTATATCGGCAAATGTGTCCCAACACTTGCCTTGACTTATCCTACACAAAAGTCTTCCAGATAAATATGTAATACAAAAAATGGAAACCATAAACGTGGGCATACACATAACTAGTATATATGAAACTTTCTTTTCCCTTGTCTTCCACAGATGCCTGACTCAAAAAGGCATTTGCTGAAAAAATCCAAAGACTACAGTACAACAGGAAAAAAGTTTCTTCTTCAGGGAGTCTCTGCTCCTGCCCTGAGCCTGATTAAAACTTCTCAATTTCCCTATTCTCCAAAGAGGAAGTTAAAAGTCTTATCCACCCAGTAGCCAATATGAAGTCTCTGCAGGCTGCATAAAATATTTTCCTAACATTATCTGTATTAATCAGTGTCAGAACTCTTGAAGCTGTATGAAACTTTAAGTCTTGCCTAGAGCTTAAGCCATTTGCCATGCTTCCAAACTTTTTAGTTCAATATGATCCTGCTAAGTAATGTTTTGCTCAAGTAGTATATCGCAAAACAAGGCAGTTTTGCTTTTTTCTATAATAGTTAAAATTTCAAGTACTTTGAATTAGTATGCAGCCTTCCTCCTACAATCAAACAAAAAAATTCCTAAAACATTCCCAGTGAATTTAGCAGGATAATTCTGAACTGTTTACGAGAGAAAAGCTACAGCATTTGACCCAAGAGAAAGATGGCCCAATAGTACATCCTTTGCTTTTTTTTTCTCTTGAACCTGAGTCAGCATCAATGCTGTGTGCATGAAGATTTAAAGATGAGACCCAAACCACAAAGGCAGCACTCTGTCATTTAACTGCCTCCAGCCCCCTTTCTCTGTATATAGGTTATAGCAACTGAATAAGTGATTAAGCACAACAGATAAACAATAACACTGGCTTAATACATGTTCCTATTTCATTAGTACTGAAACTACCTACTTAATCTGTAAGAATTTACCCTAACCAGCTAGCGTGCATCATCTGATAACTGAGTAACCTCCTGAAATTCTTATGAAAATACTTCACAGCTGGAGTCAGCAACATGATGCCAAAGAGAATCCAACATAAAAATTCATACTCCTGCCAATATTTTAGAGATCTCAGCATGAGGATTTACAATAATTGATTTCAGTTTTTCTGAAAAGTCTATTCACAAATCAAGCAAAATTGCTCCATTCATGGAATTCAATAAGAAAATATTGTTTTCTGGTGTTACCGAGGGAACAGGAGTTCTTATTTCAGTGACAATGCCAATATCCTCAAGCATACAGAGCAAAATGCACATCTACAAACAAAAGCCAGAAACACTCCTACAGTGAATTCTTAAAATCTTGTATGACCTAGATACCATAAAAGTAGGTGATTCTAACATAATATGGAGTGTTCCTTTGTATTTTTTTTTTTTCATTCATTGGTCATTTATTGACTAGGAGTATCTTGAAAATTTAAGTGATGTCATTTTCTGGATCTGGCTGGTATTTATAGAAGCTCGTATGCTGGTGGTTTAGACTTGTGATGAAAACAGTGTTTCAGCTACTGCTGAACAGCACTTGCACAGCACCAAAGCCTTCTCTGTTTCTCACTCTTCCCCACCAGCAAGGTTGGGAGGGGGCACAGCTGGGAGAGCTGACACCAACTGACCAAAGGGACACTCCATACCATATAACCTCATGCTCAGCAGTAAAACTGGGGGCTTTCTCCATAGTTTCTCCATAGTAGTTGTTGCTTCGGGGACTGGCTGGGCATCATTCTGCTGGTGGTGAATGAGTGCTTTTGCATCACTTGTTACTTTTGCTTTGCTTTTTCTTTCACTTACTAAGTTCTCTTTATCTTGACCCAGCTGGGTTTTTTTCCCCTCACTTTTGCCTGTCCAATTCTCCCCCCATCATGCTGTGGAGGGTTAACAAGAAAAAGGGTGGGAACATAGCTGCTGGCCAAGGTCAACCCACCACACACCATGTCTAAGTAATCCACACACACACCCCCCACCTACAGCAATGAGAGAAAAGAAAAAAAAAAACTGTAGTGCAAGAGATGGGGTCAATGGGAGCAACACCTGAGGATACATGTTCATTAAAAAGAACAGAAATAGCACAGCAAAAGCACAGCCACATGAGTCTGAGGCAAGTAATCCACAAAGTTTCTGTGCCAAAATAGACTGTTTATTACTACTACTTTAAATTTAAATTGCGGGCTGATTCATGCTGACTACTCTTAATGTTTCCCATGGCTCTGAACCCGAAGTAGGATAGACAGTTCTCGTATTGGTGTAATCTTAGGACTAATCTACTTCCTCACTAATTCCTACAGTTAAGAAGCTTACTTATATATATCATACTGAATTGCACAGATCCTCTTTGCTTCAAGTCTCACTTTTATTAGAGCCAGACAGCAGAATTTATACTTCAAACCCCCATACACCATCGTGTGCAATGTACCCTCAGACATCTTCAGAGACACAATTGTCTGGACAGTTTGACACTGTCCAAGCAACGTCTAGCAGTTACGGTTGCCCTTGGGAACCAATGCTGGGACTCCTTTCACGACTGTCCCTTAAAAGGAGGCCTAGTAGAAGAGCATAAAGTTCACTCCATGCTGAAGTAGGAACCTGCTGAGGTAAGCATGTCCTCTTGTCTTAATGGTCCACCTCCCCCAGCCAGAGATGAGCATGACAATCAAACATTTGCTTAGCATTTTCCTGAAGAGTCAAGGTGTGTCTGCAGACAGGGTGACTACCATGCTTTTGTCTCTCCACAGTGATACTGGCAGAGCTGCCTGGTGGACTGGCAGAGTCCTGAGCAGGACTCCTAACGGGAACTGTGCCTGCTCGTCTCCTCGCTCCTTTTGATATTGACTTATGAATACAGCCCAAGCCCACAAAAAGCACCAAATCCCACATCAGATTCCTGTGTGGTAAAATGAGCTCAGAATCCATCATTTTATAGGTAAGTCGTGATGTTGTACTCTCCTTCTTCTCCGTGAGTGTATCATTTTACACTTATCCACATGAACTTTTATCATCTGTTATTTCAGTTGTTTGGCTTCATAAATTCTTTACAATATTTTGAGGCCCTAAGACATCCCCTCAAAGAATGGTTGCAATTTGGCAAGCTCCCTGAATATACTACATGGCCAAGAAAGATGCAAAAAACACCCTTAGTTTTAATTAACTTTCTGTAGCAATTAGCATAAGTTACGTCTAGACAGGATAGCTGTTAACATGTCAATAAATGTTAACCACCTCTTTACTGTGGCAAAAGAAGAAGAAATATAGTCAGCCACCTGTCCCAAAGACCAGAATAGTTTTTGTGTGTTGAAGAAAACAGATAGCCAAACTATGCAAACAGCATGTTCAATCATCATAAAGTGCAAACATCTCCAGAAGTATCTGGAATAAGCAGATTGTGAGCAGCAACAGCAGCAACTGCAAATCAGAAAAAAGCACCAACACATATTGCTTACCCAGTCCTGCAACTAAGGATCCTTAATATCATGGGAAACCAGAGCACAAAGAAAGGCAAGAACCTCGTGACCTTGCACCAGAATTTGGGACCATCTCACCAACACACGGAGGACCTGAGAGCACCAGAGGTCACTCATGGTCCCCTTGACCAGGATGGCACACAGTCCAGCTGGAAACCTTCTGTTGACCACTGGCTTCACTCTCTTCCCTGTGAGAAAGGGAAGGTGTTGTGAGGAAACACTACACTAACCTGCCCAGTTTTAATCCTGGACTGAGTCCTCTTTCCCATGGAACAGAGAAGTCAAGTATCCATGATGTACATAACAAAAGAGAAGGCAGAGAGTTGAGGTAATTAAGCTCCCACTAGACCTTCTCTTCAACCTGTACGTGTTTATTGACTAAATGTTATTAGGTGTAGTAAATAAAATGCCACCGAGTCATGGGAGTTGGGACCAAAAATGGTATGAAGTTTATGGCGCCATCATGTGATTCTTAAAACTGCATACATGCATGATAACAGTGTTTTGGTATCCACATCCATTTAGCTTCCCTACTGTCATTTGGTCTTAAATGGCAACAGTCTCTAACTGTCCCTGTTCACTGTTAGCCCCGCAGACTTGCTGCCAAGCTTCTTGCTCCAGACACTAGAAAGTTTTCATTAACTTTTTAGGACTTTTCTTGTTTATTAAGCTTTTTCTAATCTGCTTATTATGTTTTCTCATTTATCCTGCCAAAGTACAAAATCCCTTCTACTTCTTACACTGGGGCTTGATTCTGCTGGATAGCCACATCGGTTTTCTTCTGCTTTCTAGAGGCACCCAGTTGTTCACCACTCCAAGGTCATATAATTTAAGTAATCTCTATGCCTTCTTCAAATAATTAGTTTTGTAACTGACCGCTTTTAGCTTCCTTAAGCTCATTTTCTTTCCACGTGGCCTTCTAGAGTTAAGGTCAGTATGGTACATACTTGACTCTGCCAATTTCATCATCAGTGGAAAACTTGGAATACAAGCATGCCAGTACCTGCATTCCTAATGATAGATTTTGAACATACCTATTTTTAAAACTGAGGGGGTTTTTGCTCCCAATATACTGTTTCTAAAACCATACCTATACAGCTCTTCACAGTTTCTGCACTTGGTAAATAACAAGTCCAGTTTATTTGCTCCCTCTCTCATCTAATCAGCAGGTTAATAAAGTCATAGATGAGCAGTGGCGAGTGAAAATATTTTAATTAAAGCCTACAAGAAAAATATTTTTTCTTCTTATATAAATAAATATAAATTTATATAAATTTCCTTTTCCTACAAATAAAATAAAGTTTTCCTCTATGATACGAAAAAAAATACAGTTTTTCCATCAGAAGACACATGAAATGCTCATATGAAAGCAACAGTAAGTATACTAGTATGAAGTTTGAGAGAAGACAATTAACATGTTTTCCACACAGTTCTGCTTTAGAATATACATGAACTTGATACCAATGCCATAGTTTTCTTTGTGTGCATGACTGCTTATAAAACTGTAACTCCTAAAATGGTGACAAGAGAAGACTAATGCATAGCTGAAATCACAAGTTTACAGAAACACAAAGGAGAAAATAAAAAATGCTCAGCTAAGTAAACACGAGAAATAAACTTGTTACCAAAAAAACAAAACTAAAAAAATACGCTATTAATATGAGATGGCAAATTTGGAAGGATAAGCCTAGCTTTGTGACAAAATTCAATAGCATTCCTGACACTGTTTGTATCTGAGATGCTAGAAAAGTTTAAGAAATTTATAAGCCCTACCTCATTATTTTGAAATGGGGAGGTATATGGAACGTTACTGTATCAGCCATCTCGGCACTCTTGAGAAAAGAAAACGCTACTATTCCCTTTATACAAAGTGCAGAAGCACAAAGAAGCCAAATATCTCATCTAAAATACAACAGAAGCATGAACTACTAAAGTGCATTAGAAACGCAATGTTAAAAATAGCCAGCAGAGTAGAAAACTATCTCTGGATTTCAGCCTGCCAGAAAGCAGAAGTCCTTGCATTGATGCGTAATTTTTTTTACACATACTAATGTAGTTTTCAAGGTTGGATTTAACTGGAATACACTTAAATCAGCAGGGACACCCATTATCAGAATGTGATGACAACTCTTCTACATCTGTTTGGTTGAAAACCTATGGCCAGATGTTGTGGAATTAACTGAACAATTTACAGTGGTTAAAGTGTAGACATAAGAGGTTATGTCTACTTTTATGTCGTGTCTTGTGACACAGAGAGAACAGTCATTTGCATTTTCTTTTCAGTTAATCTGAAAGTTTGGAAATTACTAATCCCTTCACATAATTATTCAGCCATACCCAGTCTCCCTATACACAGTACATACCTTCTATTTTTGTTTCTTTCTAGCTAAAAATTAGATAGCTAATTGACAGTAAAGAATAAAAATATGTATGTTTAAGTTGTGTAAGCCTGTAATTAGTCTAATAGTTTCAGTCTTCACTCTGTCACACTAGAAGTGTATTAATTTACAGTGTTATCTTTACACACATATGTTGAGCGCATTCTTAAAATATATTGGATAGAAACACATCACTTGCAAGAATCAAAATAGACTGGCTATATTAAGTCTTTCTTCTTCCTGTTTTCAATATATCAAGTTAACGTTAAATGATAGTAAAATTGGGGGTGGATGGGGGATGGGACGGGACACACAAAGGGAAGTGTGCAGAGACAATACAGGCAAACCTAAATCTGTTTTAAGGGTTATTTAAGAATTTCTGTGCACCTCACCACCAGTTTGGAACTTCTCATCCTTTGATCCTTCCAGATAAGGGACTTTGAAACTTTGTCTTAGGAAAGACTCATTCTTCTGGAATTTACAAAATAAAATCTGATAAATGTGGTAATACTTAGAAAGCCTATAAAGCATACATAAACCCAGAGAGTGTAACACAGCATATAGCATCTCAAATATCAACAGCAACACTTAAATCAGTATATGGAAATAGCAGAGAGAAGTTAGTAACTCTAAGCAAGTGGCAGTCACAACTTGCAAGGTAGGAAGTGCAGAAAACATTCACTTAAATATTTAAATATTTTTGCTGCTAAGTGACAAAAGATGGGAAGCAGTCAAACATGAGGATTCTGCTGTTGCTTAAGACGACAACATACAGCATTTCTCCAAGCACAAGCTAAACAGACTTGAGTGTGAGGGAGACTCAGACTGATGGTTTGAACTGTATTTGTGAAGAATGCACATCGTTTCTTGCTTCTCCACAGCCACTTTGCCTACAAGACCAACTACATACAACACTATATGAATGCATTTACAGGATTTTCTAATCTACTTGTATCTATAGAATCTTCGTTGTATTTAAAATTTTTATTTATAAGCTCATCCTGTCAAATTACACATCATAACAGAAAATCCAGCTTCTCTAGCTTAAAAAAGTGTGCACAATTTAAGCAAACGTTGCATTCAGGGGGGTACTGCCAGAGATAACACCCAGTGAATGATTCTGGGGAGGAGGCCAAGGACATGGGCAGGAAAGCAACAAGGAAGGTGCCCACTCCTCCCTGTGCCTCCTCTTCCCTCTCTCCCACCCTCCACCAAGGTGAGAGGTGCTGCCTCCTGAACCCAAGCTGCTGCAGAGGGGGAAAGGTGTGCAGGGCAGACCTGAGACAACACAGCACCTAGGAAAGCAGTCAGCAACAGCAGGGAGCCCAGTCTGCTGGCATTAGTTTTCAGAAATAGCTCTGGTGGAATTCACTTATTTCACAGTGTAAAGCTGGTGAGGGAGTTTCACAATTTTCTCTCTGGCTTCCTGTTTCAGTTCCAGGCAGAGCTAGCAGTGCTTAGCATCTCTCATTTTAAGATCCCATTTTGAGCCACTTACACTTTTCACAAGCTCATTGTTTGGGCTGAAATACTCCATCCGAGCAGCTGTCTCCTAATGAAGCAGAAGTGCACACACACACACACCAGTCTTACACAGTCCAGACATTTCCAAGAATTGTATCTCTGGAAAGTATCTTTTGCTGTTTGCATTGTAACAAGTCTCTCAAAAAGTGGAAACTCTGGAACTGTTTATTTTCCACAGGGCATAGTAGCAAAATTATTATTTGTATTATAGGAGCATCTAGAGCCTTCAGCCGCAACTGAGGATCCACTGGCCTAAAGACTGTACAAATCAAGAAAAGAGAAGGAAAAACATCATAAAAACATAATACACAGATCTCTACTGAATTCAATATGCTCAATCAAGCAAGCACAGAATTTAACTTATGCAATTATTTTCTGACTACAAAATAAATTATTCGAAAGCATTATTCACAAGATACTTGATACTGTTACTTGGTAAGAGACTTGAAGCTTGTTTTTCCAAGTACGCATGGGAAAAAGAAATTCAGTTGGAAATTTACTAGCCTGCAATAAAGCCAGCTAGGAGAAGCAGCAGATATTCAAGGTTCTGAAGCACTCTCATACACTTTGCAGTGAACTAAAGCTGAAGCAGTTCGACCTTCATGATCTCTTTATGGCCACACTTTTTAATGAGGGTTATTTCTCTACACACCATTTGCTTTCAAAAAAAATAAAAACACAAAAAAATATCCAAAACAACACAAAAAACCCCAAAACCTTCCACAACTCTTTAAAAATAATTTAAAAAGCATTTAAAAATCATTTAAAACAAGCAGCATATATATCATTAGTTGTTTTATGACTTGTAAACATCTGCAAGATGTACCAAATGAAAATACTAGACAGAAAGATTGCACAAAGCTAGAAATAGCTATTCATTTGCTGTATTCATGATTACCCATTTCCTTTATTAATGGTGTTACAGAGTTTGCCAGAGATGTTTGAATGTGCAACCCCAAAAGAACAGTTATTCTAACCAATCCTTTTGGCTTCACATTTATTATTCTGTTGCCCACCAAAGATAAAATCTTAACAACACAGGTGCCTGTTTCCTGTCCTTAAATCATCAGATACTGAATCAGCACAATGTATAGAATGTATTGCTTTCATTGTTCAGCTAAAGGCACTCTTTGAATACTAGACACTATTACTGTCACCTTTAGCCCATGAGTTCAAGTTGGGCTTTTAGAACTGCTTATGAATTACATGAAGTTTTCTATGAAGTATGCTCAATTCCACTGTAAGAAGAAAGAACTTGCTTTCAATTACTTTCTGAAATAAAAGAAAGAAGTAATACTTCAGGTTTCATCTGATTTCATCTGAAGTGGATACAAACTCATGACCTGTCCTGAAGAGCACTCACATATTGCCAAGAAGAAAAGAGCCATGTATCCAGAGTCAATCTGTTGGCTCTAGATAATATTTAAGAAAAAGAAGCAAGAGCAAAGGAAATTCTAGAACACATTCAGAGACTTATCTCACATGCATAACTTCTACAGTTTTCACAGAGTCTCCCAATGATTCTGTTTTTAAGTTGGGTTCATTTCTGTTCTTCCAAGGTGTTTTAGTGATGTTTTGGAAAGGGAATACAATACAGAATGAGTCTGGCTGTAGAGATATGCAAAGTAACCATATAAAACTAGTTGTCTTGTAAGAGCTAGCTGCCTATAGTTAGCAGGGTAAAACAGGTTCTTCTGCAGAGTGATTAATTCTATCACAAGACAAGCCTCTACGGCAGACAGGATGACTCATGTTTGTGGAGAGGAGGAATCATCTCTATTACCTGTAGCGGGTGCCTAGGCAACTATTTTAAACTCAATGACTACCTTTTCAGGTAGCTAAAATTAGGTAAGATGAATTACATCTGAGATGCAGAATAAATATACCAACAAACAAGCTCATCAGGTATATGCTATGTAATCAAAAGGTTATTCAAAACTACTTCTGGAAATATAAGTATAAATAGCCAGTACTAGGAATTGTGCCTGACATGAAAACATTCAAGTTTTTCCTATACTTTTTCTGTTTTATGCACAGAATTAGTTTTCAGCAGAAATATATGTGCATGCAAATTCAGTACAAAAATAATTATGCAAAGTATACAGCATTTATGATAGAGTTAATTGGTTTTTTCACCTTTGAAAAGGAGATGATATAATACTCCTCCAGAGTAGAGGTGGAGGATTTATTCCTAACTAGAATCCCTTACAAAAACAACACTTTTAACTGTTTTTTACTTATGTCTGTGTATTAAAATACAAGAACTCAATCAAGTGAGTGCTGAATGACAATATGAACAGACCTACTCTCTATAATTATTTTTTAAAACATTATTTTGTTTTTAGCTAAGAAGTTGGATATTAATAAACATGCAAGTAAGAAGGTAGGTATTAATAAATATGCAAGTATAAAATGAAAAGTGATCATACAGACTTAATTATGTCAAATCTGACGTTTTTTCTTATCCAAAATCCTAATCAAAGAAGATCAGGATGATCTGCTTCAGCCAGATGATCAACCTTCAATCCAGGTTGTTAAGGGTTATGTCTAGTTGACTCTTGCAACATCCAAGAATGAAAATCCTACAGGGTCTCTAGGCAATCTCTTCCACTGCTTAGTGAACCCTTTTTCCCTTTAGGTCAAGTCAAAATACCTCCTCTCAGTCAACCTCTCATCCATACACCTCAACAAAAGAGCCTACCTTGGTCTTCTTCGTAACTCCCTCACAAATACAAGAAGGTGGCTGCTACGTTCCCCTAAGCCGTCTCTTTTCCAGGCTGAACAAGCCTCATTTCTCCGCATCTCCTCACAGAGCAAGGGCTTCTGCCACTGACCAGCCTGGGGGCCTTCTGCTAAATTTGCCCCAGTTTATCAATGTCATTTCTGTACTGAGGTGCCCTCCTAAACCTGTGCATGGTAGTCTAGGCATAGTCCAATGAGTGTTGAGTAGAAGTGAACAAACTTTTCCCTTGATCTACTGGCTGCCCTCCTATTAATGTAGCCCCTATTAATGCAGCCCAAGATGCTGTTGGTGGTCAAGGCATCCTGCCAGCTCATGCACAGGTTGCTGACTACCATGACCTTCAGGACTGTTTCAGCAGAGCTGCTCCCCAACCAGCAAGTGCCTGGACAAGTTCCTGAGCAACGTGCTCTAGGTAGACCTGCTCCGGCTGGGGGGTTGGACTGGATGATCTCCAGAGGTCCCTTCCAACCCCATATGATTCTATGAACCGATGACATTCCATCCCAGAATCAAGGCTAACTTATTTGCCCTTGAGAGTTTCACAGGGTTGCTGCCAGCCCTCTCCTCAAGTCTGTGTAGGCTCTTCTGAATGGCAGCCAGGCCTACGAGGGCTTTGAATGCACCTCACAATTTGTTATCATCCACAGACTTAATGAGAGCGCCTTGCATCTCCTCCTCCATGTCACTGATGAAGAATTAAACAAGACAAGGGCACAGGACAGATCCCTGGTCTGATGACCCAGCCATTTTTTCCATCCATTTAGTAGACCTCTCATCTGGGATGTTATGTCCCAACCCATACACAAGGATGCTGGGTCAGCTCGTGCCAAAGACTTTCTAAAGTCCTTAATTGAAAGGTTTTCAGTAAACTAGAGAAATATCACATAGGATGGAAGGCCCCTTTGTGAGCAACTAATTACATGCGAGAACAAACAACAGTAAAGAGAGAGTAAGCTCTTCCTACAGAGAGCACTGACAGATTCCTGGAGATAGCTGGGTTGCAAGCTGGGGTGCTGAACACATTCATACTGCTCATTCCCTTTTCTGGACCACAGGAGGTAATGAAAGTTGCTAATGATACTAAATTGAAAGTATTACAGAAAATGGCTCATCAGGGAGAACTGCAGAGAACCTTACGAGACTGAATGTCTGGGCAATAAACAGCAATTGTTCACCTGCATCTTGAATCCTGTGAGCAGCTCTGGTTCCCCTTCGTTAAAAGGATACAGCAGGATTGGAAAGGCAAAGAAAGGCAACAGAGACAACCAGAGGCACAGAATGGCCCCCAAGCAGGGAACAGCAAAGCATGCCAGAACTCTCTGATCCAGAAAAGGCAGGGCAAGAGGGAGAATGAGAAAGCTCTCCAAAATCATGAGTAGCACAGGCCAAGTGAATAGGGGATTAGAACAGGCAAGGACAGCAAATGAAGTAAATTCCACGCAGACAAAAGGGAGTGGCTCTTTGTACATCTTTGTACTGTGCTGTTGAAGGCCTTGTGAAACGATCCTGCACTTGCTAAACACGGACATGGTTTCACATGAGAAAAATGCACTGAGATTACACATGCATAGTTTCTGAAAAGGGAAGGTTCAGGTCGGATATTGGGAACTATTTCTTTACTGAAAGGGTTGTCAGGCATTGGAATGGGCTGCCCAGGGAGGTGGTTGAGGCACCATCCCTG
>JAOTQQ010000012.1:78914957-78965508 GCA_026546715.1 Gallinago undulata | reverse complement strand
GGGGCGGGGGTTGGGGGTTTGTGTTTTTTTTTTTTGTTAATTGGTTGGACTAGATGATCTTAAAAGGTGTGATTAAAAAAAAAAAATAGATAATGTGCGCTTGCCTTATTCATCTCTTTCTTTTCTAATCATCTCTCTTTGGCTACTGATAGGGACAGGATAGCGGGCTAAATGGACCCTCAGTCTGATCCAAAATAGCCCTTAATTTTTTTCATGTTGACTTCTCACAATGCTCAATTTAAAAATAACTACACTAAAGCTAACCATGGCTGTATGCTGCTGTTTGAGAGGCCTTTGGGTAACCCTGCCTGGACTCCAGGTGGAGTCTTCTGTAGATCCTGTATCCCATCTGCTATTCCAGAACCACAAATACTAGGGGCCACTCATATGGCATTAGGCACTTATGTTGAGGTAACTGAATTGAGCCCTTCATTCCTAGAACGCAGGGAAACAAGAGAAAAATGTCATATAAAGAGCTCAATACAGGGGAAATTTACATATTTTTCATTGTTTAATATAATTTTGGAAACACCCCACACAGTTATACAGTTTGCTAGATTAGTAATTTAGAATTACTTTTTTATATATGTATATACAAACCATGCTGCTTAAACAAAACAAGAACATTTGTAAATTCAAGAATATTTGGGAAAATAGTATTTCAAAATTGTGCTTCACTTCTTAAGTTATTTTACTAAACTTCTGTAACATATAAAGCACCACTTAAGACTTTCACTCTACCATTTTGTTAAAACAATATATTTTTTTTCCCTTTCCTATGCAATATTGCCAGCATACAGGAGCAGATCCATGATCTACTAAATATGCTAGGTGTTGCAAATGCAACAGAGGAAGCAAAAAAGATTCCCAAACACTCCATGGCCCAGGAATTTCAGAAGTGGCCAGCAAAATACTCGGGAAGCAATGGAGTGTGGCCAGACGGCACATTGAGTGAATCAAAGTTGTCTTCTTCAGAAGAGTGGATGTGCAGGAGTTATAAGGCAAAATGCCATTAGTCTGTCACATTAGACAAGGACACCAACTGGAACAACCGCACATTATTAAGTTCTATTAGAGCTGATGGATGTGAACTGAGCTCTTTCTGTACAACAAATCCTTTATGTAACTTTCTATTCAATGTTTTATTTTTGTGTTCAGGTGTGATTGCTTTAGAGACACATATTGCAGGATGATGTATACAATTCTTTAAAAAAATCAGGATAATTTTTGAAATTAGGACATGATGCCTTGAAACTAAGGCCCCAAACAAGAAATCTGCAGCAAAAAGTAATGTAAATAATACTCATACTTCTTAAAATTCTACTTTGCGCATTCAGGGTAAGTAAAGTTATACGTACACAGAGTACAAATAACAAACTGATTATAGCATGGTACCATGTTACTGAGAACACAGATATAAATCCGTAGTTGTAATGCCAAAGGTTGCCTCAGAACTGAGGTTTTGATTCACTATTTATATGAATAATTTTTATACTACAAATAATAATTCTCTGAGCACTAAGATAATTGAGCAAACATAACTTACACAACAGAAAATCAGACTTCTCATCATGTCTCTAAAACTGTAGTTGCATTACAAAGCTTCTGTTTATCTGAGAGAGCCCATACAGAGGAAGAAGGAAAGAGCTTTGTTCACTGAGCAAGAAAACATTTCTGTCTACAGCCAGTGAACCTGTGGTCTGTTGAACAAGATTGTAAGAGAGGTGTATCAGGATCAACGGTGGTACACAATCTGCTGACTGCTCTGTATCATCCTACACGTGCATTCATCAACATCTGCCAACAGATAAACGATGGTCAGCTAGATCCAAACTGCTGGACTGAAAATAAAAGACCACTCTATTATCAGAGCTCTGAATTATTCCCTTTCTTATGAAATTCTCCTTCTGCTCACATCAGGCAGCTTGGTATAAGAAAAAAAAATAAAATCACGCATCAAATATAGGTGATACCGCAATGATTTATACAGCTATGGAATTGGTACTGTATGAATTCTCTCTTGTGGAACTGAATTTCTCACCCAGGAACAGTTTGAAGTATGAAAACAGATACATTAAGAGACACATACCAAAGATGACGTGTAAAAAAGATGAGTACATGCACTGAATACTTATTATAAAGTTAAGCTTTACAAAAACCTATGTAATGTTTTTTTTTTTTCAACATTCAACATCCTTATTATAAAGTTAAACTTTACAAAAACTGTGTAATGTTTTTGTCAACATTCAACATTTCAACATTACTGCATCTACAGATCTGCAGTAATATTATTATTAGTTTTCTTAATATAATACAATTTACAATGCAACACCACAATGTGCTGCTTCAAACACTTTCCCTTTTTTTTTTTTTTGGTGACTTCATTAAGAAGATGACAAAATAAACCCCAGTCCAGTCATTTTACCAGGCTTATTTGTTTATTAGCATTGACAGTGCTTCCTTATCCTTTACAACTACAAGCCTTGACATCAACTGGTTGGGCAGACTACATTGAATAGAAAACAGGAACTTCAGCCAAGCTCACATCAAAATTGGTACAATGGAATAAAGATGAGTGATTTTGGAATGCCTTCTCTAATACTGACCTCCGAAACCAACACAAGAGAGTTACCTTCGAAAAATGTGAATACCACAAAGTACTGCAAACTGTGCAAAAGTCTTCTAAAGAAGAATCCTTCCCTAGATATCAGTTTACTGTAAAATATTATTATACACTTTTCTTTTAAATAGTGAATTCTCTGTTTCTGTGAACTGACAAAGCACAACACAAGTTTAGAAAATCTTCATATACATTTTTTTTTTAAAGTGCCTTTTGTTAATAAACATTTATCTGAATACAGCAGCAATTTTCCTAGTCCAGGTAAAGAAAGGTTCTGTTGCATGCAGAGTTAATGTTTGTACAAGTACTGTCTGAACTTCAAATCTCATTTTTCTGCAGTGATTTAAAGTGTGCACCATATTTAATAGCACATAATGATCCAGAAAACACTGGTGTTCACCAATTCAGCCATAAGAATAAAGCTAATCTCCAACGTGAATAACAGCAACTAGATCTGAGGGAAACATGTCAGGAAATCAGTATTATTGGAGATCAAGAAAAGCAATACATAGCTCAATTAAAAAGAACTAACTAACGTGTAATTAGCAAAGATCAGGAGAATAGCTAATGATGTCTAGGATGTCAACAGTTATAAGCCAACGTCTTCATCAGATATTAAAATAACAAAAAAATTATTGGACAGAAGTCCATATCCTTCTGTATGCTGAAACTGTACTTCAAGAACCTAAAGGAAATGCTTGCAAGGTCAATTTGTGATAAAAATCGATCAGTCCAGAGACTGTAGAACTGTAAAGGAGCCCACCTGGGAAGTCTGTCAAGTCTGCTTGGAAACCATACACCAAATAAACTACTGACTGAAGTAATGCAGTACTTATTACCGCTGTGAGGTGGCTTGTACTTAGTGCAGTCAACAGATTGTCACAGGACAGAAAGAATAATGAAATTACTACTGACAGCAGCCAGTCATTTTGAAAGTGGCTAATGAGACCAGGCAGAGAGCAGGGCTGATTAGACCAATAAACAATGGAAGATTTCCACAAGAGTTGACACACAGAGCCCCAGAAAAGTGCCTTCCTACTAAGGGCAGAGCTGAAGCACGATGCTGTTGAGGAAATCAAAAATAGTGAAAACTATTTCTAGACTGTCAAGTGTGGAGAATGAGGAAGTTGGAGATGCGCTGCTGAGGGAGAGCTCGGCAGGTGTTCTTGTACTGATGGGAAGAAGGCCTCGGGAACAGTAAAACAATGTCCTTATATGGTAATAGGTAATGTGGCCAAGCAGATAACAAGGGAGCAAAGCAGACAGCAGTGTAATGAAGCAGATAGTAATGACTGTTTAGCCTAGGTGCATAAACATTTAAATGTAGCCAATTGTATTGCTCATAAGGGCGCGTGGACTTTCACTCACAACCTATCTGTGTAGAGAGCACGGCACGTGATCAAAAGATGGAAGCTATGTATGCTGAAAAAGTGAAACAATAAAGGTCTTCACTTCACACACACACACCCCCCCGCCGCGGAGTCCGTGCCCTTTATTGCCACAGTCAAGCAGGAGACTAAAAGACAAATCAGAGAAGGAAGAGAAAGCCAAAGAAGATGATCTTGGCACATCAGCTCACATTCTAGAAAACCTCTGAAGAACAAGATTTGTGTGTCTCTCTAACAGTGAACAAGCTTTCCAGAAAAGCTTTGAGATTTTCTTTGATTCCAAGATGTCATTAAGCTGTGTATTTTCTTAGAGAAATGCTAAACTGTGTATGTTGGGTAGACATCCACCATAATCAATCAATTCAATTCAATTCAAAGTGAGAACTTCATTCACCTTTACTAAAAGCATCCTGGTTTTCATGCATTCATCTTCAAGGTATGTTTAATCTCCAAGTATTTGCTCAATGAAAATAATTAACAACTGCAAAGCCTAGTGCTTCAATTAAATGTTTTTGAAACATTTAGCACTTTCACACAGTTGCGAGGCAGATCTAATGAAATACAGTATATAATAGTGCTATTTCAGCTACCTATGCGGAATCACTTTTCTGGCATGTTTAGTGCAATTCTAATACTTTCCTTTTCTCCATCACTAAGACTGATATAAAGAAGTCATTTTCTTTCACTCTGGGGATATAGATGAGTCATGTAATTTGTGCAAAATTCCATTTTCCAAGGTACCTTGTACATATCTTACTAGTAAAGAAGCTTGGCTGGGATCTTTTACTGGCAATTCCTTATTCCATGGTGATCCCACATTCTGCCTGTTACAAAGTCATGTTTGTGAACTGCAGCCATATTTTTACTTTCTCATGATTCAGCTCTACCAATGCCAACAGGTAATTTGCTTTATGAATAAGTCCATTTTAACCATGTAGGCTAGCAGTCCCTAATTAGTTGCATGATGCCCTTTTATGTTCTCCCTTGCTTTAGCTGTCACGCATTGTGCCTTGCTCTCAAATCTGATAAATTTTCCTCCTCAGCTAAGATTACACAAACATTTAAAGTACAGAGTTGTCCTTATCACAAAGAATTAATCTGGTCTCTTTTAATTAAGTCATTTGTCAGATGCTTCATAGCCATCTGAACCTCGTATCAGAGTGCAAGACTCAAAAACTTTCAGCTAAGGCTTCTTTTGAAGTTTCTCCCCCCATAGGGATGCCTGAACCTATTTAGGCCTTTCTCCATAGCAAGTTCCACTGCACTGTCCTAAGTCCCTGTAAGTGTAGGGAGTTTGGGCTGGTTTTTAGGTCTTCTTCACATCATCACTAAAATTTGTTGTTTGCTTTTCATTTCAACAAAGAGAGCTTAAACATAGACCTGCCTATCGCATCTTCCTTTTTCCAGATCTGATGTTTACCTTTCTCAATCTCCTACTTTTATTTCAGAACACATGTGAAATATGGAGGATATGCATCCCCTTTCTGAATGGCTTAAGTTACTTCATTTTGGCTCTCATTCATGTATTTTGTTTGCCTTCTTCAAAGGCCTGTGTGCATTTGCCCTTCCTTTATACCTTCCCACAGAATTCTCATAATTTCTGTCAGCAATTAATGCCTCTCCCTTCACCTTTGTACCTTTTTCTACATCATCTCTTTATGCATAAGCTCATCTAACATATGTAAGATCATCTAACATCCATAAGCAGTCACATCCAGAGACAGCAAGACTTAAAAATGATTTCTGAAAAAAGAAAGGTTCATACATTTTGTACATAAACCAAGAAGTAAGTTTCAGCATGATTGAAATAAATTAAGAGAGCCTGTCCCATTTTTCTCCTGTGAAACTCCAAAGCAATTATCATACTGTTTGTTTGGTTAGGAATAGCACAAAGTTAAAAAAATCATTTCTACTTTGACTTTAATAATATTTTCTAGACCATTTCACTGATGTTACATGTAATACTATGACAATTCTCTATCTATGGGTGGCTTTAAAATTTCTCTGCCACTACTCTCTTACCCTTGTCCTTTGTCTGTAAGTAAACAGACAATATATACTATCCACATTATATATAACTGTAGATACCTTTATAGGCTAACAGCTTACTTTCTTCCCTTAGCATAAACTTTATCCATAAGCTGTGTTTCAAGAAAAATAGAGATGGGATCCTACTTAAAATCCACTTGAGCATTGCTAATAGGTCCAAGCATAAACAAACATTTCAGGAAGATAAAAATGCATTGAAAACCAAACTTCAATACTGATCAATTATGCGGCACTCTATATACTTGGTACTATCACTATATTTAAAGAGCAATGTCTCACATAAAATGGGAAACAATGCTGCTGTTTCAGAGGCATATGCAAAGAGGGCAGGCAGGGGGGAGAAAATCTTTCTTTGGACATCATCTCAATACAAGTAGAATAAATCAGAGATTTTGCTTTCGTTTTCTACTCTGTACAACTCCAAGTCTCTTTACTGCCCTTGTCCAAACTCCAATGAACATTATGTTTTGATTTTTGTGTAATTTCTTATTTCTATGCAAATTCTCAAATAATCAGATACATAATTTGGTTCTCTGATGTTCAAGACGTTCTATTTCCAGCAGAAAACCCAAAATTTGCTTCACTGAGCTAGTTTGAATAAATTTGTATTTCAGCTTTTACAAAACTGTCTATGAATTTATTCCGTGAGATTAGAAATCCTGTATTCGGTGCATAACAGCCTATGCAAGTTCTGCTAGAGGATAAAAATCTTATGAAATTACATGTAAAAGATAAAAACATTAGCACATGTTAATGCTACAAACAGAACTGCTTTCTTGATAATGCAGAATTCAAGACCCCACCCAAGTAACTTGAACTGCATGTCTGAAGTACACATACACTCAAATTTAATTTTTGTCCAAATTAAAAAAATAAATCCCTAAACTCTGCTGAAGGGTACAGTCTTCTCTTCTGTGTTCCTTTTGCATTTCTGCTTACTTCATATGCTTATGAGGCAGAGGTACTAACAGTATTTCCTTCTCTCTTTTTTAATTCCCCTGCTCTCCTCCTGCTCCCAGTCCCATACCTGTTGCGACAGACCAGCCACCGGGGCAGCAGAAACCCTGCTGGCTGGTGGAGCAGAGCCCAGACAATCTGCTTAAGGCACATGCTCTCCTTCAAAACAAAACAGGTACCCATCGATCTCCATTTCTGAGGCTGGCTTAGGCTGCTGATTTAATGCACGTTTACAAGAAAGGCTTTCCAATGCTGTAACTCAAAGCACAGTGAGGCAGGTGTCTGACAAGCTGAAGTATGTTGACGTCAAGAGAACTGCTTAAGCACTGGTTAAGCTCTTACGTCTACAAGGCCACGGTGAAGATTGCCTCCAAACAACACAAGGTTACGACATTTTAGGGAGATAAAGTAATAATTTTCTTAAGCTGATGTGAATCACTAGGCACGGATTTTTACCATTCGCTTGCAGAATAAACTTTTCCACAGCATTTCCGCAATAGCTCAGGGTAGATGGAATTGTAGTCGTAGAATATATTTTAGAAGAATGCTGAAATCTACACTATGAACCACAAATGAAGAAAAATATTCTTGAATACTCCTGCCCTAAGTTCAAATGAAGATGCTGAAAATCCAGTATCCAAACAGAATACATCTCAAGTGAAAACTGAAATGAATTTCAATACAAAATTGAAAGGAAACTGCCTCTCAAAGAAAATTCTTTTGAATGAGATGCGTGACCTCGGCTTTTCACACAGCATATATTTACAGAACATAAAAAACAAATTGGGCAGATGCAGTTTCTTTTGTCTCCCTTTTGACAGGATACGGGGGCATAAAGCAATGAACCAAACATACTGTTCCCCTGGCTTTCCCAATGAAGCAGACATTTACAGTATGCATATGCAGTACTAATAAGATAAAGGAATCACACATGCATCATTAATTCATAAAAGCAGAACTGAAAAAAAAAAAAGGTGGAAAAAGGAGGGAAATTGTTTCAAAGCAGTTTATGATCTCTGTCTGATTACAGTTTGGCAGTGACCCCCCTGCCCCCCAATTCTACTTCATTTATACAGTATATCTTCAACATTTCAACCAGCCAAGCCAGTTAGAGAAAAAACAGACATCCTTCTTTCTAATTACTTCCACAGAGTTTGAGTCACTTCAAGGAAAATAAATATTTTGAAAGTTGGAGTTGGAGAAAAAGAAAATTTCAAATATGCTCTTTTCTTCTGTTTTGACCGGAAGAAAAGCTCTCAGCTACATAAATGTTTTTACAGCAGGAATCTAGTGCAAAGCCCAGCATGGCCACCATCCACAATGTGCAACAGGCTCCACTTAATGTTCAGGCTTCTCTTGGCTTTCTATTATTTTCTTACATTACTTTGTCTGCTAACACTCGTTCTTCAACTACCAAGCTCCATGGTTACATTCAGCAAGCCATGCTGGTGGTAGCACTAAGAGGAAGAGATTTTATTATGACTTAGACCATAATGATTTGACCATGATTCACTTTTCCACCAGCAAAAAATAATTCACATCATCAGATTTCATTCATAGTTACTATGCTTAACAACATCAATAAATTACAGTTGAGTCATTGGCTTATATACTTTTACAAAGAAATATTTACAATATACTATTCCTCCTTCCAGGCTTTTCTGTTAAGAATGTAAATTAAAAAGTTAAATTAGCTCTGCAGTTCTTTACAAATATGTACTTAATTCAAATAATTTGTTTTTAAGAAAAGAGATCTCCCACTGATATTTCCTCAATTCATCATTTGGCAAACGCATTTTTATATTTAAAATATATAAAATACTTTAATGTATATTTAAATTATGTGGGCTTGTAGATTTTGTAGCTATAATTAAAGAGGAAATTAAACTTGATGCAGTTGATCAGCCTGTTTTGTTCACTATTTGAGGGGAAAAAAGCGTTCTCCAAAATCCTTGCACATGCAAAATTTGTCAACATTGCTGTAGCAAACATCTCCCCTAGGAAGAAAAGCTGACAGAGTTGCTGTGGTTCAGCCTGGGTAAGAGAAGGCTCCAGGAAAACTCTATTGAGGCATTTCAATATATAAAGGAGGCTTGTAAGAAAGAGGGAGAGAGACTTTTTACCAGTAGTGACAGAACAACGGAGGACAGTTTTGAACTGAGAGTAGATTTAGATTGAACAGAAGGAAGAAATCCTTTACTGTGAGGGTGGTGAGACACTGGAACAGGTTGCCCAGAGAACTTGTGGATGCCCCATCCCTGGAAGTGTTCCAAGGCCAGGCTGGATGGGGCTTTGGGCAACCTGGTTAGTGGGAGGTGTCCCTGCCCATAGCAGGGGGGCTGCAACTAGATATTTAAAAATCTCTTCCAACCCAAATCAGCCTACGATTCTATGACAAAACAACCCTTTTCCTTCTCTGAGCTATGACCTTGCCAGTACGAGAAACCCAAATCATGGACTTGCAGCTTTTCATAGGGCTAGTATTTTTCCTAGGTTTGTATTTCATGTATATTTATGTATGTATATGTATGTATGTATGTATGAATGAATGTATAAACACACACACTCTCGAGTGCCACTAATTTTGTCAGCCTAATTAGTTCTCAGTTTAGCTCTCCAACCTTTGTCTCTGAAAGCCCTCTAAGAGAAGAAGATAACCTTGAGTCTTGCCTCCTTTTTCCTTGAATCCCTCAGCAATGGGGGGGGGGGGGAGGGGGGGGTGGAAGTGACAAAACCCTGAACATATACACCTCAATCCACAACAATTTCTGGGTTGGATCAGCACCTTTAGGTAGCAGGTGAGCACTCCAACCTTTCTCCCCTCTAGTTATTTTTTCTTAAAATTGGAAATTAAACAGTCCGTGCTTTAGATACAGACACTTTCTGAATCTCTCTCATTCTTGCTCCCGTGTTTTAGTTGAGACAAGGTATGGCAAAAAGGCACCTGTTCCTGTTCTTCTTGGCATCTGTGTACCAGCTATGTTAGATTTTCATCATCTTCAAATCTATTGATTGCCCGTGATGGCTCTCTGCCACTTCCCACTACGTGGTCTTTCCAGTACTCCAGTGGAAATACTTTATATTCTGAATAGGCCGCATCTAGAATGCAGTCCTTTAGGGCTAGCTACAACTATCTCAAACTAAATGCAAAATGAATGCCATACTAGCCTGTATGGTCACCAAACAGTACTAAGAATGCATCAACAGAAGAACACAGTTTTCTAATTTGATACTTATATAAGCCATTGAATTGCCCAGGAAAAAAGGAAAATAAATATATGTAAATAAGTAATGAAAGGGAAACCTAAGAAAAAAATTATTGCTTTCCAAAACACAAATGAAACAAAAGGATGCAGTATATCTGAAGGGACTCCTTAGGGTCTGAGGGTTTCTTATGATGCTGTTATTAAGTCTGAGCACATGTGAGGGAAGTCTGCTTCAGGTACTTCAGATTTGAAAGGAAGATATTGGGGTTTTTCAGCTTTTTCTCCCCCCACCCCACCCTCCTCAACAATTCCTCTCCTCCATTGGTTACTTTGTGGGTTAAAAGGGAGAGAAAAGTGAAAAGATCAGTGGTTCAAGAACTCTGATCTCCAAACTGAATGGAATTTATGAGTGTTACTTATTTCCTTTTCCAAGAAAGGGATCCTTCACAAGGTCTAGTGTTTCATCCATGGATAGTCTAAAATTATGTCAGCTTAGTGACATGGGATTCTACAGGACAGTCCACCTTGCTACATCCTGTGAAACAGATACAGATGATGACATCAACAGCACCTCATTCTCTCTGCATCACAGGGAATGCAATAGCAATGTAAAAGTAACTACCACGTATGAGATAACTACCAAAGGTAGGAAGATAAACAAAAAACATTGACAATCAACTGAAGAGAATACTCTTCATCAGCCCAGCACATCCGTTTCTGCCACCAGTAGAATACTACAATCAGCAGTACAAGAACTTTTGGAGACATCAGTAACATAAAAGATAAGCAAATAAAATTTTTAAAAAATTAAATTTAATTTTTTTTAAAGAAATTAATCAATCCATAAAAGCAAGGCACAAATATGTAAGTTGCATCAAAGAACTGTCTGGACCGTCAGAAAAATTGTAGAGAGTAAGGACAGAAAAAGGAGTATGCAATATGAAGCAAATGAAGACACAGAAGAGAAAGGAGTGTTAGCTGTAGTTCACCAGCTAGTACTTCACAACAAAATTATGCTTGAAGATGTACCATAGTAGATCACTTCAGCCTAATGGGAGGAAAAGGAAGGGATTCAGAGCTAAATCACACACAGAATAACACTGAATTTTGCCAGCCCTTTTCAAGACACTCAGTTAAGAGAACAAAAGGATTTTTTCCCTTTAGGAAAAGCACCAGTCTTGAAACAAGCAGTTCACCATAAATGAAACTGCTGAATGCTTTAGACACACATTAGATACATATTCCTACATTTTTATATATATATATATATATATATGTATATAAATTAAATGAAAAGCTAAAATATGTTCTCCAGTTATCACAAGTATTTTTGTCAGCGGTGGTCTTAAAAGTAAACTCAGTAATAAACTTACTGATCACATTCATGCAAAGGTAGCAGGTGTAAAAGAGTCTTACAGCAGATGACACTCCCAAAGAAAAATGTGTATAAATGTCCTTTTAATACAAGAATTACAGACATTTGTACCACAAATCCAAAAAGGAAGTTAGGAGTCTAACTTCTACTTCTGTCCAAAGGTCAAAATTTTGATCCCATCGGGACCTTCCCCTGCTTAAGGGGAAACCTTTCCCCAGGTTTGAGGCAGACTGAAAATACTCACTATTCCAGATGCTCTTCTAAGCTTGCTACCCCTATACCCAAAAGTCCTTTACTTTTCTCATAACGTTAATACTACACAAGCCATTCTGATTGTTGATTTATACTACATGACTTCTTTCAAGTTACAGCTCTGGGGGCCAGGGCTGTACATTAGGCTATGTATGTTCTAATTCGAATGCCTATGTCATTCAAACTTCCGTTACAATTCTGAAAACAATATCCAGCACAAATTAATTGCATAATTATATAGTCCTTACTCAAGATCAGTTAGTTATTGTACCATTTTGTCTGTATTTTCACTACTTGCTCATAATTTCCTCTATAGATCAGTAATTTTAAGGCCATTTGAAGACAAGCTTTAAAAATAATACCGGTGATGGATACACATTGAAGCACTTCACTGCAAATTATTCCAAGCACACATTCATCGAACGCAAAAGCAAAGGTTGCTCAAATACATTCTTTTTTCAATGACTCCCTTGTCCCAAAAAGTGAATGATCAATGAAAAGAAAGTCAAGATCTTGACCACAACAAAATCCATATCCTAACACTAAATCAAGTCATCCAACTCACCTTGCACACATTCATGTAGCCAAAATCTTGCCTGCATAACTTTATAGAGCACAATCATAGAATCGTCTAGGTTGGAAGGGACCTTTAAGATTATTGAGACCAACCATCAGCCTAACACTGCCAGAACCACCACTAAACCATGTCCCTACACACAACATCTAGCCATCTTTTAAATACCTCCAGCAATGGCGATTCCATCACTTCCCTAGGTGGCCTCTTCCAAAGTTATGACTTCACATTTCTGGTATCTTTCTCTACGCTTGCTCAGGAGAATGTCAGTCAATATAGCCCTGCCAAACTAAACAATGAAGTTAGGCTCTGGACCATCACTCAGGAATGAGAACACAACAAATGATGATTTTGAAGGCAGAAGCAAAGAGAGTAAAGGCAAGGAATGGGATTGTGGAAAACAGAGTCTAAGCTTAGGCAGTCCAGGAGTTGCAAGGTGTGCCTTGATGAAGGCCGTTCTACCAGGCAACCTTGAGGAGCAAAGGAAACAAGCAGAAAGAAAGCAACTTACTCTGGCTTGTCTGAGGCAAGTCTCAAAGCATGAAAATTCACATTGTACCTGCTTTTTCTTTTTACCAGGCAGGCAAGGCAGCCTTCCAGTTTCATGGGACCAAATCTTGTAGGCTCTGCAGAAAGAAAACTTTTCTTCTCTCAACAGCACTAATATCTTCTGCTGAGGATGTAACAGTTTTACCTAGATAAGACCTACCCAGCTCCACACAGATGCACTAATCATCAACAGAAAGAAGTTTACAAGTTTTCCCACAGGAAGGGTAGGGCACTGTTCAACAACCACCAAAAAAATGTACAAGCCAAACTAAGCTGAACACAGTCTGAAGTTCAGATACCTAATGTGTCCTGTTCACTGAAAGAGCACAACACTGATACTGATCTTTGAATTTTTTTATCATAATGTCAAGGAATTTAAGTTCTGCTTATCATGCACTATTTAGAGTCGCCTTGACTACAGGAGCGCCAGATATGCTGTTTAATCTAAATTATATCTGCCACTTAATAAATAACTCGGGTGCTATTCAGGAAGATAACATTTCCATGACAAATTAGGAAATAGCAATATTATTTAAAGTCAACTTAGCAAAGCAGTTTATCACTTACAAATATACTACCAATTTTGTTACTACAGAGGGTATTTAAGGAAAAGTAGTCCAAACTCATATCCACTATTAATGGCTAAAACTTTACGTTTAGAAATACTTTATAAAGCATTTTGAATATTGATAAAATACAGACAAATTTGCAATAAAAAGCATTGCCCCAAATATATCAAAAGCTTAGGAAATATCAAGATATTGAATTACTGCTTTTGAAAGCTTCCATGTACTGCTTTTACACCTGACATTTTTTGCTCTGCTCGCTAAAGCCAAATCTGTCCCCTCTGCTTTCGGATGAAAAGCGGGAGATGAAAAATCAAGCAGCACTCCATCCTTGCCGAGTACTCTTTAAGGACCCTGAACTTCACAGCATTCACAATTGATAAGAACGTCTGAGGTTTGTTATTTGGGGTAATAAAATGTTGACAGGAAAATGAATTTTTTCAGCTGAGATCTATACATATTTTTTAAAAAATCACAAAATGTGGTAAGACTGTATGCTATCAGTAAGTCAGGGATGGGTTGGTTGGTTTGTTTTTTATGATACACACAAAAGTCGGCGAAATGTGACTTCTGATGTTCTAGCCTAGGACTTTGCCATAAAAACTATAGCATGCTACCTCTAAGAAAGTGTGTGCAGGATGTAAAAATGCTGTGCTGCTGCTCTTTGACAGCTGACAATACATGTCCTATGTGAAATACCCAGCACTGGGCAGTCAATACAATTGCAAATTGCCTGGATGCAACTCTTTTAGAAGACCAGCTGTCTACCCTTCTCTTACCCAGCCATACAAAGTGTTTGACGGGTTCCAAGCTTCGTATTTTCTGCAGCTAGGAGGGGGGAATTTTTGGCAGATGATATATATCTCTGGGATATGCCACTGGCAGAAATGAATTCAAGAGCAAACTTGGCTATAATCGGAATGAATTATAAGACTTCTCTTCATCGAGTTTCCTTCTGACTACAGGCTGTGATGTCCTGCATCTATGTTCACTGGCCAAATGTTATTTATTAGTTGATCTTTCAAGCTGTAGGCAACGCAGGCAGTATCTTGATTTTCTGTTTTAACAGGAAGCATTAACACCTCAAATTTATACTACTGAGAGGTATACACAAATAGTGTGGTGATTGTCATATTCTAACCCTATCCAATACATAACACCTTATGAAATACTAAACTCTTCTGAAATGTCTCCCAAAGATCCAATTATCTACTTACACTTCACATGATAAATTGAAAAGGTTTGGAAGCACGGCCACTTCCAGAAAACTTGTTTGCCCAAATTAACTACTGCCTTCAAGGAAAAAAAGAAATTTTTTGTAAGACTACAATTTTTTTTTACAACCAAAACTGTCAATTCTGTATCACTATTACCTCAAACAGTACTTTAAAATGCATATTAATTGTGAAATGCCATCACAGAGGTTCACAAACCACAAGCTACCAGCTTTTAATTAGACCTCCAACCTTCATGAAAACTGCTCATCATGCGCCACCTTTCAATTTTCTTCCTGGCTTGGCTGCCAGCAGAGGATGTCATCTCTTATAGAAGACATATACTTTTATGATAGATAAGTCTTTCAGTACATTTACACTGCATTTTGAGCATGACTGTAAGCCTACGTACATATCCAAATTCTCCCCTATTTTCAACACAAGATTGCATTGCACAGAGATATGAATGGGCACTCCTGGGTTTAGCAACCACACATACTCTTTAATCACGAAGGCAAAAAGAGAAATTAACTCTCCTAAGTAACCATCATCTTAACATGCTTACTGCAAAACTAAGCACCTTCAACTCATGAAAAAATAATTTATTAGATCAATATGCACATCAGCTGAGGCCTGAAATTTGTTTTTGAAAAATATCTCATACTCAATGACATGTATCTGGCAGCATCACTATCTACAGTAGCATCTTTATCAAGCAGAAATCTTTATGCTGCTACAATTTTGTATTTCACTGGTCAACAATTAAATGAATGAAAATTAGTGGTCACAAGTTTTATATCCTTAGAATGTAAGTGTTTGTTAAGGGGTTGTTTTAATTTAGTTGAAGACAAATATAAGACTGCAATAGCTCAAATGACATCAGAACAGGACCCTCAAAGGAAAAATAACAGGTGAAGAAATGTTGTGTCAGCCAGAAACGGTTTTCTGTTTTTTTAACAGAACTGTAATTTACAGGACTTTCCATAATGTTATTATAAGGCAGACTCTACCAAAAGATGCCAGAGACATAACCCATAGCATAAAGAATGTTACACCACTCTCCAAATTAGTATCCATTTTATTTATTTTTAACCAGGGACTACCCTTTGGATTATACCAAATCTACTTCACAAACCCAAAGTACGTATTTCTTTACTACTCCTAAAGGAAGAACGGGAAAAGGACAAGAAGATATCTGTGAGCTGCCAACACTTGTCTACTTTTTTTTGCTTTATAGAAGACAAAATGAAAACAATTTAAGGACAGTGTTTCAAGATAACCAGCTTAAAATATCTAAGCACTCTAATAACCAGAATATATTTAATTAGCAAAGGGCTTTAACAATAAGGAATGGTTTACTTTTCTCACAATCCGTCAAGTAAGAGCACTACAGCAAACAGTAAATACTGCTTAGAAACTCATTACTAAAACCCCACAAGGTTTAACTTCTGCAGAATCTATTCCCTTAGACACGTGCTTATTATTATCATTAATGCCTCCTTCACAGTTTCACACCCACTAATAAAATCTGAATCCAGTTTGAATAGTGACAGAGATTGAATTCATCTAACCTTGCTTCTCTTTCTATTCTTGGAAAACTGTTTCTTGCCTCTATTCCTGGTATCAGCAGTCACTCAATCTCAACTTAAAAAAAAGCTATTAAAAACTCTATTGGAGTAACACTTCTTTTACCTAGGCAAAATATAAACAGGCAGGTTCACTGCACCATCTAGGAAAACACTGAGCATCAGAACAGCATCTTATTTACTGTTCAGAAAGTATTTTCATTTGTTCTTGCTGTGAGTTACAGGACTGCAAGATTTCGTGAGTAGTTAATTACACACATAATTAGAACTCCTTCATATGAAAAGCACTCTATAATAACACAGCTTTGAAGAAAAAAAAAACTGAAGACTGATTCCGCCCTCCACCCCTTCCTCCAATAAAATACTCTCTCAAGACCTCCAAGAATTGCCTATTTGACATACATGGTGATGTCAGGAGCTAAAAAACTTCCCAATTAAATGTGAAGACAAAAAGTAGAATAAATGCAAAACCACAATATATACATTTTTATTTCTATTAAGAAGAGCTTGTGTTATTTAACGCTCTCCTATAAAACCAACAAGTATTTTCTGTTCCTTATGCTGCTACCAGAGCAAACATGCATCTAATTAATGGATTAAAAGTACTATTGTTGAAGGAACCAATAGACTCCATAATGTCATTTTCTTCATTTAATTACATAACAAAAAGGTGGCATATTCAAAGATTTACAGATCACAAATGTGCTACAATCTGCAATTACTGGTTTTCAACATTATGACACACTCTTAGACTGCATCTGCAATAAGATGTCATGATAGTACACACCAAAAAGGTAATAGTTTTAAAATTTACCTAAAGAAACCTAACAGATTCGTATATCAAGTAATAGAGAAAAACTAAGCAACTCAAGTACATCTTGGAGATCAGACATTGAATTAAGTATCAAATTATCATTAAGTGCCTTTTTCTTTGGGGCCTGTTTCAAGCCACATTAGTTTTAACTTCCTACATTTTAAAAATAGATCAAATTTACTACAGGAACAAAAGAAAAAAAAAAGTGAAGTGCTGTAAAAAAAAAACAACAAAAAAAACCCACTGGTAAAGTTACTGAAAGAAATCAAAGGTAACTGCTGCCAGATTTCAAATGAACATTTTGAGGAAGCCTGGGCAGGGGAGGGGAAGAGCTTGGCAGGTAGACAAAGGCCATTTTTCCCTCCAGCTTTCAAATGAGCAATAAACTAAAAGCTATTCACTTCCACCCCTCACTTAACATAGCCAGAGTCAAAGCAATGATTTCTTTGCTCAGATGAAGTGCCCCTTAAGCATGCCCTAGATTTGCAATGAATTCAGTGTGATTTTAGCTATACAGCTTCCACTGACTTAAATGGAAAATGCACGACAAAAAGACCAAGCAATTTCATATAGAACTTCTTTAAATGATTGCTACACTCATAAATCAGGTTTTGGAAACCTTAAGGCATCTTTTTTCCCAGTTCATACTGCCAGCAAATTATAACACACGGCATTTTAATTTAAGTACATGCATATAACGATACTTCAACTACTATACAATACACCCATTTAGGTGATTAAATAAGATGGGTATTTCCATCCACAAGCTGATTAGTTTGCTCACTTTATTACGTAATATTAGAGCTGGAAGAAAATTAGCATCCTCTTTTGTATTTAATTGTATAGAAATATACAATAAATAAATATACATTTGTATACTTATAGTATAGGAGTTGTCTCTTGCCTAGATCCCAAGAGAGCAGCTTTCAAGTTCAGCTTAAACAGTTAACACCATATTGATGAAATGCTTCTATATTAGCTTCTTTATCTGTTTATGCTTTTCAGGAAAAGGAACTGTGATTACTTCAGCAAAAATAAGGAAGTTTTAAATACAGGTAAAGGGGAAAAAAAAGTGGGCTTGAGGTTGGTTTAGTTTTTTAAATAACACATGTAGGCAAAAGGTTTGAAATAAATTATACCATCAGTTAGGTGCTGTTCAGATGAAATTGCAGAGGAATTTGTCAGATGGCTGGCTAAAGTAGATCCTTTATTACAATTTTTACAATTTTTGTACTTTTGCATAAGGTCAAATACTTTGAATATTTCATATTTGAAGAAACATTTACATTAAATAATACAATATGTATTTTCTGAGCCACTGTATCAGTGGAAGACATTTGATAACAAGTCTTTGCTCACTGCTGAAGCATCACAAAATTTTAACTCGCTCATAAGGTGCTTCCCTTTTAGAAAGTTTCACAACAGAAACAGAAACACTTTAAGAGAGGGAGCAAAACCTTAACCATAGATGAAGAGCAATTTTTCATAACTATTACATACGTCCAATATTATTTTGTCTATCTTTTATTAAGAAAGTTAGACTGAAAGTAACTACGGGGGAAATCAATGGGAAACAAAACACTAGAAAACTGAGCTACCACACGTCTGCAGGTCAACACCTCATTCTTGCTGGCGTGGCTATTACTCTTACCTTTGAATTTCCAATGGCAAAAAATCCTAAGGGAAATTTGCATCAAATGTATAAAAAAGAAGCAATGGGAATGTTATTGTCATCTCTTAGAAGATGGAACAACATAATGAGAAATATTTCTGGTTTTTCATTGCTTCAGTTTTGTAAAATAGTCAGTAAGACAGAAAAAGGATGGCTAAAGGGAAAGCGTATGTATTCACCATGCAAAAGGGTTTCAAGTTTTAAAAGAATACACCTATATATGTAAATACAGCCTACATATTATGGATATGTTTATATGCGCATATATGTGCATACCTGTGTACATGCTTACTTTAAACCCCTCATTACATAGTAATCCATATCCTGTGACCCTCACATGATGTAGACTCACGGGAGTCCTTCGTTTCAGGCTGTTTCTTTCTGTGGAGGAGACAAATTCAAATAGATGTATATTCGTAAGTGCAAAGATCTTTGCATTTCACCATTCCACAGCAAAGAGGAGGCTGCAAGGAAGGACTACAAGGAGTCTCCCACACTTAAAGATCCTTGAGTCATCTCATCTGAGGAACCACGGGTTCTCCAGGAAAACAGCTGGGAGGGAATGGTTACCAGAAGCAACATCTTTTTTTCAATCAACAGGCTAGCAGCTTTATTTTCCTCTTGCATCTGCTTTCAGGATCAAAAAAATATGAAAAACTTAGAGATACTGTCTTGAAAATAAGAGCTGTGCAAGTTTTCAAAAGGCATCGGGGCACAGATTCTCTGCTAGAACAAAAAAGACGGGGAAAACACCATAAGTGTGCTTTTCTCAGCATAGCAATAGAAAATAAATTGCTTTCAGTAGCAAAATACTAGAGATTTAATACTAGAGATTTAAGACCCATGCCTATTAAGTCTTTCTTCTATGGTATGCCTTTTCTCTGGATGCTAAGCCCAGAGAGCTGGTATTCCAGGCTTTCTTATTATGAAATACAAAAAATTATGAACCAATATTCATATTATCCTGTGGTAGACTGAGTCACTGTAAGTTTCCACCTCATTCTCTAGTCATACCATAGCGCAGTTTTCAGCCTACATCTAAGACTTCATGTTTCTTCCTTGAGAGCAGTGAAGCTGATGAAATCTCTTTCTAAAGGGATCAGCTGAAGTGAAACTAAATGGAAGCCTGAATAAGAGCTCACCCTTCACCTGCATTAATAACTCCCTATAGTCAGTCTGTGCAAATCTGTTAGTGTGAATCTGCTTCACGCAGAGCACTGAATCCAAATGAGCCTGAATTCTGACAAACATGGAGAGAGTCCAAAATAATTTTTGCACTTTTTAAACTACACAGATTTCTAATTTTTGCATGTTTCTAAATTTTGCCCTGTGGCTCCATCCAGGAACCACAGTGCAGCTTGTATTTTAAATGCAGCTGGAGTCTGCTCAAGATGTGGCTCACATTGCTTGCAATGACAACAGAACACGTTTTGTGTGCAAGTGTCCGTGTTGGGGACGGTTAAATTGTTGCATCCAGTGTTTCATATCGCTTCATTAGGTTTTGCTGTATTATGTAATGAACGTATATTCTATTTTTAGAATGAATAATAAAATAAAGAGTGTTAAGATGGTGCTTAAATACAACCAACTTGAAAATTCAGAAAGCAGAGAGAGATTATGCCAAGACAACAAGGAAAAGTGAACAGGAAGAAAAGAAGACACAATTCCTTGAGTCATCTCTTCCTAAAGCAGAGTGCTGAAGCTAATGTTAGAAAAAGTGTTTTGGGGGTGATTTTCTTTGGGGTTTGTTGGTTTTTTGTTGTTTTTGTTTGGTTTTTTTTTATTGCTATTATTATTTTTTAAATCAATGTACAGCCTTGCTTGGATTTAAACTGCTAGTCTTTCCTTAGCCCCTGGCTCCATTTAGCGGCACTGGAAATTAAAAAGGCCAATTGCTTAGACCCCAGATTACCAAAGACATAAACAAAAAGCCTCAAAACAACAGCTCTGAAGAAAGCACAAGCGGTGAGCAGAAGCAGATAAAAGCTGGTTTACCCCCTCTGGGAACAGGGAAGGAACTGGTCAGGGATAAGGCATATTTGGGTAAGACTGTCTAACAAAGAAAACACTGGCTGAGCTCTGTCTCCGGAGAAAAACAAATCAAACCAAAGAAACCAATGCACTCCTACTACCAATACACATCCTCTCTAATCGTCTGATTAGAGTCAGCTAGAAAAGTCATTTCAAAAGAAATTAAAAAGAAAGCTTTAATTTGGGTTCTTTCATAAATTTTAGAGGGACTGCAGGCAATTTGAACTCTAGGGTAAAAATATCTGCTTAGTGTCCACCTTGACAGTACCCACTAGCACTTGTCATTTTCCAATAACATTACTTTAAAAAAAAAAATATTTTGGAGCACAGCTCCTGCTGCTGTGAGCATTGTGAAAACCTAGTGGACATCAATTAGTCATCCCAACACACAAGCATATGCTGCAAATTCTAAAACACTGCGTAATTAAGAAGAGTACTTTCCAACACTCACATATGGTGCTGTAGATTCTAAGAAAAAGTCAACAGTTTTCAACTGCTTTTTCCTAAACAGCTTCCCAATAGTAAATTTTCTCCCCTTCTTCCTTTAAAAGATGCACCCCCACAGAGTCATACAATTCTCTGAACTGTCTTTAGACCTCTGCTTGTGGATGAAAGCCTGAAACTATAAACTTTATTACGTTTAAATAACAAAAAAAACCAACCAAACAAGCAAAACCCAACAACAAACAAACAAAAGCACAATAGCACATAAAGCCAGATCTGTTACTTGAGTATTTCAGGATCAGAGTGATATTTTAGCATCAAAAGAAAGCATCTGAAAAGTTACTATTTTCTAATTGTTCCAAAGGTAATTTCCATCTAGCTATACTTCAGTCATAATATGCATGATAGTCCAAGCTATGAAGTACTGTATTTAGGCATTTTATTTCTCCAGAATTACCTGGTTTGGTGTTTTCAGACCCCAAAAATGTTTAAGGGAAGATGTGTCATTCAACTGATCTTTTTATTTTTTTTTTAACTTAGAAAGCTTCTTTAGAACACAACTAGCTTTTTTATGTTTCAATAGAAACCAGTGTCCTTAACAATTAAATAAACTGGAATATGAAATTACATTATGGTTTATAAACAGAATTTAAGGTCCTGCTGAAGGAACTCTGACATCCTTTTCTCATCTCCCTAGTTTCTTAATGACAACTTAACGAAGCTTAGAGATAGGACTAGTTCTATTTAATTAAAACTAATATTGCTTGAAAGGGAATTTGATTAGGAATAAGGAAGTTCATATGACTGAGACTACAGAGATCTGGGTCCTATCACTGCCCTTCTTAATTCACCTTGGGTGAATAATTTTTTCTCTTCTCCTCTCTATTTCCCCATCTGTAAGCCTGGGAATTAAAAGAGAAGGAAGGAAAAAGAAAAAAAAAAAAAGACACTGACCTCTGTCACAGAGTGTCTGAATGCTAAAAATACTTTAAAAAAAATTAAAAAGCCACAGACATTTCAGACAAGAGGGGTCAGAACGGATTTGAGATGCATCAATTTGCATCTCCAACTACTTACATATGCATTAACATATGAACATTTAAATCAACATTAGCAAGAAGCATAGTGCAAGGTTGAGGTCACTTCAGAGTGAGTCCAAAGCTGTTCTAACAATTTTAAAGGAGCTCCCCTCATTTCTAGCAGACCATGATCTGTGCTGCAAGCCAAATGGAACTTATTTCCTTTGTAAAGAATTTTCCTTCGATATGGATACTTTTTTTAGTTGGAGGCGTACATGACATGATTAAAAACAACCAGCTTTCTATTCTGTTTTTAATGGATAGACTGAAGTCCCCTGAAAATAGTGCTCTTTTTACAATGACATTAAACATTGCAAGAAAATACAGATAAATAAATGCATTAAGATACATCAACTTTAGTGTCATGTAAAAGATCCTCTAATTAGAAAGTAAGTTGCATTAAAACAGACAGTAAACTGTTCTACTGAAGTCATCTAGCAAGGAGGTCCAAACCCCTGCTTTTTTAAAATTAAAAAATGAAGATACGGGGGAGAATTTAAATAATAAATATCATAAACAACCTTAATTTTTTTAAAATATGTGAATTCTTTATTTTTTATATAGATATTCTTAATGAGGAAAGCAAAATACTCTTGAATGTTAAACCTAATCATTAAAACCACTACAGTGCTGAAAATGAGCATCTTCCACTCAATGCGTTCTGCTGTCCTTGCTGTATAAAACAATGACAAATCGTGATTCAGACATAAAAACAGTGCTTTTGGCAGAAACGTAAGCTTTGCACCATATGAAATTTGACAATCAAAGTTGGTTTTTAAGCTGTGGAAAATTTACCAGCTGTTTAACTGTACTAATTTGAATATCATACTTCAAAATAGCGTTTCACTGTCCAGTAAGATCCAGTAAGTCCGCTGAAATCTTCTTAGTACAGCATGAAGGCATAGGCAAAATATTTACATTAGCAAGTTCTGTAAATGATACTATGTATCTTTATATTTATTCCCTCATTCAAAACCCACGTTTGAGATATAAAATGTATCTTTGCCACTAGTTCACATGAAAGAGAGAGACGTTACACAGGCTATTCTGAGCTTCATGTTTTAAGAATTACAGCAGAAGATTATTGAAATTTTAAACTTAAGAGCTTTTACACTTACTGTTTAAGGTCACCTTCACGAAAATAGCACAATGGACTTGGTTCAATCCCTATCATTTTTCTGTTAAGATTCTGAATTGATTCCATGATCATATAAAAACAAGTTCAATACACAATTAGAACTAACTGTTGCCCTTACCACTGAAATGCACAAAGCAATTTGTGATGAAAAAGAAAAATAATTTTTCTTTTCTGAGGTTCACTGCTTAAAAAGGTATTTTCCATATAAGTGACATTTCTCAGCCTAATTCTGAGAACTAATCAGATCAGTTTCAAGAAAATATCAAACCATTGCCCCAGGCAATGTTCTGAAAATTAAACTTATATTATATTCAATTCAAAAGAAATGAATTACCTTTTTCTAATGAATGCTTTTCTGTATATTAAAAATGAGCATATTTGCCGTTTAATATAAATATGCTTTCAATTACAATCATCTTTACTGTCTTGCATATCTTCAATGTGATAACCAGTAACTTTGATTCCAGTGTTCTACATAAAAGGAAAGCAACAAATGTATTTCTGATATTGTGGCATTTAAAAAAAACAATGATCTTTCACATGATAGACAGTTTGCCTGAATTAATTTTCATATGAATGTATATATTTTCTGCCAATTCTGCACTGCACTTCTGAAGGACAGGACTAGGGACAAAACCATGTATTTTGAGCTCACTAAATGAGCTGAAGCGGCAATATTTTTGGGGCAGACAAGATACAGGAACTCAAAAAGATTTTTTACTTTTCCCTTAGTAATCAACATGGTTGTAAATGCAGTGAAAGACACCCCTGCATTATCTGAACAGAAGCAAAGTGATCCCTCTCACATAACCATAAAATAAGCTAGAGAAACATGGTCTAGATAAATAAATAAGCAAATGGAAAATTGTTCAAAAAAACGTACTGAGAATAGTTGTCAATGGTAACTATCACAAGAGAAGGATATTTTGAGTCCAATTCCCATCAATCTGATCTGCTACTACTCCCAACATCTAGATGATCAACTCTGGTTATTAAACTTGCAGCTTGTGTGATGGAGTGCAAGCACAATGAAAACAGAGTTGGAATCCAGCATGATGTGGGGAGATAAAAAAGGGATGGAACCTGATCCCACAGACAACTCCCAGATTGAGAGACAACTAACTTCACAATAACAAACAGGCAATAGCAGAAGATAAAGGAGCCCTGTAGCAAAAGGCCAAGGAGCTACCAGGTGAACCTGCCTCAAATTCATGTCACAGAATTGTCAGAGTTGGAAGGGACCATAGAGGTCATCTAGTCCAACTCCCCTGCTAAAGCAGGGTTGCCTAGAGTACGTTACTCAGGACTGCATCCAGATGGGTCTTGAAAATCTCCAAAGAAGGGGACTCCACGACCTCCCTGGGAAGCCTGTTCCAGGGCTCTGTCACCCTCACCGTAAAGAAGTTTTTCCTCATATTTAAGTGGAACCTCCTGTGTTCCAGCTTGAGCCTGTTGCCCCTCGTCCTCTCACTGGGATCCACTGAAAAGAGTCTGGCTCCCTCCTCCTTCAAACCACCCTTTCACCCTTTAGATACTTATAAGTTTTGATAAGGTCTCCCCTCAGCCTTCTCATCTCCAGGCTAAAGAGTCCCAGCTCTCTCAGCCTTTCTTCATAAAGGAGATGCTCCAATCCCTCAGTTATCTTCGTTGTCCTAAAGTGGACTCTTTCCAGTAGTTCCCTGTCTCTCTTGAACTGGGGAGCCCAGAACTGGACACAGTATTGCAGTTGTGGTCTCACCCAGTGCAGAGTAGAGGAGTAGAATGACTACCCTCGACCTACTGGCCACACTCTTCACTACGCAGCCCAGGATTCCATTGGCCCTCTTGGTGACAAGGGCACTTTGCTGGCTCAATATGGACATGAGAACACCATGCTGACATGTACAGACAGCAGCACAGCAAACTCCCTTGCTTCTCAGCATTGTAATTGGTCAGCTGGAAACATGAACATCACCAACACCACCACCACCAACAGCCTCACCCTGTTCCCTTCTCTAGCAGATTGGGATGAAGGTCCACTAGTGGGAAACACACGCTGTGCATCCCTCCAGTAAATAGCTGGAGATACTTAAGTCTGCCCTGCCTCTGAATCCTCTTGTCTCTAGGGGCTTCACACAGACATCCCCACTTCCCCTCAACCCCACTGTCTCTTTGGCAGTTGTCCTGGATCCTCTGGTCACTCCAGCAGCTGCCTCCTTCAGGTGCTCAGCACATACATATCTGGCTCCCAAGGCAACTTAACCTTAACAGCCTTGAAATGCCCTTCCCTTGCAACACACAATGTGCCCCACACTCCTGGGCAGTGACCCACACACACACTCTGAGGGCTGCTCCAGAGAGCTGCTCCTATTGACCCACAGAGATAGGCATCAGCCCTAGGCTATGGGGCTGATGTCCCTCCTGGGACAGCCCTGGAATGGGCATGGGGATCCTTTCTCTGAGACACTAGGGTTCCCTGCCTGCCATCAGGCCTCTCTGTTCCTTCTTGTATGTGGAGATGTGCCTTTTATCATATAACTTCATATTTTGAAAGGCAAAGTAAAAAAAGAAAAAAAAAAAAAAGACAAAGTGTAAGCAATGCATATAAAAAATTAAAGTACAGAATAACAAGTAAATTACCTAAAAACATTGAAATAAGTAACAGGTAAATAATTCAGTTAAAAACACAAAAGTATAGAGAGCAGGGAATTTAGCAACAAAACCCATTAACTCATACTTTGAAAGATATTTTAAAGTCTGGTAATCCACTAGTATGAAGTATTCAACATTCAGAACACTTCTAATAAATTGTTTCTTCCAGCTAGCCAGTCTACTGATCTAGGATCAAAATGTTGTTTTCAAGGTTACCAAGTTCAGATTTGCCAGGTTCCAAAGGCCTTTCATCCCTCTTTTCAGTTCCAAGCCCACTCCATTCCAGATTAAGGTATTGGTTGCTCCCACGTGCTTGGTTCCCATCTAGTTTTTTTTTGTTTGATATTTTTGTTTTCTCTTTTAAAGAAAAGAAGAAAATAAAAGAGAGACTACATTACCCAGGGACATGTGTGTTACTCCACCAGCATCTTCACTTGCTCATTTTTCCAGGGGCTCTACATCATGGATCCATAATATTTTCAAAGACAAATGAGAAAGGAGAAAGCAAGGATGAGAAGGCTGCTAAGCTGTAGCTACCCACCTTTGCATGTCAGGGCTGCATTCACTACCCACAAGGAATTGTTGTAATGGAATGAAGAAGACTGCAGGAATTTTTATGTCACTATCCATCGCTTGGCCACAGAAGCAGCTCATTAATTTCCAAACACAGACTTTACCCACTCATGTTCCCTGAGCACCTAGCATCAAGGATTCCGCCATTCAGTTTTAACTGAATTTTTAACACCTGAAGTGTTTAAAATATTAAAATACTTCTCAGTTCACCAAAGATAATGCTCATTCCATGACTTGATTTTCAGTTGGTGGAAATCCAATCTCTTTCATTAATGTGTTTTTTTTAAAAATAATTTAAAAATCATTCTCTTGTTCTGAAAGAAACTTGAAAGTCTTTCCCCACAACTGCTGCGGAAGTCCAGCCAAGACTTCTGAGAAGTATGGTACTGTATTGAAAGACTCAGCTTTAAGAAAAAATGTAAGCAACTTTTTTTTTTTAAACCAGTGGCATTTTATTTCTTCTTAATATGTAATAGAAAACTCTCAAACATCAAATATTTTCTCATCTTACCAATGAAAACATTTTATTCAAATTCCAGATTTTAAGATGTCATTTTACCTTCTCTTGTAAAGAACAAGGCGTTAGAGATCATACCAGACATTTCTAACAAATAGACAAGACAGCTCATTACCTTGAGAAGCTAAGCGTAACACACAGTTGCTGAAGCATCTTAGTCTACTTCATTGGTCTCCCTGTTTAAGGTAGCAAAATATTCTGAAAAGCCTTTGGCAGGCATATGTTGTCCTAGAAAGATGAAGGCCTTTAAGAAGTACAGACATAGGCTTCACTTTTGCCATATAGTATTAGTCTGAGTGAAGACTCAGACTAGATGTCAACATACCTATAGCACATTTCATCTATCCTCTAATAACTAAGAATTTCTATGTTAGTTTCATCTATTCGGAAATTCGAAGCAGTCTGTCAGCAAACATTACGTTCATGAAGTGTATAAGCACCAGAGTTACAGGATGGAGCAAGTCAGGGGTCTACGTACCACCTTGCGCACAGCAGCAGTTGGCACCTCCCATACCATCAGAATACGAGAAAACAAGACAGCACTTTTGTGTTACGGGGATTCCTCCTGAGGGCACCTCCTCCTACTCACAAATTTTTCCTCCCAGTGCCCATAACAGCTATTTGGGGAGGGGGGGGGGGGGAAGTCTCTTTGTCCTTTTTCTCTCCTGTTACTCTCTATATCCTACTAGAGCAGGACTTCCACTCTATAGTAAGAGTAGGAACAACTGCACTATATATAAGACCATGGTGATCGACAAAAACAAAAAGCAAAAACCCACAACCAAACCCCTGGGAACTCTTCCCAGGTTGAACTGGCTTTGCAGGTGGCCTTTGACGTTTAAATAAAATAATGTGAAAATCATTTGTTTTAAATAACTTTTTTAAATGGCATATTGCCATTCCTGCCACAGGAAATTAAATGATTTTTTTACACTATTCTAAATATTCTGTGGCCTGGGCTCCCAACTGCTCTTGAGCTTACAAGAGAAATGCTTACTGTTAGACTAGGTGACTAATAAAAGTAAACTGTGAACACTGCACGTGAGCAAAACTAAACAAGAATTGCTACAAATAGCATTTAAAGATCTCGGAAAGTAACTCTATGCATATCAAGTAAAAAATGAGTTTATTGATTTACCAGGCCTTTTCTCCTCTCTTGGTTTTCTGGACAGTATTCTGCAGCAAGTTCTTTGAGCTCATTACATCTCTTCTGAATATCTAGAGATCTATCATCTTCCTCCAGATATATCTCAATTCATCTTTGTTTCAACTACAGCACACACTTTCCCACTAGAGGACTATAATGACACACTTTGACCTTGGACCAGCTAACCCATCCTTCTGCAAACTGGGAATTAACGAACTCCCTATATTAGCCTGATGAACAGCAGTGTTTTAGGGCCACCAAACTTCACTGACATCAGAAGGCAACTGGAAAAATCAAAACATTCAGGGATGAAAGGTTTCCTGCACTAAGCAAGAAACCTTTCTTTTGCTTTTCCATGTTCCTCTTTCTTGAGTCCTACTCCCGCTTTCAGCTGTCTTTGTAGAAGGTACAACTGCTTAAAGGAGAGCTGCATGTGCTACAACACAATTACTTCATTTTCCGTAGCAGTAGGTGACCTTGTCTGAGTTTCACAGAATCAAAGGCTAAATGAGGTTGGAAGGGGCCTCAGAACATCATTCAAGCTGACCTTCTGCCCAAAGCAAGTTCAGCTATGAAATCAGATCAGGTTTCTCAGGGCTTTATCCATCTAGGTCTTGAAAACCCCCGGAGATGGAGGCTCTCAACTTCTTTGGGCAACTCAATCAACTACCTGGCTGTTCTCATGGTAAATTTCTTTTTCAACAGAAATAAATTTTTCCTAAACTGTGTAAATTATGCTGGATTCACTGTTTGTGGTCCCAAGTGTATGACAGTAGTTATTTTTCTCAGACAAGAAAGTGACTCTGTAAGTTTTCTATATAGAAGTTCTTTGGAATGGTTTATTTAATTGGTTTCAAACAATATTTGTTTTAACTCTTGGTATTTAAACTACTCATGTGTTGCTAACCAAAAATAATGCCATGCTTAGAAGCCCTTGTTGAAAAAACTAATCTGTCACTGTCACTGGATGATTTTATAAAAAGTTTTAAAAATGCCAAATGTGAGGGAAATTGGAAGACAGATACATTTTAATAATGCTTTACCACATGAATTTCACTGTGCCAGCTGCCATCATACAAACAAGCTGGAAAACCAGCATTTAATATACAGCTCACCAAGAATCTCCAACAGCAGCCCAAACTGACCAACGGCTGGAAAGTAATTAGACAAAAGCTGAAATTGCTACAAATGTGGCAACACAGGAAACACTTGGAAAGTTTAAAAAGTTGAGTCTCACTCTTCAAACCTTCTGGACTAATAATATCCAATAGCAAGGATCTCTTATGGGAGAAAGGAAACATTGGAAAATGATGCGTGCAGTTTGAGAAGAGGACAGCCTGTTAACCAACACAGGCCTGTTACTCCCTGAGTTACCAGAATACTTCATTGCTACCAGCCATACACAAAAACAAAATCACATGTCTCGAAGAGGATCTGAATAATGCAAAATACACTAGCACATCTACTTTGCTATCTACTAAGTTGTGCACCTAAATGAAAAAAGAAGCAAACAAAAAATTGAGAACACACCCAAAGAGCTAACTCCTCCTTTTTTTAAAAAAAGGTTTTCATTAGGTTATCTATTGAAACCAATAAAAATCTGAAGTATTATATAATTTACTTCAAGTAATTTATTCAAAAGGGCAAACAAAACACTTGTCTAGACTAGACTTAACATTTTTTTAAATCCCATCAGAATGAAATCATCTGTTACTGCATTTATTACTCTCTTCCTTCATTTCTTTTTAGTAAGGTCAAGTGTCACTATCAGGCTGTTGCAGTGTTCACATTAAACAATTGCTGAGAATGTTTCTACTGCCATAAGAAAAAAAAAAAAAAATCAGTGAATAATTAACGCCTGAAAAAAACTTACACATTCATTAGGAAAAAAAAGTGAAGGAAAAAGGGCATTCCTGGGTTGAGAGATGCAGAGATTTCAGTTCAGACTACAAATTAACAACAACATGATTGAAGTAATCTCTGATTTCAAATACAGAATTTAAAGGACTAAGGTTAGGGGAATACATACTGTTACCATTTTCTCCATCAAGTGTATAGGAAAATATATGCTCAAAATACATTCCTCAACCTTAGCTTTGGCTAGCCAGTAAAATGGAATATGCAGTATATTTCTCTGAGACCTTAATACTATCTCCTTCTTATGAACACTGGTCAAAATGAGAGTTCCTTTGATTTAAAAAGGTTATTCAGGAAAGCTAAGATACATCCAGAAATACGATTCAAAACTGATGACTTGGAATGAGAACATACATATCTCATAGTCTACAGGTGCTCTGAAGAAAAAAAATTATTTGAAATTTCATTATTTCAAATTATACTATGCACCCAGTTATGAATAGGTATAGGCCCTGATCTGTGGAAATAGGTTGTTCTTCAGTATTATATAATGACAGTATCATCTGTCTCATTTATAACTACATAAAATGGGAAATACAGCTTTTAAAGGGTGTGGGGTTTTTGGTTTATTGTTTTGGTTTGGGGGTTTTTTGTGGTTTTGCTTTTGGGTTTGCTCGGGGTTTGTTTGTTTTTAATCTGTGCTTTTTCACAGCAATTCAGGATCCTGATTATGACCCAGGTTTGGAACTCTGTCAATTTAAATTACTGGAGTAAGCCTTACACCCTTACACTTGATTTCAGTGTTGTCTATAATTTGGATGTCCTCCAGAGAACTGATACGTTGACTTTCATGAATAATTTTATTATACTTAGATCTAAACCCCTTACAAAGAGGGGACTACTTTTCAAACTCAAAAAACATGAATAGCAAGAATACCTATTTGTGTAGCAATCCTAGTTTACAAATGAAACACAATACAAAACTCGTGTGTTATTACTTTTACTGAAAATTGTATTGATTTAAACTTAACAGATGTAAGCAGTCAACTTAAATATGTGCAGGACTAAACTAGATTAAAGGGAGATGGGGAGAGCGCCAGATTTACAGAAGCACTTATATACCTACAATTACTAGCATGGGAGGAATAATATATAAGTTAAATCCCCCCAAAGACAGGACAGATAGTTTCACATATTCTCATACTAAAGGCTGCCTGTCTTCAAACCATGAGGTAATCCTGAATGTAGATTTAAATCCCTACCTGCAATTGTAATGCAAAGAACTCTCAGTGCAGCATACCTGTTCTATATAATAGATCAATCAATAAAACCCCAAAATAGCTGTATATCTTGATATGCAGAAGCTAAAATGACACTTAATTTTTTTCCCTGAATAGCAGATTTAATTTTACTGTGCAAATGAAATTACTGAGAACTGTTCTTAAGATACTAAGTAGGCTGAATAAAAAGAATACCCCCTGCCAATGCTCTATTGATAAAATGATTAGAGTAATTATGAGTCTATCAAGATAACATGTTGTATTAAATAAGGAACAGAATACAGAAGGACAATTTTCATTGGCTGCAAACAGTTGAAATGTTAGTGTTTTTCTCTAAGGGCATATAGCTTCGTGTCCATTGAAATGTTACTAAAATTGATCTAGAAAGTCACCATGGTACACACTAAATGGATATAAAACTGCCAGGTATATACAGATGTGAAATTTTCTTTCTAATGGGAAAGAATACCAATAACATGTATGAACTGAAATGACAGTGAAAAGTTAATAAATCCAATGCCAAACACATAGTGAATGTGTTAAATACTGATATCCATAGTACAACGAAAGTGCACTGAAAGAGAGCCACAGCACATGCCTAGACTGAAAAAAAGAAAAGCCTTACTTTTAAAATCAATTATCAATAACCAAGTAGGTTACCTAAAATCTTGATCTCCATAAATATACAGAACAGATAAACAAGATAAAGATAGTATTTCTATCTGCTAGATTAAGAGGTGGACCTCAGGAACAGCTAGATTCATATTCTGCATCCGTTTCAAGTTTTAATCACAGAGACTAATCATCCACAGTAGCAGTTTAATGAGGATCTTTATTCACCAAAGCAAGTGGACATCTTGCTTTAAAGATACAATGAAGTCTAAATCAGAAATTTTCTGAATGTTTCACGGAAAGACAACTACACAAACTGGGTTGAGCTCCCTCTTTCCTGAACCTGTCTCTTTCAAAAGATTTTTCCAGTTTTCTTACTTTATTGCCGCACTTCAAAACAGAAGGGGAGTTAAAATAAATTAAAAAAAAGGGGGGGGGAGGGGGGTGGGGGGGAGGCAGGAATCTAAGCTACAGAATGTCCCAGACTTGACTTTATTCTTCATTTACATTTTTTTTAGAAAAATTTACATTCTGGAAAAAAAACCAAAATGAGGACCAAGTGAGGCTGCGCTCAAAGTTACAAGAATTTGGGTGTCTGCAGTGCCCTGGAGGAATGAGAATGTAAGTATCAAACTCTTCTTGTGCAGGACTTTCAATTTTTGGGCAAAAATAAATGCATCTTAGTAAAGGATGACACTATTACTCCAGCTCAACTTATTTTTCCCCAAAGACATATCAAATAATTTTTGGTTTAACAAAAAACATAGTAAGCAAAGTTCCCTCTTTTATAGTGAGCAGTAATATCAGAATTCTAATATTTCAGATTATTTTGGTTATAGCTTAGCAATAAAACTGAAAATATTTCACACAGCCTTAAAAAAAAAAAATCAACAAGAGAAAAAGTTAGAAGATAACACTTAAGTCTATTTTATTCTGTCTCTACTATGCAATATGCTGTGTAATCTCATGAAGGCACAGTCTTGGAGGAGATCCCAAATGCTGATTAGATGAGTTTAAGGATAAATGAGAGGCTAAAATGTAGGTATTTCGGATGGTTTTGGTTCACAGCTTTTCTTGTTGCAGCTTTTGAGCTTGTTAATTTGTTTTTTTTAAAGCAAACATACATCAGATATCTAAATCTGCACTTTGAAAATAGAAACAGTAAATAAATATATTCTAGTTTCATCCTTATTTACCACTTGAATGAACAGAACAATCCATTACCCTAAGAACTACAATTTGGGGATTATTTACCCACACAAACATACATTAAAATAATTTCTGCACCAGAGAAAGCAGATTATGGAAAAGTATTATATTCTGTCAAACAGAAGGAAATTTGTGCAACCAGCACTGGGTCTTTTTTAAGCAGGAATTCTTGATTCATTGCAGGTGTTTCAAGTATTTACTGGTTTAGAATGGATTCTTGGAATAACATTCCAATTCACATTTTATGTCTTCTGAGAAATTGAAGCGATGTACTCTGTTTAGCTCATTTCAAGTTCACCAAGTGCAACAGCAAACAAGAAATGTCCATCTCAGAGGAAATGGGGTAAAAATTTGCCTGGTTGTTTGCTTTGAGGAAAAAAGGAATATCTAGTAATATTTTTGTTTCTTTTAACCATAAATTCCAAGGAAAACCATCTGCAAGGTGCCAGGCAACATCCCAAGGAGTTCTGTAAAATACGAAGCATTGTATTTGTCTTGTACTTGTTGGGCTATGGGCAATTCTGAACATTTAGAACAGATCACAGTCAGATCAAGATATTTGTGCTTATGGACCACTCTATTCCTTAATTTTAACCAATAAGTTGAAAAGTCCTAGGTCATCCCCATAAACATTTAATTTCTGAAATTCTGTAACGGCATGACCAGATGGCTGAAACTATCACACAAGTCAACTGGGATCTTTCATAAACTGTTCAACATGCAAAAAGTCAAATAAGAATCCCCAATACTCCACATACTTCTCAAAGGATCGATCTCACTCTACGAGGGCTGCAACGACATCCCAAAAATCAGGTTTGCCTGTTCCCCTTCCCCCACCCTTTATCTCAGCCCGGACTCTCTGCTGAGCAAGCCCTCATTACACTCGCTTTCTGTTGACAATCATTTTACTTTTTTTTTTTTTTCCCCCCCTGTAAATGGCAGCTAATTACAACTGTGAGGTTTTCATATTGTGTTACATCTCAGGTAATGATAACAAAGCTCCGGACACCTTGTTCTGATACTTACTGCATTCTGTACCATCCTTTCACTGCTAATGCTACACTTCCATTTTTCACATTCAGTGCATCTAGTCTTAAAAAAAGAAAACAAAATTAAAAAAAAACCCCACACCTGCTATTCAGAATACAAACTGTCTTGGTTTATAGATCATAATGCTGCTGACACAGTGAAACCATAGATACTTCTTCTAATATATATCCAACATCTGTGTGTACCTAATTATAATAATTAAGAATGAATGCTTTTTCTAACTTAAAATACTTCTGTGTTTTTAGAGTAGAATATACTATTAGTTTCAGCTGGGGGATGAAGTAGCAGAGAAAGGGGAGGAAAAAAAAAAAATCTACCTCCTTTCCTGTTCATGTTTGAGAACATCATCCTGCAATTAAAACTAGACTAAGCACAAATAGTATTCATCCCACTATTGCAAACAATTGATGGAAGCACTGATTGAAGACACAGAACACAGAATTTTTCCCTCATAAACAGGTATCTATTTAGGATTCATTTTATTGGAACTTGTCAGAAATAGGGAAGGGGAGTAAAGTTTTAAAACTAAGTCCACAGTGCAATAGAAAAAGTAAGAAGGTAAGGAAATTTTATGAGATGATGTTCCCTGTATCAGCAACCCACACTTTGAATTTCAATCTTCCTCACATAAAAGCAAAGTCTGGAAAGTTTTGAAAGCTTTATCTTTAGTACAGATTCATTCCTGTCATCCTGTAATTATCCTCCAAACTGCCTTTATATTTCCAAGTTCCTTGAAATATTAGATATAAATTCAGAATTACCATATACCTCTATCATACCCATCCACAATTCTTTTAACATCCTTTGCTCCCTCTTTCAACAATAGCTCTGAAAAAATTGAAGCATTGTCCTAAAAACACTCATACTAAAAGGTTTGCAAAGTCATCCTTCTAAAAACAGAGTCGTTATCCCTTTTTTTCAGGCCTAGAAAGACATCAACACTGCATTGTCTAACACCCTTTTCTTTGCCTTTTGTTATTCACTACTAATTTAACTTAAATTGCAACATCTAGTCCCCTTTGCTCCTGATCCTTTTGGTGTGTTTCCTCCTTTTCATAACGGAAATTGTGCTTTTGTTCCATCGTGGCAATGCTGCAACAGTACAGGCTTCTTCTGGCACTATGATGTGGTAATTTTATTAATTTTTGTTACCATAGTAAAGTTCTGAAATGACAGATTTTAAGAAAATTAATAAAGAAGTAGTTGTGCCACTAATTCAGTCAGCTCTTCTCAATAGCTCCCAAAATAATGTTCAGGTGAACTTTTAGCTACTTAGAAGTATGATTAGCAGGGACACAGAATAACAGAATGATTGAGGTTGGCAGTGACCTCTACAGATCATCTGGTTCAGCCCCTTTGCTCAAGCAGGGCCACCTAGAACAAGCTACCAAGAATCATGTACGGATACCTTTTGAATATCTCCAACGAGGGAGATGCCACAGCCTCTCTGGGCAGCCTGTGCCAGTGCTCAGTCACCCCCATAGTAAAAAAAATAAATAAATAATATTGTATCTTGATGTTCAGAGGGAACCCCCCATATTCACTGAGCTCCACCAAAAAGTGCCTGGCTCCCTCTTCTTTCCACCCTCCCTTCAGACATTTATAGACATTGATAAAAACCTCCCTGAACCTTTTCTTCACCAGGCTGAACAGTTCCAGGTCTCTCAACTTTTCCATATAGGAGAGGTGCTCCAGTCCCATCACCCCCTTCATGGCCTTTTGTTGAACTGTCTCCAGTATGCCTATGTATTTCTTGTACTGGGGAGCCCAGACCTGGACACAGCACTGCAGGTATGGCCTCACTGGTATTGAGCAGAGGAAAAGGATCACCTCCCTTGACTTGGCTGGCAACACTCTTCCCAATGCAGCCCAGGATACCATTGGTGTCCACCAGGACGCCAGGTCCTTTTCCGCAAATCTGCTTTCCAGCTGGGTGGCCCCCAGCATGTTCTGCTGCCTGGGCTGGCCTTTCCCACTTGTTGGTTTTGTGGCCAAGAGACATTTGTCATGGCACACGACAGCCTTTCAACACACGACACAGGTTAACTGGAGTGGTTTTCAGGCAATAACTGTGGAGTGGTGAAGCAGAGCTCAAGTTCATTCCTCGTGCTTAACTTCTTAGCTTTTGTTATAGTTCACCAAGTCTTACTTCATTTTCACCTAATAAATAGGCTGCAAACTTGGTAGCCCTGTATTGCATTCCTTATTGGTTTGTATCTCTGTTTCTCCTTGCCCTTGCTGCTTTCCTTCTGAGTACTTACATCTTTCTAATTCCACCCATGCTGACATGTTAGGTAATGTAAAACTGGAAGATTTTTTCTAGGCCAACAGTTGGAGAGGGAAATATTACTACTGTGAAGGAGGAGGCAGAAAAATAGACATGCCACTAAATCCACAAACACGATCTGTGGAGAATGCATCTGCATCCCAAGCAGAGCAGCCTTCCATTTCCCCAAAAGGACTGGCAGGATTTGTCACAGCCGATCACATTGCTGCTCCGTGCAACCTGGCATGGGGCCTCCAGCACCGGCCAATTCCTGATGCTACACAGAAAAGCGAGTAGCAGCATATTGCACCTGGCTAATCTTGACAGACTTGCTCTTTAATTGCTAAGCAGAGCAGAAAAGAAATGCACTGAAGTTCCTCTTGGGCTATGTAAGTCATTTTGCTTACGTTTAAATTTAGCAATATAGACACCTTCAGGTGACACTGCATTAAATGCAGTCAATTAGAATTAGCTTCTTGCATTTAGCTGATAGAGCCAATTAAGATAAATGTTCAGAAGCTACAAATAATATAGCCATGCCTGCCATGAAAGCTAACTGTTACTAATGTGCCATCCCATGTCACTACATGAACAGGTATATGCTAAGGAGATTTTTTCATATTTTTTTTTTTTCCATAGGCAGGAGGACAGGTGCACTCCACAGGCACACAGGACTACTAAAATTCTGATCTGGGCTTTTATAAAATTAAAATCCTTAACAGTTATGAGGTTAGTCTCTTTCAGAAACTCTGGAATATCCCCATGAAACTGAATGCAGCAAATGAACAAGCAAATCATTGAGAGTTATACATCTGGTTCTGCAAAATTTCTCTCATCTGATTATTGTTGCCCATCCCTACCCACACACTGCCCCAAGTCCCTCTTATCTGCTGTTTCTGGCTCTCCCAAAGAAAATTCACAACAGGAAAATTTCCAGAAAAAGTATCACTCGTTGTATCCTGAAATAATACTCATGTAGTGAAAAGAAATGACAAGGACAGAGGAACCACATTTTTGTAGTGAATGGTTACAACAACTATCTTTGACAACACAATATGAAAGTCATTTATTCAACCCAACACCAACATAATGATTTCGTGGAAAAAAATGAGAACCCTTCATAAATTACTTCTTATGACTAAATTATGCCACATTCAGCTCACATTTTTCTCAAGTTATCTCATTTGCTTTACAGATTGATGACGGTCTTCATGCCCAAGCCTCCATACTCTACAGGATAAACGTTTCCAACCCACTCATCAATCTGTCACATTCCTCATGTTTTATGACCCTCTTCAATTTAGTCAAACTATTTCTGTTGGCAGAGCAGGATACAGCACAACTGGATTTCTCACTATTTGAGATAAACAAGATGGACTTCATCCTTCCTTTCTCAATTCCTGCAAGCAGTTTTGTACAGCTGTAATACTCTATATGGTCTTGGTAGGGTGGGTTTTTCTTCTCAGACTAATTTTGGTAATTTTTAAATGGACAAAGACTGAATTTGAAACCAGAAGGAAACAACTAAGATTTTCATTTTCAGGTCACTCCTACTAAGTAGTTCCTGTTACAATTAGCCTTTCACTATAAACAAATCCATTGTAGACCATTTCAGCTTACCAATTAAGATCCTTAGACTCAGGGGAAAAAAAAAAAATAAAAATCAAAGGTCTTCTAGTTCTTATAAATTAGTTTTCTGAAATTGGCATCAGATGAGGCTACTAGCAAGGAAAAGACTGAGAATGCCTCCTGTCTTAGTGCAGTGTTATCTCACTATGATTTTCCCCAGCCAAGGTAGTGGCAGACAGTATATGTCCAAATAAAGAGGCATTACTATTTAACATTTTTTTAGTTGTCAAACTACTGCCTACTTTTTCCATCACATGTTTCTGAAAAATCCATTCATTGTTTGGTGTATGATTCATGTAGTAAACACACCTTCTCCAACCCTTTCAGACGTTTGTAATCAGAGAACTTGATATACAGTCCATTACAGAAGCAAGAGCTATTTCCAGTTCAGCACTTCTCCCTTCCCATCTCTGCTACCTATTTTGTTTACAAAAGGTCTCATTTGTAAATGCTTTTATCTACTAAATGTTGCACTAAGAGATAACAAGCTACTTGACTGCACAGAGAAAAACCAAAAGAAGTTGCCAGGAACCTCTCACTCATCCTGTCTGATATGGGGAATTTGAAAGGATATGTTCCTTAGCCAAAGCAGAACACTTCAAATAATCTGGATCATCTTTAGCTAGACCATAGTTATGATTTTTATTTAACCTTTAAATGAAGAAGTTGAAGAACTTAATATTCAGTACATCTAGAGAAATATGAATCACACACAAAAGTTAAGCCAAAATAAGTTGGAAATCACAATGCAACTGGTAAAAGCTAATCCTTACATCTTCACTAACTAGCCTTTCAAAGATAACTAACTAGCCTTTCCATGATCATGTCCACTCAACCTAATTTGAAAATGTTTACATATACAGTCCTAGAAACTCAATAGAATAACCTAACGTCTAAGTGTCTACCTGCATTTGCAGTAATTATTTTTTGGCTGATACAAATCTCAGATATTATAAGCTGATACGAGCAGACAAATTCTTATGTCTGTAGAAGATCCCCAATTTTTAGACCAGAAAAGCCTGGTCCAATAACTCAGGCTTACACAGTCCTATGTCATCAGATAGAAATGTATAGCCCTTATCTGTCAGAAGACTATAAAGCACCATATTTAGTATATTGACAATTAAAAGTTCCAAAACACTACATTTCAGGACTGTGTTCAACATGGCTCCATCTGCCTTCAACAGAACAAGATAACAAAAATTACAGCTGTACACTGCTGAAATTTTCCCCTTTCTCCTCCATCCCCCCTGACCTCCCAAAAAGGACATTTCCAGCAAACTCCAGTCCCCACCATCATTGCCCTGTTTCCCATTTTCCCTTACAGTCACGGCCACCTCCTTCTTCCTGCTGTGGTCAGTTTGGCTGTCAGCACTGATCATGTCAGATAGCCTAGAAATGGGTGCATTCAAAGAATGAAAAAAATAACATTACAAGGTGGGATACTGAAAAGACTGTATTATGCTTATCTTCGAGGAACCAGAATACTGATGATAAATGTTCAAAAAAATTGCCTCTGGAGCTCTAGCAACTCAAACCACAGATAACCCATGTTTGGAAGTACAAGGAGATCACATTTTGTGTGGCATCACTTCATCCCAAGTAGGATCAGCACTGATAGCCAGATGGAAAGTAGACTGCTATCTTGTCTCTGCAGTGGAAAGCCACCAATGTGCAGCACTTTTGAAAAGATATTCGCTTCTTGGACTAAAAAGTTCCTTGAGGCCTGAGGCTAATTTCTTTACTGCTTGCAGGGTGGTGAAGAGAATTAAACACTTGCATCAGTGTTGTCTACAGGCTTGACTCTAGGAGCCAGGTTTCATCAAGCTGTTGGAGCTCAGTGACCAAACCAAGATTTACCCGTTTTTTATAGAGCAAACCTGTACTAGTTTCAGTAGGACTATGCTATTTACATATTAAGACTGTAGCACAGATAAGATGGTATTGCATTTTGCAGCAAAGTGTAATTCATCATGACATACTCCCAGAAAAATTTAGAAACATCAAATCCAGTGAAAAGTCCCATGTTGCATTTCTTAAAGACAGACAAAACAAAGAAAAATATGATCAGTTATACAAAAGAGGAGAAGATAAACTTTTTTTATATATCAGTTATTTTCCCCATTCTACTGCACTACATATTTAAAATTGCATAGACTCCTACACAGCTTTCAGGGAGTTACTTACTTTCTAGTTGTACACTTAGTCATATTCACTTCTTCATATACAAAGTATACTGTCAGAAATCCCACAGAAAACAGTATCTAACCCAACAACTCCTGCCATCAGTGTAGCCACTCTACAACTGCACAGCTACCAAGGAACTGTCACTGCTGCATAAGCGGCAGCAGCTGCAAGGCAGCTCACTCTATATTGAGCCAAGGGCTGAAGATGTCTGCGACACAGATGAGTAATAAAACAATGCTGTAGTTTCCATATTGCTCCTCATCACATTCCAGAAGTCCTCGACGTTGGAGGCCCTCATGTTCAGGGCAAGCGACAGCCAGGTTTCCTCTCTCTCCTCCCGTTGGGCTGCAGAGGTGGCTACGGGGTATGTTGTGAGCGAGAAGGATTCAGCAACGTGCATGGGCAGCTTCTCAGACAATTGCTTCTAAATTTTGCTACCTAGTTCCAACCGTCAGTCTTGAGCTTCACCTGTTTTCACCATTCCCACCTGTTTCATTCCCCTTGCATCTTTTCCCATTATAGAAGAATTTATAATTTTCCATGTCAGCATTATTCAGCAATTCAATAGCTCCTTACAAAGCTAATTTAGGATTAAATATCCCTTCTGTCAAATATAATATAACTTTTCCTACTTAAAGGCAGTATCAGTGCAAAGTAATTTATGATTTCAGATTATCAACACTTCAAAATAATGTCTTTGTCATTAAATTCCACACTCATAAGCTTTCTCAATCTCCTTAATAAACTTGTTACAGATAACTTGGAGTTCTCCTCCGGTGGTAGTGGAAGAAAATCCATTTTCCTCATCTTATATGCACTGTCTTATGTAACTTTTTAGAGGTGGTCCTGATGTCAATACCAATAACACCAAAATATTTGAGATTTGACTACATAGGGTCTGACAACACTGCTGCTATTCATTGAACAGAGTCCACTGGCCAAACTGTAACAGAGAAAACATACCCATTTTTATTATTCATTTTGGGTAAACAAAACTCAAATCGCTCAAGCTAGGTCTCCGTGAAAGCATACATGAGTAGGTCAATGCTCTGTCATCAGCTTCCACACTAATCTCAGCTGAGTAACTTGCTAAATACACATCATAGTAACAGACCATATGTATCAAGTTTTTCACCCCAAAACAAATCCTATTTCACTACCATGATATATGCTCCTAAAGCAAATCAGAACATGTTCACAATAATGTCTCTCATCACCACAGTTATTGCCACTGGCTGACAGAACTGAAACAGCAAACTTCCCCCACCATAGCAGCAGTTACGCAGGCAGAGTTGCTGGTTTGCCAGCATAATTCACTCCACAAAGCAATACAAAATTAAATTTTAGTTTACAGTGGACTCCCCAGCACTGCTCCACTGCTACAGCCACATCACAAAGCTTCTTCACTTTAGGCATATACTTAGGAGCCTTTTTATTTCAAAGGTCAAAATGTATGTCTTAGAAATAAGTGTCAATAGCTATATTCGAGTCAAAACCAAAAGAACCATCTTCTAAAGGCAGCAGTACATGCATCTTGTTCAATGTCTCTCTGTAAAAGCCATTTCAGTAAAGTTAGCATGCTGACCCTTGCAATATAAATATGCAAAGCGATCCATCCACCAGCTGAGAAGTCTTAAGGAAGGTTGATGAGAACTACTAATTTCAATAAGCTACCACTGAAAGGAAGGTCATGCCTAAGACTAAGTGATGTATCTTCTAATACATCCACTCAATAGTGCCTTTCACGAATGTTTGTGCTGGAAGTCTACACCGAAACATTTTGAGTTTATCTCATGCCAAAAATCAATCACTGTTTCTACTCTATGTAAGAATGAATAAGTAATTACACACAGAGTATCTTTTGTGCAAGGAATTTTTTTTCCCTACCTCCTCTTCTCTCCTCTCTCTTTTCTTCCTCCTTACACCAGGGCCCTAAATTTTGAAATTCATTTGGGGTTTTCCCTGATTTTTTTCATTTGGGTTTTGTTTTGGTTTTTTGTGTAGTGTCTCATTTAAATGAATTTTGCAAATAGCAGAGACAATCCACTGATATATATAGCAGAAACCTTTTCCTTGATGGTGGATAACCTGTTCCAGCATCATGCTTGGGGTACGGTGATGAGCAGCAGAAGGAAAGGAAGAAGACAAAGGTAGGCTGTACCAATAACACTAATAATTTAGGAATAAGCACTGTCACGTTTTGATAAAACAATGTTTAAATTCAGTTATGGTTTTGGAATCCTAAGAAGTGTCTGATACTATAGGGAAACAAGCTGAAAAAAGTTATTCGCATAAGACTAACCTGTCAAGTGTAAGTTCTTTGTGTAATAAAAGCATATGCAAAGTAGGGAAAGACTCAGAGTTTCTTAAAATACCATATTTTAAAAACATTTTTAAAAGTCATTCTGCTAAAAAGTGTCAGGTTCTGACTGGGAAATAATTTTCCAACTCATTTACAGATGTTTATTAACCCTCACAATTAGCACATCACATCATTTAAAAGTTTTGTTTGTTTATTTTTTATTTTAATTGAAGCATTTAAGCCCCAACCCCTCTGTCTACCCCCAATACTATCCACTGCTTTAATCAGGTCTGGGTTTCAACCTTTTAAAAATAAATATAATTTCTAGTCTGTTACTGACACTTAATTTTCTTCCTTTGACCAAGTGACTGGTTACTTATATATGTTCCGAATACATGTTCCAAAGATACATTTGTATACATAGACAAAAACTCCTAAGATACAGCCAGGTTTGGGTTTTTTTTTTTCATTTGATGTTTACAAGTTTTACAAAGTTAAGGTATTAGAACAAGCTGACTGGGAGGACATGGAACTCCCTTGGAAGAGTTTAGGTCAACACAATTTTTCAAGATTCTTGGCATAGAGGAGGAAAATGGACTTGATCGTGCCTGTCTGCTACACAAAGCCGTTTGTACACACCTTGGGAGTGGGAAGTAGTTATAAAGAATTTTGAAGGTTTCAATTAAGACCCTGATATTTTCATTTTGAGATTTAAAGACTATTTAAGATTTCTTACTGTGCCATTTCTGTTTTTTGTTTAAACAGAAAGATTTGTCTAAACTGAAAATCTGTTGAGTGCTAGTTAACTACGGTAATTATGCCATTTGCATAAAGTAATGCAAATACTCCTTGCGTAAGTCTAACTTGTAACAAACTTAAAAGTTATTCACTTACAGGTTTACTGGCTAATTGTGGCTAAATGAGGAACCAATTCAATTAAGATCCTATATCCTGTTTTCAAAGAGCAGTACTTCCAAGTCAGAATGATAAAGCAATCTGGGATGGGAGCTAATTACGTTCAGTATCTTAATAATGCTTGAGTTACTTCCAAAGGAGAAAGTCCAGCTGTTTTCTTGGTCAGAAAATAGGTTTGAAATCTACAGGCCGTATGTACTAAATATCTGTTGTAACATGTTTGAGCTTTTTTACACTTTGATAAGTGTAAAGTTGCATGGGAAAAGATACCCACATATTGGTTGGCAAACCTGTTGCCTAGTCCAAATAAACAGCTGAAGCGAGGGTTTTAAGCTTCTACTACACATGAATCTTTCCAACATGTAGAAGACACAGTCTAAGCTTGCATTGGTCATTCATGACTAACAGCTCCACAGCTGCTGCAACACATACCTGGAGCACCACTTTGATAAGCAAGCCTCAGGAAATCTTGCTGTTGGCTGGTACAGTTAACTGTTAGTCTATTACCAACACATAGGCTTAAGTGATTTACTTCTCTACTTTTTGTCTAAGTGTCAATGTATACTGACTGTGATGTCCTGAGATGTATCTCAGCTTGCAAACAAAACACTACCACCAACAACCATGTCGCTGCTGTGGTTACCAAGTGACACATCAGTAGAAGAAATGGCTCATTATCAATAAAAGACTGCATTTCCTTGAGGAATGTCACATCTACTACATGTCCACCTCAGAACCAAGCTTAACTTCCAAAAGGATTTGTAAAGGTTGCTAAATGGATTAAAAACAGCAACACCAATGACCAACACTTTATAGGTCTCAAGCTTGGAACAAATAGCTCAGTCTGATCACTATTTATAAGCTCAAGAGCACCCCACCACGGGCCCTGGGCTTCCAGCTGAAAGATAATCCTTGTCCCAAAGAGGTAACATGGTCACTCACTTGAAAACTCTGAAATTAAGAAACAAGACAGTTTTGCAGGGAGGACAGAGGCATAGGAGCAATCACCTCATTATACAAGGATTAGTGGTTATACAACATTGAATAGAGCTTACGTTAATTGGCCGGAGATATATCACCGTATCAGGCAGCTCTGCAGCAACATGCCGTGACACCTTGCAATCTTTCATTTTCACACGCTTGTTGAAAGGGAGAGAGGAAATGTTTTCAACTGGGCCCTTCCCAAATAAAATTTGAAAATGAGGAGAGTATACCAATACAGACACTTATGCCAGACTTTTTAAAGATGGCTTATGTAAGAGTTACCAGGAAAAAACTATTTCAGGTATTTCAATGAGAGATGGAAACTGAAAGAAAGATAACTATAGCATTAAGGGGAGGGAGAATCAATACAGTCTACATAGAGTAACCTTTATTTAAGATATGTTTGATTAAGGACACTGTTTCATTTTCATACTTCAGCTGGCTAGACTTTTTTCACCTGGCAGTGGAGCTGATGGGGTAGGGCATGGGGGGAAGCTTTAATGAGGTTTTCACATGGCTTGAAAATTTCTTAAAGTAGATTATTCTAACAATTTAGAGCTTTAAACTGCTGAATCAACTACGCTACAGAAGGTTAAGTTGATAGATGTGGAAAAAAAAAAATTCTGTTAATGCCTGAACTACATTCAGTTAGGGAAATAAAGCTTATATCCAGATTTGGTTCTATTTCCTTTAGAAATTTAGAATAAAGTTATTAATGTATTTTTCTCAAAGAAGAAATATTAGTCAATATTAAGTCAAAGCACTAAAACCTGCAAGATTTTTCCCCTACCACATTTGTACAAAGCTGCAATTAAAGACTTATTTAATTAAAAGATCTTATTAATGGGTTGCTACTCTCTATAAAATCTATTTCAGTTCAGTAGTCCTGATTAAGTCCCAATTTATAAGCCTGGAAAGAGGCCAAAATAGGAAATCGGTATAACTCCTTAACAACATAGATTTTATTTTTTTTATTTTTTTTAAGAGAGCTGTTCTGAAATATATTACAAAGCATTCTAATGAAAATCAATGGTATTTTAAAGTTAAAGGCTTAAAGCACAATCAAAGATTTACAATGCCAAAAATGGCAACGTGTGCTTCAAACTTTGATTTTCTCTTGTGTGTTCAAATTGGCCTGGTTGTTTCATAAGCTTAAGGCAAAAAAATAAAAAAAAAAAGCCACTTTTTGAACTGCTACTACCTTACTTAGGCTAAGGAATGCTTTTCATAAGCCTGCATGTGGAGTGCTACGTAACATCTTCTGATAGACTGTCCATTGACAATGTGAAGCCCTGTTTTCCTCACACCTGCCCTCAGCATCCTCTCCCTGAGCACCTCCTCTCCTCGGCTCACACGCTGCCCCTGTCGTGCCCTTCCTCTTTGCAGCTGCAGCCCATGGGCAGCTTCACAACTCCAGCCCTGGGGCTTCACCCAGGAAGGCTTTAAATGCTCATGGGTCTGCTGTAACTGCAAATATTGATATGGGTCAGGAGGGTTTATTTCCTACAGCTGGACACTGACTCTGCAATGACCTATTTTCTACAGCTTAACAGGAGTTTCCTTTGCTACAGCTTAATGCTGACTCCGCCACGATGAGCTTTATAACCATATTGTGATAAAGGTCTAAGTAAAATAAGTAGTCCTTGTGCAATTACCCTGTGAGCCATTTAGAAAAGAAAGAGTGGCTGAACAGACTGCAAATACATAAAACTGGCCACAAACAGACCCAAGAGAGCAGGAAGCTTCTCCCTGGCGCAGACATTTTGGTACTACCCCCAGGGAAGAGCTGAGGATGCCAACACTACCCTGCCCCGCTGTGCTCATGGAAGATTAACGCCACTGACCTCAAGACCCAGGGGGATGTTGCACAGTTGAGCATGACGTAAGAGTGTCAGTGCACAGACATTTACGAGTAACAACTTTAAGCATATTGTTAATGAGGTTTTCTGTATCCAAGATAACCTGGTCTTATTAGTCCAATTAAAATGACACTTCTTAATTAGACTGTTTGTCATGGTTTCAGCTTGGATAGAGCTGACATTCTTACTAGAAGCTGGTATAGTGCTACGTCCTGGATTTGGGATGAGAATGGTGTTGACAGCACAGCGGTGGGTTTAGTTGTTACTAAGCAGTGAAAGCCTTTTCTGCTCCTCGTACTGCCCCGGCAGTGAGCAAGCTTGCGGGGCCCAGTAAGTTTGGAGGAGACACAGCCAGGACAGCTGACCCCAACTGACCAAAGGGATATTCCATACCCTATGGCATCATGCTCAGCATATAAAGCTAGGGGAAGAATAAGGAATGAGGGGACTTTTAGAGTGATGGTATTTGTTTTCCCAAGTAACTGTTACGCATGATGGAGCCCTGCTTTCCTGGAGATGGCTGAACACCTGCCTGCCGATGGGAAGCAGTGAATGAATTCCTTGTTTCACTCTGCTTGAGTGTGCAGCTTTTGCTTTACTTATTAAACTGCCTTTACCTCAACCCACAAGTTTTCTCATTTTTACTCTTCTGATTCTCTCCCTCATACTGCCCTGGGGGGAATGAGTGAGTGTCTGCATCTTGCATAACCCCAACTGTCACCGAAGCACCAACACTCTTACAACTTCAATTAGACTAACAATAAATTCTTGGCTTTGCGCATAAGGTGTGCTTCTTTGAACTACAACCTACACTTTTGCAACAGTGCTCCCCTTTCCTGCCCTCCCTTCAACATGGTAGAGTAACTGGCACCACGGCATCATTGTCCCCTCCCTTCACTTGCTTCTCTGTTGGCCAGAAAAACCAATCACCATCAAAACCAAAAAAACCACACCACCTCCACCACTAACATTTTTTTCATCCTGAGCAAGCATAAACCCCGATCCCAAGGAGCTGCCCAACTAAACTTGTCCAGGGAAAGAAGGGATGCACACTGTGTTGATGTAGTCCAATGGAATTTAGGTGTGCAGTATATGTAAACAGTAGAGATGCATTCACTACTTAACTCTAAACATGAGTCTTCATAACTAATAAATGAACACAGAAATGAATACTAAATACTAAAAACATACTTAAAATTAACTTTGACGAGTCATCTTTATCTCAATATCAGGATTTTTATGTGCAGTATATGCCATCCTTTGGAGTTCCCTTTGCAGAACTACTAATTTAAGAGATCAGGTAAACTGTATGTTAGCTTAGGAATAATTATTCCTTCCTGTAACGCTAGTGTATCAGCCTGCCACATAAGCAGTTTTTAACCTATCAGACCTCCCACCTGCAGAAACAAAAAGTATTTTTGACATTTGCATCACAGCTGGAACTTGAATTAACAAACTGACCCTTCCCTATATGAACCAATAATTCCCTTTTACTCTTAACTGTTCAATGAATAAAAATATATGTTATTTTATACACAATGAATGTATCCATTATGAAACAATACCACTGAAGTGGTGAAGAAATTTATTTCTGATTATTCAATCTGTTCGTATGCACCCACTTGAACTATTTTGGCCTTAACTATAAGCAAAAAAATAGAGTGGCAAATATTGATGTTCTAGCTTTTCCTTGATCTGCTGACTACTAGTCCAAATGTAGCTATAAAGAGAGTTCTAAAAATTTTTCTAGTGAAAATATTTTTTCTGATTGATTCTGGAGGTAGAGGGCTGTTCTGCAAAACATGCACAATCTCAGGTAATTTACACCACTATGTCATGAAGAAGAAATTCCATTTTCAGCTGTGAAAGACAAGTTCATGGTTCTTTCCCTCTCCCCTCTCCCAATTCTACACATGGCAGCAACAAATTCTAAATTAGTATTTGTTAAGGGCCATATTGTGCACAGCATCAAGTAGCACCCCAAAAACTGAGTCACTTATGACATAATTTTAGAAAAAAAAATCTAAGTTATAATGTGTTTTAACCTATCAGAGAACTGTCACCCTACACACTTTCAGTTCTCATCATTTGTAACTGGAGATGTATCTATTGTTTTTACTCCCTGCAACAGAAGACCCACTCTGAGAACAATGAGTTCTTCCAAACTCACTAGACAGATATTAACCTATAAATACCTACAAATACCCTTCAACCAAATCATACCAATTCCAAAGAGTACACTACATGAAATTTGTATGACCATAAAACAGTATAAATAGGGCCTTACAAAAGAGGTAACAAATTAAATCCTGAAGCACTTTCAAAATAAAGACCACAAACAACCTACACCAAGTTCAAATAATCAGAACAATTCCCAGGAGAGATGGAGGCAGTAGAAAAAGCTGGAGAGGGAACATGAAAGCTTGCAGTAGCACTTACAATACCTGAGCACCTTCTCCACTAACAGGAGTGGAATAGAAAGCAAATCAGAGGAACAAGACACAATCAGTAGACTCCTCAATCTGGGTCATGTGTTGCATCCCTAGCTCTTCTTTTGCTTCACCTCCGCTGCTTTCCCCCCACCTCCCCTGCTTTTCCCCCCCACCCCCAGTATCCTCCCCAGCACAGCAGAGCAGGAAACAACATCTTGTTCTTTGAAATTAGTTGAATTTCCAGCTCAGATTTTCCATCCAAGATCTCCCTTTTGTTAAATCACACTGACGTAATAAAACTAAATTCATCTTGACAAGGAGAATTTTATTCCCAGTATGAGCATAATTCAGAAGAAACAGCAAAAGTACCATCAATTTTAAACAATACAGGAATTTGTCATACAAAAGTTGAAGAAGCTGCAGTACTGCTCCCCAAGCCCAAACCTATTAGATAACAGTATTTAAAACCTATAGTATCTTCCCATTTAATTTATAAGATTTATCTTACTTTACTGTTGCACCTGATTAAAAAGCCTGCATGAAAACACAAGAAAACAATATGAAGATAACCTTATACTACTGCATAGAATGAAACTAACTGAAGCCTAGGCTGCTTAGATTTCTATTTAAATATTTTTTTTTCCTTAAGGATCAGTGAATAATTTTTGCTTTAGACATAATGTGAGGAAGACCAGTACCTCCTTGTTTTATTTAAAGATGACACTCTAAATAAAAAATTATAATTTGTAACATAAATCCGCCTAGCAGCCCTTTTAATGTCGTTGCTGCAAAGCCAGCTAAAGGAGACAAGTCTCTGCATAGACTGTCCCCTAGGCTGCTCTCATTCCCTAAATTGTTAGTAGAGAGCACCAGTGACAGCCCTCTGTTGATATCATTCTTGGTAAAAAGGTTGAAGAGAATAACATAAATAGTGTCGACAGTTGTCTCCTGGCCACACCACTGAATCTCCCAGGAAAAAGGGCAAGCTCTAAAATTTAGAGACTATTTACATTCCCAATGCTCCTTTGTATTTCTGACAACAGATGTGCACAGTACATGCATAGACTTAATGAAGGAGCAGCATGAAAAATGGTAAGATATATTGTGGTGACCTTAAGAAGTTGTGAACTTCAGTAAAGATTGTTTTTCTCTTCTCACCCCCAGTTCTGTCCATTTCTAAATTCCAGCTGCAATAAGGTAAAAATTCCTACTCTCAGATTCACCTTGGCAGCAGTTACCAAGGATGCTACAGTGAATAATTTAATATAAAGGAAGGAAGGAAGGTCTTTTAAAAAGTAAAAAAAAAAAATAAAATAAAAACATGTATTGCACTAATCAGAGTAAAGAGGGGGAAAAAATCCTGTTCCCACTGAAAATCATCCAGAGAATATTTATGCATTTAAAGCAATTAGAAAAAACGTAATGAGGTCTGCAGCATATTATGCCTTGATCCTGTTCAAACTGCTTCAACAGACCTGTCCCCTGTGGGCACACTGTTAGGGACAGCCATACCATAGAATCATAGAATCATAGAATCATCTGGGCCGGAAGGGACCTCCAAAGGCCATCTAGTCCGACCCCCCTGCA